>OZ010571.1:143598375-143635875 GCA_963932145.1 Acanthosepion lycidas | reverse complement strand
TGTTAGGGCTAAGAAACTTTTTACAGGTTATTTCAAAACGGAAAATATTTTCACCGTGTACCAATTCTTTTAGTTAATGATTTGCTAATACAAACCGTACTAATTGAACCATAGCTTGGGGAGAGAAAATGTTTATTTATGCCTCAAAGGATATTTCGGCGTAAATGAATACAACGACCGCGATTGGAAGTGAAAATCGCCTCTCCGATTTCTTTTTATTTATCCATTTCTTCAGCCGTAAATTCACACTTACAGCAACTGATATTCCAAAGGTGTGACTCATCTAGTAATGACCCAGGCTTGACATTGCTTAACTTCGGCAATCGTACTCGATGCTTCGTTTCTACGTGATATGGCCGTTGATATAAAGACAGTGATATAATATAAACGTGATATAAAAAGCCAATAATTACAATAAGTTTTCTAATATATAATGTATATTATTTTAGTAATATAGAGATTTGATTGCTACTTTAGAAATAAGAAATCTAACAATACAGCATATTTGAAAGGTAATTGCATATAAACCTTCGAAAGTCACAGCGGTAACAGAAAAGGGGAATGTAAAATTACTGATTTAAGTTCAAATCTCGTAGAAAGTTAATCCTGTATTTCATATCCTATTTCGTTTGTGCACCAACACTTTTCAGGGCATAAATATTCACGGCTTTCATCATTTTCCTATTTTTGTTTTGGCTACTTCTATGAATGATGTATAAGATTTATTACGAGAATAATGATGGTGAAAAGATACATGCACACACTAACAGACACCGATTGATTTGCAAAGCTAGATCAAATTTATTCAACAAAAATGACAAAGTTTTGGGGTTTATTTAAATAGAAGTAAATTGAATTTACAGCGATGTTTTAATGAATGTATATGAGTGTCATTTGCCTGTATTTGTGTGTGAAGCGTCCACAGCCCTTCTTGCTTCAGTGTGAAAAATTCATGGCACACACTTCGAATGGAGTAAAAACAAGAAGAGAGTTACTTTAAGGGTCACGTTGTTTTTATACTCACAGGGCTGCTGCAGATTCTGTGGTTATTAAAAGCTGCTGCTGAAGCCATATTTATTAAGGCACTACAGTACATCTTTTTAAGCGAGATAGCTGTGCAACAATCTCAAGAAAGAAAATTATTTTATCATGTCAGGTAAGAAAATAGATCCTTACGCCATTTAATAGGACGACATTTCTTTGAAGTTCTAGGTTGTGTCTGCTTGGTGGTGTAGAATGATTCATCGTCAATATTTTCTAAATGTGTCAGCTTTACTTTGTTAATGGATATATTTACTTTATTATTAATCACATCTGTGAAATAATTCTCTGTATGTTTCACCACCTTATAAGGACATCAGTACAATGGGTGTAAAGGATGCATTTACTAGCACAAAGTTGTAGTTTTTGAGTGATATTGGCACATAAATTGCGTGGGAGGATTGTCTAGGAGAGGGAGATGTTACAATATTCATCTTCAATCTAAAAATACCTACAAATGAAGCAGCTCCTAAAATGTCTATATCTCTGGTATGAGGTATTTTGATTATTTAAATTATTTACATTATTCGAACTGTTATCCTAATCTTCATTGCCACATTCATGAAGTTTCGGCCGTTTTACGCTCCGGCCTTCTTCAAGTGATTGGATTTTCCAACCGAACATTATATAATTCGTCCACCGTGGTAGATTGTTCCACGTGCCATGCCTCTTCCAGATGTCTCAGTTATTTCCCTTTAACTCAGCTCTCCAAGTTTGATTCAGACACCTCTGTGTCTCCTGCTGGCTACTCATCAGAAACAGTCTAGGCCTTCACAGCCATCTCCGCTATCGTAAAACAGGAGAAAGTGGAATAGAGAGAGTGGATGATGATCACGATGCCCGATTGCGAGCGTTTGCTGACAGCTCTTAACATGCTGTTTTATCATCATTTGTCAGTAGAATCATATATATGCTCTTCAAATCTTTTCCCCATCTGTGAGGCCATTTTCCAACATTCCATGTCATAAAAAATTTATAGATATTACTGTGTACAAATTTTTCTGGTATAACAATATTTTCCAATGTCTGAATACATTTTTGGTTCTGGAAAACATCATTCGCTATCCTGACGCATCGATAAACTCATATTTCCCTTTCTTTCTTGCTACATCTAACCTTAAATTTCCGTAAAAGCTTATTCTGATATTTGTAATGCATGCATAAAACTTTGGTTGTTTATATTGATGGCAATACTTCATCTTGTGTTCACACAGTTAACATTCCTCCATTCTTGCTTTCATTTTTGTAGATATTTCGCGTTATGAAAGGTGACAAAAATCACTAAGAAACAATGGGTTACTGGAATTGACATAAACAAAGAATAAACTGGATTCAAGTCGATAGACGTTGTCAATTAAGGTTGAATGTAACTTTCTGATGATTGTAGTTGACAGTAAAGACCAAAGAAAAGGAGACTTCCACAAGTGAGCAGTTCCCAAGAAGGAACTATTAGCAGATGAATTGATGCCACATCCATCATTTTCAACACTGAAACGATGATACTACATACTGCATCTATCTATCTATCTATCTATCTATATATATATATATATATATATATATATATATATATATATATATATATATATGACAGAAACTAGGAGGACTTGCGATAATTATTATTAAGTAATTCATCGAGTCTAGGAGAAACCTCAACAGAATAGAGAATGCACTGTACGGCTGTTTCGTTCTATATTTGGGACTCATCAGCAGTGCGCATCCACTATCGAGAATTGAAATCCGGAGAGTTACGTTATCAGGCACACGTCATACCATTTCAATGGGCCTCGGTGACGAAAAGGTAGCTCTTCAGACTCGATAAAGCGCCGCTCGAACACATATTCTGTTGTGGAACTCATGGGAGTTTCTCTTTTGCCCATGGAACTGCGCCCACACGAGTGGAAGCGCACCGCTGATGAGCCCTAAATATAGGACGAAACCGCCGTCCAGTGCATTCTGTATTCTGTTGGGTTTTCTTCTAGACTCGATGAAATACTTAATTATAATTATCTCAAATCCTTCTAATTTCTATCACATATATCCTTGCTTGAACCGGCTTCTAATGCTCTGGATGGAGCGGCTTGGGGATAGTATCCGTGGCTCGTGGGGTGCGCAGTCCTATGGGTAAATAAGAAACTCGAATCAGTTCCACAACGGAATATGTGATCGAGCGGCGCTATATCAAGTCTAATTCGGTCCATTGGAACAGTTGGTATGACGTTTGCCTGATAACCTTACAGTCCGGGTTTCAATTCTCGGTAGTGGATGCGCACTGCTGATGTGTCCCAAATATAGGACGAAACGACCATCCAGTGCTTTGTGTATTCCGTTGAGGCTTATTCTAGATTCGATGAATAACTTAATTAATATATATATATGTGTGTGTGTGTAGAGAGAGACAGACTTCGAATCCACTTTTAACTGTTTATAATAAGAAGAATTTGACACACAATTGTCAATATATATATAATTATACAATTTTCAATATATCATTCCCAATATATATTTTCTATATATACATTTTTGAATATGTATTCTCGATGAAATAAAAAAAAATTTCTGTCAGACCTATTAATAAAGGAAACTAGTTTAACTTCATTTGGTAGGGCATCTAGTACGATGTATTATTTTCGTATATAGGCATTTTAACCACAAACCCAGTGTGGCCCAGCATTATATTAATATAACGTGGGATTTTATTATTTTTTTCTTGAGATGTTGTGCAAATGTGAAATTCATATATATATATATATATATATATATATATATATATATATATATATATATATTCTGGGGAACTTTCGAAACCCTTGGAATATGAGCCTTTCCTAAATAGGTTAATTCAAACAAATTGATGATAATCTTTTATGATTCTTAGCTTGAAATTGATCTTCTAAGTGAAAAAAAATATGAGGAATACAGATTCGATTTCTGTTGCGGGACACATTTTCTCTCCTGGATCTAATTGCCTTGAAAATTCTTTGGGACTAATGCTCACACCTGACCTCAATTGATACAACTAATAGTGTAATAATACTAAGAAAATATTAATTCTCTCACCGCTACACAAATTACCTGGTCATATCAGAACAAATATGGATTATTGCTACTATCGAGCGCGTATTAAAAAGCGATGAATTTATTATTGCGGTTTTATATTTAGGAATAATTGAGCCTGAATAAATTGCAATAGATTTCTTTAAAATCATTACCTTGTATAATCATTCGACTCTTGCGTAATTACTTAATTCTGATTGGTTCGTTTAGCATTGATTAAATGCTGATCGATTTTGGGACACACCATTTAAAGCTTATTCGCAGAAAATGTTAGTCTTTCGTTCTGCCCTTTTCGTATGGCTAAACAACTCAATGATTTTGAGTGTCAAGTAATTGTACTTTTCAAAGAACATTTGACGAGGGAATTCACGAACTGTACCGAAATTCACTTCAATCGTGATGAGTTTTTAACTGTTGCCGCATGTCTCTCTGATTTTAAAGCTATTTTTTTTTACGGGGCATCCTGTATATCTGGTCTGGAGCAACCCAATCCTTGTTTTTTTCGCATTGAACAAGATTAAACGCCCTTAAAATGCGTTGTAGTTATTAAATATTATCAAACATACAATCACTTTTCTACTGCTGTCCGTTTGTGACTATATCACTATTTCCATGGCAATATTCATACTTTATTTCTACCAGTCCAGACTGTCACAGTTAGGACTCAACATGACCTGTTCACGGTGTCAAATAATCCATATTCACTTCATATATTGGTAAGAACGAAATTCTAGAGCTTATTCTGAATTGTAACTATGTAAAATAGACTCCCTTGTGTATGCTTCAGAGTCAATCACTATCTATCCTAAATGTCCTTATAGTATGAATATACTTATTCTTCCCCTTATGCTCTTACACCAACTTCATTAATCATTATCTACTTGAGTGTATCTTATGCCTTGTATTAGATTTAGCTGATCTATAGTATAAATATCCTTTTGTATACCAGCATATTTATTGATTTAAGTCTCGTATTCATCTGTGAGAAAATTGTCAAATATTTAATATCATATGCGAGGATTAAAGACATAGTTCCGCACAATGTTCTAAAGGTATTTCGGTAAGCTTTTCTTTATAGAGGAAGTGAATATTTTGTTATTCATAAATTAATCGTCTCAGACAGTATATCCAAAGATAAAACATGCAGAAAATTATTTAATTAAGTACACATATTCTCTTAACATTATTTTCTTGATATATTTAAATATGATAATAGAAATGTGTTAATTCTTGAAACATTATTTTTTAAATTGCCATTTCTTTATTTGGAACGATTTTTACAACACATTGCTAAACCTATCTAAAAGTATCAAACGATTTTATTGTTTATCATATAATTTGTCTACTAATATATTTAGTACCAAACAACCAGGCAAAATAAAAGAAACATCATATGAATATATACACACGAAAAATAAATAACTATTTAAACGATAGGAGAATGATATTATGTGATAATGTATCTAAAATAATTTATAACTCTTTTAAATGTCTGTCTAATACAATCAAGCTTACATTATCGTTTTGTCCGCCTTTAAACTATTTATCAGAAACTAAATTACTATCGATACGCTTCATAATTTAATAAACTATTTTCTCTTCTTCTTTTTTCTATATTTCAAACATTTCTTAGTAAAATGTTATTGTCATGCGTTTGCTAAATTACTTTAGACAGTGAAGTGCAAAATGATGTCATTTACGAACATTACAAAAAGCTCATTCAGTCTCATCATCGAAATGATTTTACGGGTTTTGACTATCTTTACAGTCTCTATTTCTTTACGCAGGTGGATATATGAAATGACTGATACAAAATTTAGCGATTGTTTTTAAGTATCTAATAAAGAAATTCATTTCTATAACTGTTTCCAGTCGACGGATGTTAAGTTAATCTCGATATTCCTATCTGCCACTTCATTTTCGTAAATGCCATGTCCCTTTTGTGTACATGGTCCTGTACAATTTATACGTTTTTATTATGTGTGAATTGTTGCAAATACTTGGTGAAAAATATAGAGTTTATTTACCCGACTCCCAACGGTGCCAAGATATAGCACAACGTCGTTTTAATGTGGTATTTTTTTAGTCCAATATAAATATTACTTAGTCCTTGCAACCACTGTTATGCTGGCCTGGTATTCCACCGACTCTGTCTCTATTAGAGAATCGAAGGAGGGGCTTCTGAAAAGATGAAATTCCTTGAATCGTGGGTATTTTCTATTAATTATAATAATAACACATACTAAACTTTGCTTCCTGACAAATGTCAGAGAAGCGACGGGAAAGAGTAGGAATCTTACCAGCTGACTTCTCCTCATATTTACAGAGTTACCCTTTTTAGACAACCTTCCATAAACGGTGAGAATATTCAAAATAACCTGTTATTTACAATATTGCCTATCGTAGCTACTTCAAACATGGTTAGCTGCTTTGCAGAGAAAGATTCTGACAAACAATTATTAACAATTTCAAACAATATAAAGATTACACGAAGAAGGAACCTTTTTAATATCCCCATCAACGCCCTCAGAGGGAAAAATCAGGCATTTATATTCACTTCACTTTTGATATTACTGGCATGTAACAAATTGTTGCAATATTTATTTGTTGTAATATTTATTGAATCATAATTGGTTCTTAATTATTTACCAAAATCTCAGATTTCCATTTGTAATAAATGTAAACATGAATGAAATAATTCATCTTTCCTAAACATATTTATACTTTAATGCATGATACTTTAACATAACTGGGAAAAATGATATGTAGATTTTGGAGAATGTCTGCATGATTCAATATATAAAATGACAAGCCGAAAATTTAATTTAATATTAATCACAAAACCGCCTTCAACATTCAGCTAATATCATAATCTCAGTGTTTATCGTAAGTTTCCCCATTCGAAAGGTTGACTATTAATTGAAACTCTAATAATAATACAGTGTTAAATATATACCTGATTTCGTAAATAATTATTAGCATATTGTTTTTATTTTAAAAATGTAAATTTTCGAAGTGTGATTACTTGACTTTTTTACAAACGTCAACTTTCAACTGTCCATAACAATATTGAGGATTGCATGCTATTGATATAATCGGTATAACATTGTCGTGTCCACTAAAATATCAAATACAATATTTATAAACAAGTCACACTTCAGTAAAGTGCATAGATCTTGAAACACACCAATAAAACCATAGAAATCAGACAGTTTGTTTCATATATCATCATGATTTAGGTAGATACCGCCAAAATATTGTACGGACGTATAGGAAAACATAACACGCGATATTTTAGGGCAAATTACGAAGAAATAAATAATTTAAATCTGGAGCCGATGTTCTTACGAAAAAGTGTATAAAAAACAAGAATTCCTGCCCCAAACGGATACGCACAGATGTCACCACCTCATTCACGTCTACATGCTAAAAACGACAGTGCTGACAAACTTCAAAGAGACTGCTTCAGACTACAGCACCACAGTTCACAGTAAGAACCAAATTCTATCTCTGCTATCTTCTTTACTATTAACAAAGCATATACGTACTAACTCTTTCAGTCAAACACATATAACAACATTTCATATGATTTATATTTTATTCCAGAACATTATTAACCAAAAAAAAAAGAAAAAATATTACTTTCTAATCGAAGTCCAAATTATTGTATTCTTGACATTATATTAAATTAATGTTTATTTGTTGAAACTATGTTTATATATATATATATATATATATATATATATATATATATATATATATATATATATATATATATATATATATATATATATATACTGGACCTTATTCTTTCAATGAAAATCGTGAGATTATTCTAAACGCCGAATTACAAACAATCCCGGAACAATATTTTATGTTAGGCACCTCTGTTTTTTTCGCGGGAAAAAAGATAGCGTAATGAAAAAGGCCACAAACTTAACGAGAATAAAGTTTTATCGTCAAAATGTTTATTTTATTATTAAGATGAAAGACAAAAGTATTTTTAATTATTTTTTGAAAACTTTTTTAATCCTTTCTAACACGTTCGGAATTTTGGTTAAAGTCTTCTTTTGTTTACGTAAACCTGGTAATATGAAAATAACATTGTTTTTGTTTGTTTGTTTTTTTTGCGCTTTTTTCCGATGAAAACATTGATTTGGAAATCAAATAACTGTCCGATTCTAATTAAATTTTTAGGACTTATATACAGATGAGTGAAGTTATTTTTTAAATGTTTTTTAGAAAATTTTGGTAAAAAATATTATTTTAAATAGTTTACCCCCCCACCACCACCAGTTACCAATTTCGCACAAAAACTTTATATTTCCTGAAATTTCTTTTTGTTAAAAGTAGGAGTTCTTGGAAATTGTATATCACCTACTTTGTTTTCGAATTTGAGCTATCTAACAGAAAATCTGCTCTGAATTGAAAAATAATGAATCCAATAAAACTATGACATTAATTAATTAAAAGAAAAAACCTTTAATTGCATTTGTAAATAACCAATATTAAAGACAGTATTGTCTGAAATATAAATTTTTTTCTGATAAATAATTAATTTTTACTAGAATCTTTTAATTTTTTTAAAATTTTAATTATAATAATTTATAATAGTTTAAAATCGTGTAAAATTCTGTATTGGGCTATTTCCTGGATGTGATATTGTAATTAAGTGGAAACAAAATTTACAAATCCGAAATTGAAAAGATTAATCAAATTAGTTGTGCTATTCTATTTTTAAAATATTTTTTTTTATTTTGTAGTTTTTTAATTAATACGTTCATTATTTTCATGTATGATAGACTGAAATTGCTATTATTATGATCTAAAAGTTTTGGCCTTTTATTTTATCGCTTCAGTTACGTTTCAACAGGTTATTAAAATTTCTATCCAGCTTTAAAAGTTTAAAGCTTAAACTAAGTTTTATTTTCTTCAATTACTATTTCGCTAAATATTTTTATTTTATGTATTTACATTAGTGTGGGACATACTTCAATTGAATAATCATGGTATTGCATTTGTTATTAAATTATTTAATTAATGGAAGAAAATTTTATAGTATATTAATTATTTTTATTCTACGAAAGGTAAATAAAAGTCAATAAAATATTAAATAATTGGGGAAATATATTCATTTGTAAAAAATATTAGTTAGTTAAAAAACAAAAATATGCGTTCACTTAGATTTCCGACAATTGGGTCATCCATAGTAGCTGTCATCGCTTCGTCTATTACCAGTCCATCAAACGTTGGATCAGATGAATAGGACCAATTGTTAATAATTAGTTGTATATTAGTTTGTTTGTTTTTTAAGTAAAAGTAAATAATATTTACTTCAAATCAGATTAATTTAACTTTAAATTTACTTCTACACTAATAAATTAATAGGCACTCATCAGCTTATACATAAATAAAGAAAGGACCGAACATACAAAACCACACCAAACTAACAAAGTACGCATAGAGAAAACTAAAACCAGCATATATATATATATATATATATATATATATATATATATATATATATATATATATATATATAGCATTAACGTACACAAATGTGTACCCACATATATAAAAATGTATGCATGAGTACACACAAACACGCACACGAAGATAAATATATGTATATGCATTCACATACATAAACACATACATATATCAAAATATAATTCAATGATGTCTTAACAAGTGATTGGGTTGATAACAAAATAAAAGTATTTATAAAATTCAAAACCGAATCAAACACCCGCAATACAGCAAACATGGTATGCGGCGTATGATAACCCATCCGAATATCCGTGTATGTAAAATTAAAAAGGTGTGACAATATATGATAGATACAAACACTTAGTCGATCAAATTTAATGTTAGATCAAATTAGAGATCAATATGTAATAATTAAGCTATATTGTTTGGACATTGACGTTTGTTATTTCAGGGATCTGTTGTAGAAATAATGAATCTGATTGTATAGGCGTTGTTTCCAATTTCCGACGAATATTCCGACGTTGCTGTTCTTCATGTTGACATTTCCTTCGGGGAAGATTGTTGTCTCATACATTACATTTTTTGACATATATTTTCTCCCAACAAAAAATTCTGCTTTTTTTTTTCTACAATTGCAGGTGCGGCTATCTGTTATAACTTCATTACTATAAATGTTTACAGTTGTGGGAAGAGATAATTTTCTCCACATTTTTGACGCAAGATAATTAATCTTTAATGTCTTCCTATTGAATATTTTATTTAGTGGATGCTTATTATCAAAATGCTGATCTATTAATTTTAAGAAGAAACTGCCTATATTAATATTGGATATCCTGCAGCTGGGTGGTTTCAGCCATATGGTTTTGATTTTTCTGTTTTTAGATTTATTAACTTTAGGGTTTTTAAAGTCTACTTGATAATCTACTTCTTGCTTAAATTTACTATTTTATTTTCAGTAAATTGTTTATCTCAGTGTTTATGGTCTATAATCGATTTCTGTTGGTTAGAATGGATATTAATGTAGATTGGCGTCTGATTATCTTTTCGGAGGGGTTTAAATGTATCATTTGACAGGTTAACAGATATTTCTAAAATGTTGAGTATTTTAAGCTTAGAGGATATGTCTCCTTTACAGCCTAGGGATTTGAAAACTTCAATAATCTTTTATGTAAGCTAAAGTTTAGGGGGCTATTTCAATTACGGACAATGATTAGATCATCATCTCTATAAAGGTTAACTTCTATTTTATGGTGGTTAATTATTCTACTTAATGTCTCTCTCTCTCTCTCTCTCTCTCTCTCTCTCTCTCTCACACACACACACACACACAGACACACGTGATCATGCAAGGCGTGCGTCTCAGAATTCTCTCATTTTGGTGTTTTACGTTAACGTGTAATTTTCCGTGCCTTCGAGAATGCGCATCACCTCCTCTATATTTTTGGGGGTAAAACACATGTTATTTTATTTAAGACATTTTTTATGTTTATACGTTCCGTTTATAGATACAAATATTTAAGTAAATTCTCTGTTTATAATAACCAGTATTAACGACATTTACCGGTCTGAATGTCCGAGAAATTATCAGAGAAAATATGCGTTTTCGGACAGGAATCGAACCTGCATCCTATACGGAATCGTCATATCGCCTGACGTGCCTTAACCGATTGGGCGTTCGGTTACCAATGTCGATTCTACTGCTTTTAAACACAATTCGTCATGATTTTCTCTCATTCATTCATATCTGCTCAATATGTATTCAAATGTAAACAAATGACGTCATATATTATGAAATGGGCAATGTCCGACAATTATTTAAGACATGTTTTCTTTTTCTTCATACGTTCTTTTTTATAGATACACATATTTAAGTAAATGCTCTGTTTATAATAACCATTATTAACAACATTTGTCGAGAAATTTTCATAGAAAATATGCGTCATCCGGCAGGAATCGAACCTGTATCGCATACGGAACCGTCATATGGCCTGACGTGCCTTAACCAATCGAGCCACAGAAGAGCGTTCAGTTAGCAAGGTCGATTTTACTTAATAATTACTTCAGTTTTATCTTAAATAATTGTCGGACTTTGTCCATTTATAATGTATGTTATTTTATCTAATAATGACTGTACCGAAACACATGAAAATATAAGCCTAAAAAAAGAGTGGCAACATATCCGATCAAATTATCTAAATTTAGTTATATTTAATCGAAAGATATATGACCAAGTCGATTGCAGATGAGGAGCTAATTGGAACACTTTCACGCATACAATAAATAAAGAAGCTCTATTTCGTCAGAGTGAAGAACAAGTAGACAAAAATGTGTAGGTTTAATTAATTTGACAATCGAATTTGACTTTATTGTGCAAACAAATAACAAAGCTGAAACCTGAAATATGAAAATATAGAAAAATAATATAGATTGTATGATTTAGCAATTTAAAAATGTCAGCCAATCGAGGCGCAATCAAGTCATATTCATCGTACAGATGGGAATATTTAAATTCTGTTTGATACTGTACAATTATTGTCATTATAACAACATTTCCACAAATGATCCTTCCAGATTATATCGGTTGTTTTGTCGATCCGGATAAACTCGAGGAAATTCCTAACTGACTGATATATTTAATCTTATCTGAAGAATATCCTTATTTCGTTCTTCAAGACAATGGTTAGATTGTGTTATATTTCTAATTATAGCTCAGGTATTTCTGTCCGTGGAACTCCCTTCCTCTTACTTGCTTCCCTGATAGCTATAATCTCCAAATATTCAAATGTAATGTCAAAAAACATCACCATCCTTTTCTCGATTCTTTCCTCTTTCTCACCTCTTTACTCTTGCTCCCACTCTCTGTAACCCCTTGCACGTTATTAGCACTCCTGCCTTGCTTGGGAGGAGGGACGATTTAAAAAAAATGCTATAGATGTTTAAGACAACTTTTCCTACACAAAAACATATGCATATCATCTTACACCCACACCCACACACACATACACAAGCACAACTATATATAATGTGAATATATGTTGGTTTATGTGTCTGTGTGTAATTTACCTGTGTTTGTGTGTGCATAGACAAATACACGACTATCTTTCAATTTTTACTGCAATTCATTTATGTCACAAGCATTTCCGACTTGAAATTCTCTAATATATTTTTCCAGGTCAAAGTAGACTTGAATATTAAAGCGCTGGTCGTTTACATTTGGTAGTACAGTATTCGGGAACTGTATGCCAAGGGATGACCCCATGACTCCGACGTAATTTCGTTTTTGCCCAGTGCAAACATGGAAAACTTAAACATGAATTATTCATTATAAAATATCCCAATCACGAGGGAACATCAATAACATTTCAAACTAATATAAACTTTCTCAAATATGTATCTCTATCTATCTATCTATCTATCTATCTATCTATCTATCTATCTATCTATCTATCTATCTATCTATCTATCTATCTCTCTCTCTCTCTCTCTCTATATATATATATATATATATATATATATATATATATATATATATATATATATATATATATATATATGATGTAAAGTAATTTATGTAAGAAGAATGAGAAGGACCAGCAGAAAAAATTATAAATTCAGGATAATTAAATGCCCCCCCACCCCACGAAAAAGAAAATTTACCCTTTCACTCACGAAACTGTTGAATGAAGGCGTCTCTTCTACTGCAATAGCTTCATGCCTGGCATTCACGCCTGTGGGACTCTCTCCCCTTTTCCTGTTTCCCTGATAGCGATAATCTTTAACTATTCAAAGGTAATGTCAATCGACATCTCCAGATGACTTGATGTAACCCCTATCCTTCTCTTCATCCATTTCTCTATCACTTCTATTTGTTCTAGCTCCAACGCTCTGTAGCGCCTTCCGTGCTAGTGGCTTCCCACCTTGATTGGGGTGAAACGCTTATAAAATGCCAAAGTTTTGAGATAAATCTGTCTTACCTAGTAAAAACGATTTATTTTGAAAATAGATAGGGATAAATTTCAGAGTAATGAAAAGTGTCACGTCAAAAGAAAGAAATAATGTAAGTTAGATTAAATATTTATATGAAAAACTACTGCATGATATTAACAGGATCTGAACAGGATACTGAAGAAAAAACGATCTGGTAAATAAAGTCTTTTAGAAGCCAAAGAAATGTCAATTCAATAACATTTACAAAGACGGTACTATGAATCATCGAATTCCCGAACATGGATTGATTTATAATCAATAGATTGATATTATTTCGAAATCTCTGTCCGCTGAATTATTCGATTTGAAAGACATCTAAAATAGTCCCCAACGAAATTAATTACCACCCAACTTTGAAAAAAACGCTGTGTGAGAAACAGTCGGTTTGGAGGTAAATTATGATAATAAAACAATATGTGTATAAACAGCTACGCAGACACACACACACACGCCCAAACCCACACGCACACACATACACACACAAACGCAAACATTCACAAAAACACGCATATATGTATTTATTTTATTAATTTGGACACAGAGATCAGCACCGTATAGAGAAACAGTTTTTGAAAATGGAAAAACCTACAGGTCTGACCGTCTGAAGATTGCGTTCAACTAGGAAACAAAATATCGCCATACGGTTTTGATCGGTGTGTCCACACTGATCATTGTTTCAGTTGGTCTATCGTATATATTTTGACCTTAGGATTGTAAATGGAATATAAGATATGGAATAATTTACTCATATTATGTAAGGTGGATTGTACAGATAACTTTTCATTATGATATGCCTCGACTAAAATAGACATAAGTGTCGGTATGTACTTAGCCAAATCGTCGGCATTTTGGCAAAAGACATTCACATGAAAAACATCAGTGTGTAAGTGTGTGTGTGTGTGTGTGTATGTATATATATATATATATATATATATATATATATATATATATATATATATATTGTATTGCGGCAGCAGATCATTATTTAAACATATATTGTTAAATATAACAGATTATGAATGTCTATTATGTCTAATCATGAGCCGTTCTAATGTTCGAATGTTTGCTTTAATTTCTGGTGAAAATAAAGACAAAAATAGTCCAACATTTGCATACTGTTTTTTTAACTTGGGCCTAAACTGCTGCCTCAAATGAGCCCTCATCATAGTGGTTATATAGTCAGGAAACAAAGATATCCACCATCGAAAATGATAATTTATTTTGACATTTGCTATGCAACGATAAGAGAATAGCAGACGCAGATCGTAAGATTAAGATGTGGTTTTGTGACGTCATAGCACACGATAAACCGAAGTATTACAAAAGAACCAATATCTAGATGCAATGTAATGTGTAGTGACTAGCTTAAGATGTAATCTTGGTGAGTGTGGGTTGTTTCGTTTTAGTGTAGATGGCCTGCAATATCTGAAGGTTCTTTTTACTGTGAGTATTATTGTGATATCAAACTAATATCGGTCTAATATTATGTACATGGCTATGTTTTTCTAACGCGTGGTATGACGTCATCGAACGGCATCTTGAATTTATGATCTGCCTCTGCTATTCCGGGACCATTATCGTCGCATAGTAATTGTCTATGGCAAAATAACAAAATATCATATTTGTCGGTGGATATCTTTGATCTTTGTCTGTATAACCACTCTGAAGATGGCTCATGTGAGGCGACCGCTTAGAAATAAACTAATAATAAAATATCCAAATGTTGGAAATTTTTCTCTTTATTTTCAACAGAAATTAAAGCAAACATGCGATCATTAGAACGGCCCATGATCAGACATAATTGACATTCACTGTCTGTAATATTTAATAATTCCTGTTATATATATATATATATATATATATATATATATATATATATATATATATATATATATATATATATATATAGTGAGAGTGAGATAGACCAGATACATATGTAGTTAAATATTCAGAGAAAAATAGAGGCATGTACACAAACACATCTAATAAACTTTATGCGTTTTATTTTGTGTGTATTTTTCGTTATTCCTTCTTGCCTATCTAGAATAATCGCTTTTCTATCTCAGAAGCACACTGTGATGCAGATGCTCTCTTTAATATTCTTTTGTCCTCTGTTGTTGCCGACACAAAACCCCGTGATTCCCGACCCTCTTTTCACTCCGTTACGCCGCTTTTGGGTGGCGTCACCATTATTCCCGTGACTGTAGTTTTCTTAAATAAAAATGGCGTCCTCAGACCTTTCAAGTTTTACTTGTAGACAACGCCAGCTTAAAGTGTATCGATTGCTGTTGGCGCGTTTTTCGGCCACAAATGGTTGCACCCGGCTGTAACTCGGGCCCCTTTTGGCCGATTGTGAAGTCAGAGTAGAGGCTGAACGTCGACACCTAAACAATATTCTTAACGTAAGGTCAGCCGCAGTACACTTGGGCGGTTTTGCACACAGGCCAGTGCACGAATGAATGAAATGAAGAATAAAAGAAAAAAATAGGCCTAATTCACAGCTCACAGCACGATCCATATGGAGTTTGTTAGGAGAAGCTCTAACGTGATCGGCATACGGCTTCGACACAGCGGACCGATCAGAATTTTATTCCGGATTTTTCTCGCTGTGTGCGTTCCGCCACATTGGCTCGAACAGAAGACGCTTTCAACTTCAGATGTAAAATAAAGAAAAGGCACATATGAGTAAAAATATCGCAAAAAAAAAAAAAAAAAAAAAGAGAAAAAAAATATGCCAGCGGAATATCTCGTAAGTAGAAAACTGATGAGTAAATAACAATTGCAAAAAGAAATGTGTTAAATTTTCTCCTCATATTAAAACTTTTTAAGAGGCTGCGTGAACGCTAATATTTCCCAGAGAATATTCGTAAATAACTTATACAAATTTCAAGCTAGCATTGGAGTAGAACTAGTTTTTTTTTTCTTTTTTTCTTTTTTATTACTGACATCAGTGGTTGGCGTTCCAGCCAGTTTATATAACTGTTTTTATTACGAGTCCGATCATAAAATATCGAATGGTGGCTCTCATTATTAATCAACAAAATAATACCCAGACATATAAACCAACAGAAAAACCACCACAACTACAGCCACAAACACAAATGATCATCACATCAACAAAATGTATAGCTGATCATTCGTATTCGAGGATACCCGTCTACTAAGGCGGCTAGCCAATCCCTATTGCAGACCCTTCATCAGGGGCATATGTGTTTATTCAAAACCCACAGAGCCCACCTGTGGTTTATGCTGCAACTATGCTGAGCAGAACTTAATTACTGTTTCTGGGAAAGAGCGTTTTAGCGTGATCAATCAATTGAACAAGGCCAGCACGCTGAAGCCCACGGGTTCGATGACTTGTGACTTCGTGGTAGCATAGCTAGCGACGGCCCCCAAGGGTTCCGTCTACCCAATGTCACTCACAAGGCTTGGGTCAACCCGTGTTATGGCTTTCAGGCACTTTCCAAAGTTTCTGCATACTGGTATCGTCACCTCAAGTCCGATAACATCAGGAAATCTCCTTCCTGCCAAAATACAACTAATATATAATACCAACCGCCCAAAACACAAGCAAATAACCACAAGTAAATTCTTTACAAAATGCGAAAACTTACAAAAGCTAGATATAAAAAGCGAAAAATGAAAAATAAATAGAAAAACAAGAACTCATATAGGGGCACAAACATGCAAATAGACCAACATAAACACAAACCCACAGTTAATCGAGCACACAAACATACACATGCGGGTACGTGTGTAGGTTCTTCCACAACAAACCAGCCTTACCTCTTTTTAGGAAATGCACTCTTCCTATCTGGTAAGTAATATCCTACTTTCATAGAAATATAACAAGTATTCATTGGTCAATCACCTTCAATCTAGCTTGTTGATTGGTTAGTTCCGACCAATCAAACCGCCTGCACGCGACCAATCTGTTTTCCCGCTCATATACTGGGAGCCTCACGACCATTATAAAAACCCAACACGTGTAAACTCCCTCGAGTTTTTTTTTCATTCATCTCTCTCGCACGTCTCATTCCTTGCTACCAATTGCCAAAATGTAACCTTCAATAACTTCCGTCTTAGCCATTGCGGTGAGACTTTAAAGACAATTACCAACATTCACAAACGCTGAAATCAGTTCTGAACTTTTACCAACTTTACAACTCACAATTCCAAACTTTATTCTTCTAAATTACAGTTTAATATTACTTCTTAATATGAACTCCGGTACAACTAATACCTAATCAAAGGGACACGACTCTGTCCTACCTTTTCAGTTCGCATGCATGTACATCAAACATTAATAAATTTAATTGTTATGTTTTGAAATCATTCAGTTCAGTTTTGTATTTTATTCTATGTGCTATGTATGTCAAATATAAATTGCATTGCGTTCACGTATTGTCCTTAATCTCACCTTTCCTAGACAAAGTTAAATATTGGTATCTCAATCACTACAATAATGATGACCGCGACGTTCGTCGTTCGAGATTCCCGACAGCAATGGTTATACAACAGTTACACATTTGGTGATCCTGGGGTCAGAGTGTGTAGAAACTGTCCAAACCGACAAACAAACTTAGCAGATTTCATCCCAATAATCCTAGTACAAAAAACAAGCAAAATACCCTCATCCACATGCAAAAAGCGTAAAAATATTGGAATAAAATAGAAAAAAATAACAATGCTTCATAATATTAACTACGAACACAGTCACAACATGCTATGTTCGGAAAAATATCCCCATAACTACAAACATAGGGACAAGCAATACACCCAGTTAAAAGCAAAAATAAAATCATCCATGGCAATGGCAAAAGTATAGCCGAAAGCGCTCGGAATTATAGAACATTTGGACAGTTTCTAAATACATTGTTCCAGAAAAGAAAAAGAACTTGTTCGAACGCAAGAAAAATTAAATAAATTTCTTAATCGTAGTACCTTGTCTGTCGCCTTTAATGAAACATATATAAATGAAGGATTGTTGCCTAAATAAACAATATATATATATATATATATATATATATATATATGTATATATATAATGTGTGTATGTTTATGTGTGATCGGATGTTGTTCTTGCATTTCTACATTTTTTATTCAATTTTGATCATTTTTGGCTCATAGATAATTCTTCCGTGACGGTTTTGAGTCCAAACTGTTGGCGAAAATGGCTCTCCACTACTTCCTGTCCATTATAAGTCTCTTACTATTTACTGTTCTTGGATATCATCTTCCATTAAAACTTTAATAAAATAAATAGTTTAAATTATTACAATAATATTATTTATTATTATAAAGATGCCGGTTCAGGGTCACCCCCACTTTGGGGATGTGCCGCACTTGCACCCAAATGAAGTTACTAACATTGCTTTTCGGGTGAGATGACTTTAAACTTAAACTGCTCTAATTGAACGGCAAACATTCCCAGTAATGAAAGACCCGGTTAAAGAGCTCTATAGAAAGAAAACTAGGTCATTTTTCATTAAAATATAATTACATTCTTCATGTAACATAAACAAAAATATACTCGAGAAACAGCTGCCCGAAGCCACGCCATCTCATTGCACCAGTGAGAGCGCTCGGTGCTGACAATGAGGCCAGCGCAACCGACGGTTGTGGGGGCCCAGAGAATTTTTGTTCCTAGCCCGTGTATACACGCACAGGCACCACAGATTAAACTGACCTTGTGTCACAATTTGCAATCTGAATGGGACTGAGTAAATACTAACACGTTTATTTATTACCTCTTAGTTGCTTCTCTGTTTTTGGACAAAATGCGCCCAGGTGCGTCTCCTTCAAATGGCAGAGGTCTGGGGAACAATTGTCCGATACATTTCAAGGCACCAGAGAGAGGGATAGATGCTCGCACCGAGGCTAGCGATGGTTTGCGGCGGTTAGGGCAATTTTCGTTCCTAGCCCAGGTGTACGCTCTTAGGCTCTCCAAATTTAACCGACATTGTGTCACAGCCTGACCACGTGGTGGGAGATTATGTCCATGCAAATTACTCTCGAGTACTTTGTAACACGTTTATTTATTATCTCTCAGTTGCGTCTTTGTCTTTGGATAGAGAGCGGTCAGGGGCGGCTCCATCAAAAGACAGTATCAACTGAGGGAAATTATACTGAGAATAGCCGGCCCTGGAGAAGAGGGCACTCTCATAGCGCTAGAGAGAGGGATAGGTGTTCGCACCGGGGCCAACGCAACCGACGGTTGCGGCAGATCCAGCAATTTTTGTTGCTCGGGCAATTTTTGTTCCTAGCCTGGGTGCACGCTCCCCAGCGCCCCAAATTTAACCGAGCTTTTGTCACAAAATTACCTTGTGGGTATTGAGTAAATACAAATTAATATCCAGTAGTTTATAACACGATTATTATCATGTCTCATTTGTGTCTCTGTTTTTGGCTGCGGTCAGGGGTGGCTCCGTGAATGGACAGGGTAGCAAATGAGGACAACTATTTTGAGATGTGTCCAGTTCTGGGAAACACCTGCCCGAGGCCGCTACTACTCATTGCATTCGAGAGATGGTTCAGTGCTCGCATCTAGGCCAGCTCAACCGACGGTAGCGAGGGCTAGGGAAATTTTGTTCCTAGCCCAGGCGTACGCTCTAGGTCTCCCCACATTTAGCCGATCTTGTGTCACATCACGACTACGTATGGGTCGAGTAAATACCAAATTAGGATTAAGTAGTTTGTAACACGTTAATTATCATCTCTCAGTTGCGTCTGCGTCTTTGCGTAGAATGCGTTCAGGGACCGCTCCGTCGAAGTAAATATTCGCAACTGAGGGAAATTATACTGAGAGGTGCCCAGCCTTGGGAAACAGCTGCCAGAGGCTGCGCCATCTCATTGCGATTATGAGAGGGTTCGGTGCTCGCAACTAGGCCAGCGCAACAGTCGGTTGTGAAGTCTCCCGTAATTTTTGTACCTAGCCTGGGTGTTCGCGCTCGTCCTACCCTCATGTCACACTGTGATTTTGTGGGGTGTCGAATAAATACTGTAATTACTATAAAGTAGAGCTGTTTTTTTATTTATTTCAGAATTCTTCGGATAATTGAGCTCCAATTTCGAATTTATTCATATAGTTTCAATTATATCGTTTTTACTTAATTCGCTATTATGTTTCTCTCTTCAAATTTTTACTGTATAAATAATTATAATTTATATTTTCTCATCCACTATATTAATTTTATCTTAAATATTTTCTCCTGTTCTCTCACTCACTCATGAAAATAATTGGTTGAAATGAAAATAAAGATCTACGTACATCAAACCTTTTTTAAATTAAGTGACAGCAGAAGAATTATCCTTGAACTTTTAAAATGTAAGCTTAAACATTAATTCAATACTTAAATGCAGCGGTCAAATTTGAGTTCTTCTGTAGTTTATTGATGCCTATCACATTTACTCCTCCCTAGCTATTGTGATGATGGCCAAAACCAAGAGTCCTCCAGAGGATCTAACTTAAATCCTTCCCGATAGAACTGATTTTAATCTAGTTTATAATAAAAGTACACTGAAATGTTTGGATACAAAACTAAAATACGACTTATTCCCGTTGAACCACGAAAGAAACGATAATGGCTAGTATAATATATTCATATATAATTTACAATCACATAATCTGAGTTCAACGAAAATATTTCCCTACAAACTTTCTAGGGATTTTGAATGAGCTATGAATCATTGAAATCGAACCAGTCGAAGAGGAGGGGGTTGCTTGGACACACACACAAACACACAGACACGAAAAAACAAACGCACATTCACTGTACTTTATATATAAAAATAATATTAATTTTATATCCACTAAGATGTGTTTTTAATTTAATTCTTCCGTAGTTTATTGATGCCTATCGCATCTACTCCTCCCTAGCTATTGTGGTAATGGCCAAACCAAGTGTCCTCCGTAGTAGCTAGCGTAAATGCCGCCCGAAAGAGCGGATTTTAAGCTAATTCAAAATAAAATATGTACTGAAATTGTGTATACAAAATGAAAATAAGTGTTACTCCCCTTGAACCATGAAATCAACTATAATAGCTAGTAAAATATAATTATATCTATTTTTAACCTCGCATAATCTGGCAATCCAAAATCTGAGCTAAACGAAAACTGTTTTCATCGGCTAACTAACGAATAATTGAAATCGGTCTAGTGGGAGCTGAGGAATTGTTTGGTCACACACATGCACAAACACACACAGAGATACATACACGGTGTTTTATATATAAGATAACCTGAATTTTATATCCTCTCAGTGGTGTTTTTAAATTAATTATTGTATCTGCACTATAACTCGACTCTGTCGCTTTTATTAAATAATACAACTTTCCTTATGTGATGATTTGAGGGTGACTAGTTCTGAAAAAGTATGTGATTCGATTTCGTTAGGTTTTTGATTTTCTGTTGGACGCTGACCAGTTCTTGAGCAACCTGTGGGTGTCTGCAACTTTAATGTGATACTCAAGAAAAATATCTCCTGAAAATATTTATTCATTTATAACCTTCCTATTCTTAGCTCTTAAAAATGGAGATCTATCGCAATCTCAATGTGTGTGAGACATTCTATTATTTTTAGTGGTAGATTATGCAAAGCCGATATGATAATGTATTATTTATTACTAGATTGAATAGGTTTGAGATTATTTTGTTTAAAACGTGAAAATATAACGGTAAAAACATTACCCAGATATCTGAAATATCTTATTAAAAAAATTATTTAAACCCAAGCAAGGCGATGATGCCACTAAGAACCAAGGAATTACTGAGAATGACTGAGAATGAGAATACTTTAGTGATGCGAAAATAAAATAAAAAGACAGTATTCAGTCTAAGACACTTTAGATCATATGACGGTTTCCCATAGCTGACGCAGTTTCGTATCCTGCTAGAAGGCGCATATTTTTCTAACAAGACTTCTCGAATATTCAAGCCTGTAGATTTAAATAAAAATAATGTTTAATAAATAAATAATTACAGATCATCTACTCAGATATGAGAATCCATTTAATAGAAATAAATGTTGGGCTACGGCCTCTAGGAATGATATTGAATATTCGGAAAGATTTCTTTTGAAACACTGTAATCTTAGAACAGTAATTTTTTCATTTGAACATGACCTATTGAATGTTAGAGAGTTGTGTTTATTTAATTGTTTTTATCAGTAGAATCCAAGATGGTGGAATCCGAAAACCATCACAGTAATGGAAACTAGGGAATCCAATTATCATGATTGCGGTCCCACATCCGGTTTCGGCCGGGGAATGATTTTAATCTGCTCGTGGCGTCGGCCTGATTACCTAAATTGTATGATATGTTGGGCTACCTCCTCTAGGATTAAAGTTGAAAAAGTGTGACACACTGACATTCGCATTTATATTTATTTATATATTTACCCATCTTCTCTTTGCGGAATGACTGTGGAAAAAAAAACAAATGTATTCATGAAAATGTGGTTTACGCAGACATTTTAGAAACGTACAGTGAGCTGATCTTGGGAGAATAAGTAGACACATTTTATGCAACATAATATATGCAGTGTTAAAATCTCACAGAGAAAGGAAACTAAAAGAACTACCACTGAAGATAATGAAGAAAACCGGAAAATAACGACTAAACATCAATTGCAAAAAGATAGATTGCCTGGTTATTAACAAAAGAAACAGCCCAGCATGGAAATTTCAATGTTAAGATGCCAACATCAAAGAAATAAGCAATTTAAATATTTGTGAAGTGTTTTTACAGATGACGGAAAGTGCGATACAGAAATCCTAAGGTGAATTTTGATAGCGAACAGTATCTTCAAAAAGTTAAGCAAAATATTTAGAAACGAGGAAATGTCGTTAGAAACAAAGGAAAAGGTACTGAACTGTTACATAATATCAGTTCTCTTATATGGCAGTGAATGCTGTACAATATCTTCGCAAATGTAAAGGAGACTGGAATGAGGAGAAATGTACCTCTACAGAAGAATGTTGAGAATACCATAGACCGAACATGTGAGCAACGATTAAGTTTATATAAATTAGAAAAGAAAGGACATTCATACATAAAATCAGAAAGAGGTAGATGGAATGTTTAGGGTGTATAATGAAGAAAGAGTGCTTGGAAAATTTGATATTCACATAAAACATAGTAGGGATGGCGGGGAAAAAATCCTTTAGTCTACCAAGCGAACGTATCTAAATGGATGTCAGAAGAGCGTTTAAGGGATATAGCAACAAGCGAATATATATTAAGAGCTAAGAACGACATGGAATTGTGGGTAGACATGATTGCCGAAGACTTGAGCGAACACGGCATATAGAACAAAAAGAATTGGAAGGAGAATATATTTAAGATTGTTTTCTTTGTTCGTCTAACAAGTATTTGTAAAGTATATTTATTAAGTAAAACAGTTCTAATCTCCTTTTGATTTTACATTTATTTTTGTAGCTTTTATTTGTATAGTTTAGTTTTACAATTTATTTTATTATTCAACATTATATTGTCGACTTTCATTCCATCAAATTTTAATCTTTATTATTTCAATTCTTAATTTTTCCTAATCTTGTTTCCTCTTTTTTATTTTTCCATTTTATATTCGATAATGCGATTTATTTTTATTCATTTTTCTAGTTCTTCTCTTCTCTCTTTCGATTTATATTTTCATAGATTTCCATTTTCATTTCTTTCGGTGTTGCTTCTTCCCTTCCTTTTTTTTTTCTACTTTCTTTATTTCCCATTCTATTGTTCTTTATTTCTTTTCAATTTGTTTTTTCTTATTTTTCATTGTTCTTTTATTTCTTTTTTCTTTCATGTGTGGTTTCGATTTTTCATTTCCGTTATATATTTTCATTCATGCCTATCTACGCCTAAGCTGATAGCTATCTATTTGTAGAACTATAGAAACAATTTCAAATATTACAATCATCTCGCCTCGGGGCATCGTCTTTCCCGTCCAGTTTTCCAAAGGATGTGGTTATTATTTCGCGTAAAACTCCGTGAAAGGGAGAAGTAATTTTACCCGAAATAGCGTAATCATAGACGCCAGAAAGCTTGTACAGAAAACTTAAGAATTGTTGCCGGAATATCAGCCTTTCATATCTGAGAATTGATGGTCCTTCTGGTGGGTGTTGGGCAATGATCTTTCTTGATACACATTTACATATTTTGCTGGAAGGAGTGAAAGCTGAAGTTGAAAAGAAACAAAGAACGTACATTCTAGTAGAAGTAATAGAAAATGAAACGATGAAGTATAGACCGTTAGAATGCATGAGAGCCTCTGCAAAGAAGAAAGTAGAAATGTCTTAGCGTAGGTACAGATGTCAATAATTAATGCCAGCCCAATATCATATAGAAATATTTATCAATGCATTTGCTTAAAGATATTTCATATATGTGTTGAAAAGAAACTATAATTTAGCTGCTTTGTGTTTAGATATAAATGTGTCCACCTTCATACATATGAATATTATCCTCTGGTTAGTTTTCATATTTTGTATTTGTAAAATTTGGAAACGCCTACAGATACGAAATATACACTAAAGTTGTTGAATGTACATACATACACACACACAATACACACACGCATCCAAAATTCACAGATACAGAAATGGGTTACCATATATTTGAAAAGCGTTACACATTTTTTTGGCAACATTAGACGTATTTTAACGTAAATGTATATCTGCTGTCACTCTCCTAGGGAATTTATGGAACATTTTTTGGACCGTGACTTTAATTTAATTTCCAGCTGTCAATAGACCGCATAATGTTATATATTTACATAAAGCTCTTTTAGGGCAAATCTTAATCACTAAGTTAATATGATGCTTTCATTATTGATTATTATCAATTTTAGCAGATGATCTTATTCAGTAATATACGAACAATTCTTAAACGATAACTTCATTATTTATCAAATATACCACCTTGATTTTTTAAGTTAAATTTTAAGAAGTGTTATCGTACAGAAATAGGATCATACTCCCATTCAAGTAATTTTTCCAAACATTTTATCGGATACGTATTTTTATATTGTAGTCCATATCTTAGTATTTTTGTGTAATTAAGAAAATGTATTTAAGCGAAACACATTCGATTTTATACACTTTTAATCGACGTCGCCAAAAGCAAGGCGATACAGCCAATAACACGCAAGGAGTTACAGGATGTCGTGGAATTTGGCACCAAAACATTAGTAATGAGTACAATGAGAGAAAAAAACACTCAGGCGGACACTAGTGATTGTTATTGCATTTAACATTTTGCAGTTTAAAGTTGGCCGGAAAATATGGAACTGGCCGGGAGTTCCACAAGCGAAAAATGCGAAAGAACGAACTGTTATCATAGAAGTTACGGCCACATTTAACTAGAAGTTATGGCCACATTTAACTAGAAGTTACGGCTACATTTAAGTAGCTTAACTGTAAATTAAATGAGATCTTAACGGCAGACTAGTATTGCGCTTACATTCATGAAATTCAGATACCATAGCAAACAGCTCATCCGAAAATTAACAATGGAAGTATTTATATAAAAAAGCACAGTGAAGCAACCTTACGGCCTTGGACAAGTGATTGGGGTCAGTCTGCCAGATCAGAACCAATAATATGGCTGATTCTCCTCGGGATCTTACCAAAGTGCTCCTGATAAAGAGTAGGGGTATCAGGTCATATATGGCAGCAATATTTAAATCATGGCAGAATGGTAGACATGTAGATATGCAAGATCGTTTCAGGAAGGAAGGATTGTCTCGACCAACAGTGTCAAGCACATTTCTTAGCAGCTGACCTAGCAATGGATTCAATGTAGTCTTTCCACTTCATGTCAGTTGAGGATGTTAGACAATGAAGGCGCAATGAGTCACTTTCTTCGAGGATAGCATCAGCCATGCTGATTGAAAACAGGGAGGGAAAGCGTAGGACCAAGGATGGATTCCTGTGGGACATCCGACTTAGTACGAAAGGATCTAGACAAGAGACCGCTCGGAGCAACTTTCATTTCACAATTTGATAAGAAAGATTTTATCAGCTCCTAATTGTGCCCGGAGATACCGTAACCTTCCAGCTTGTGAAGAAGACCTGAATGTCAAACCCGACCAAAGGCTTTCGGGATGTCGAATGCAAAAGCCAGGCTTCACCAGTTTTATCTAGAACATGATAGACTCTTTCCGAAATTATAGTTACTATATCAGCAGTTGACGTGGAGAAAAAATGTATTGATTGTCTGAGAAAAAAAACGATGCAATGTGAGATGATGAATCAATTAAGCATTGATTAGGGCTTCTAGAATTTTCACAAAAAGAGGTAGAATGCTAATAGACCGATAGATGGATGGGCCAGATGGTTCACCAGAGTCTTTAAAACCTGGAACAAAAGCCGATGATTTTCAGCAGGCATGAAAGCAGGATGCAACGAAGCATTTATTCTACAGTTTAGAGAGGACAGGAGCCACTTCGAGAGCAAATGTCTTAATAACTATTACCAGGACAACATCGGGTGCACATGCTTTGTGTGGATCCAGGTTAGAGATGATATTAGAGATCATGGAAGGGATTATATTCATATCACTCAACAGAGAATCACTTCTAACTGAGAAGTTACACAGGGATATCCCAGATGAGTCAAGAGTAGAGTTTGAGCAGAGTTTACGAGCAGATGATGATAATGCCTCAAATCGGTTGAAGACTGTGTGGAAAATAGAGACTTTGCTCTTATTTAGTAACCTATTAAAGAGACACTAGTAATCAGGAGAGCCAAAATTTTCGAGGATATGCGGTACTTCATTCTCCCAGTAGAGTGGGACTTACTTCCTTTCAGGACTGGCTTACTTTTGTTACGAGCAATAATAAACAGACCCCTGTTATAACAAGTTCAGTCCCACGGATATAGCCGGAAATCGCGGATCCTTTATGCTATGGGGGCCAATCATGCTGATGTGTGCCATGAACGCGATTGCGGTTTCACCTGGTATTTCTGAAAAGGGATGAAAGAATTCATGCCGGCTTTGAGCCAAGAAAAAAACCTCAGTGGCGCAATTTTCAATTGGAAGTTTGTAGATGTCAATCCAAGTGGCGTCACATAGAAAATTCTGGAATGATTCACAATCAACGTGCAGGTAAGTGTAAGAGATAGGATAGGATGTTTCTGTTTAATGGATGATTGGAAGGAGATAACAATAGCTACCACAGAGTGGTCCCAGATACAAAAAGGGCAATGTTGCGAGGGGGTCAGAAAGATCCATTAAAGAACCCTGTTTATCGGTATGGCTCGGAAAAAGATCAGAGAAGTCCACAATTTGTATGAGGAATTGCGCAATGGAAAATTTTAATGTTTGTGTACCGGCGGCATCAGTAATTTAGAATGTTTCAATCTCGTGTCGTGGCGAGCATTAAATTCATCGAGGACAAAAATGTTATCAGACGGATGGATAGAAAGTGCCTTTTCTATACTGTCAGCTATTGCGTCTACTGTAGTCTTTGGGAGAGGGGAAACGATAAATGAAAATGAGGTAGTGGACAAAGTTTATTAGCAAAAGGGCGGAAGCACATGAAGATTATCCCGGATGTAAACACCAAAGCCATACATGCGAATGATGGATACTTTTCAGCAAAGGGGAAGATACCTTGGTAGTAATAATTTTTGCAAAGGGCAAAAATGTGTGGCGACCGTTTCAGGAGAAAAGATACTATGATGCAGAAGTTGCAGTGGATACCAGGAATATTGGAGAAAGACAGATTAAAGCGTGTATTTTTTTTAGCTACTTTAGTTTCATTTCATTTGTTGTGAGTTATATGGAATATTTTTTAAGGAGAGAATATAAGGCCACTACAATTTTCACTATCTGATGTTTAATGGCATCACAGATTAGCGACTGGGAGGCTGAGAGTAGAGCATAACGTGGCCTCCGTGGTTGTCGACCAGAAATACATGCAGGGAAGTTATGCAATATTTATCTGCAGAAGTATTACAGATGGCTGTTTACTAAGCGTCGATTAGATGTATTACAGGATCGCCTGTTTGAGGAAGATCAATCTAAAAAATAAAGGGCATCTATGAAAGATAACAGTGGACACTGAGGTCATTAATGATGATCATCAGTCTGTTTCAGGCTTGATCGCAATCTTTAGGACATATTGTTGATCTAGGCAGTACATTAAATGTTGATCTAGGTGTGTGTGTGTGGACACCTAGGTCAACATCTAATGTAAGTTGATGCCCCCATATATATATATATATATATATATGTGTGTGTGTGTGTGTGTGTGTGTGTGTGTGTGTGTGTGTGTGTGTGTATGTGTGTGCGTTGGTATAAAGCAATAGATCCTGTATTCAACCTTCACGACGCTTAACTCTCCATTTTGATGAGAATCCCAACATTTTTAGTCATTTAAAACAACATGCCTGACCACATAGACAACTCCGGAAAATCTTTCTTGGCAATCGAAGTATAATTAACCATGAAAACAATGAACAAAAACTGAATGTTCTTGGAGGTATTTGCATAAAACAATTGAAAACTAACCTGAACAAAGTAAACAATGAATACTTAAATGCTTATAGTTGATAGCAGGAGCTATTATATGCTTATAATTGATAACAGTAGATATTTATACCAACGACATTCCATACTTAAAACCTTTCTTCATTTTCACCCTAACGAGGTCTAGCGATAATCACTTATGTGTTTCATATGCACGAATTTTTTGTTCCATAGCAATCTTCCATGCAAACAAAACAAACTATCATTGTTGCAATGTCCGCATAACCATTCTAAAACAAAAATTACCATCTTTGTATATAATTTATTGTTTAATTTTTTGTAATGTACTTGTAATCTCTGATGATAGCTTATGTAAGCCGAATGCTTAGACAGAATTATCAATATAAACATATATCAACATAGTGATTGTTTTTCGTGTTTCAGTGATAATGCTAAAAAGTTTACTCGACAATATGAAAGAGATTTAATTAAAATAGACAAAATTTGTCTATATTATTTAATGAAACATACATTAACGGAAAAATGCTCCCTAAATACACATAATTTATATATATATATATATATATATATATATATATATGTGTGTGTGCGTGTGTGTGTGTGCATTTATTATTTTATACATATATGTGTGTGTATACATATTTTTGTATGTGTGTATTTCTATATATCTCTCTGCGTGTATTTCTAAATGAGTGACTGCTTATTTATATGTGCATGTTTTCTGTATTCACATGTCTGTGTGTGTGTGTGTGTCTATGTGTGAATATACTAGTTTCGTGTGTGTGTGTGTCTATGTGTGAATATACTAGTTTCGTGTGTGTGTGTGTGTTTTAACAAACAGGAAAAAAATCACACTTTTGGAGATACCTGCATATATATGCAATCGTATATGATTTAAACTCAAGTCACTTTGATGTAATCATTTACATGTAGAACTGGATGTGCCTAGAGGAAGAGCTTCACACATAAATAGAAGCAAATATTCTTTGAAAGACTCATACCCTTTTTATATATAGACATGTCTGAGTTTAACTATTTTTGTTTGTAAAGGTCGAGTTGTCGAGCCCGTTTGTTTAAATGCGAATCAAAATAAAATTAATTCGCGCTTGAGTGTACACATGTTTGCTTCACTTGATAGAAAAACTATTTTTACAATCACTCCGGAAAAGATTCGCTCTAATATCAGACACTTCAAGTTGTATTTATTCAGTTGAAAAAAGTGAATGGGAGAATTTCGAAATGGTACAAAACATAAAAATCATTTGGAAAGAAAAATCCTTTTGGAATTTCTTGAGAGAAAAATCTTTATATGTATGTGCGTGTGCTCTCACTATATGCATATTAACAGTTTTTTTCCTTTATTATGGAAATGTCAGATCAATACTGATAGATTTTAAATTGTATTGTCAGTTTATAAAAGTTTGTGGATGTTTTGTTACTTTCTTAACACATATCAACAACACAGTTTAAAATTTGTACATTAGATTTCATATAATCATCAAAATCGTTCAATATTCAAAGCATGTAAAAATCTACATTATACGTCGTGAAGAAAATGAGTTTCATATCTAGCTTCAGTAAATCAAATACGACAGTTCCTAGTTGCTCAAGACTTCCTAACGTATTTTCCTTATTATCCCACATCACTGCTTTATGAAATATTTTCGTCAAAGAATTACTTATGATTTTTTTGTTTTTTTTTATAGCGACGTAAAATCCCTTACAAGAAAATGTTTGCTATGTTTTCATAGAATATCAAATCTTGAAAGATATCTGGTGTTAAGTGGTCACAAGTTGGATTAAGATGCGTTTTTCAACATCCTTTACAATATTTATGGCCGGAACTTCTTACAAAGAATTTGAAATCATGTATTCACAGATGGTTTTCATAAGATTTCATAAAATCATCAAATTCGTTCAATATTCAAAGCATGTAAAAAATCTACATTATACGTCGGGATCAAAATGAGGTTCATATGTAGCTTCAGTAAATCAAATACGACAGTTTCTAGTTGCTCAAGAATTTTTCAATATTTTCCTTATTATCACACATCACTGGTTTATATAATATTTGCGTGAAAGAATTAAGGTTTTTTTTTTATATAGTGACGTAAAATCCCTGACAAGAAAATGCTTGCTATGCTTTCATAGAATATCAAATCAGATCTTGAAGGATATCTGGCGTTAAGGAGTCACAAGATGGATTAAGATGTCTGTTTCAAGATCCTTGACAATATTTATGGCCGGCATTTCTTAGAATTAATTTTAAGTCGTGTATTCACAGATGGTTTTCAAATATAAAGAAAATAACACTATATGACGATGAGAAATTAAGCAGTTTTTAACTTTCAACTATTTTGTAAATTCTATTTTTCATTTTAATTGATATGGCTACTTACAAAATGATCTTCGTCCTTTCTTGAAATTAGGACATTTGCGGAAGAGTGCTACCGTTCTGACTTTTACTTTACTTATCAAGTTATCTGGCAAATATGGTTTCAGTAAAGACCGTCTGAAATTTAATGATTTATTATGTGTTATATACCCTAAATTATTCGAAATAACAACGTCTACATTACAGTTTATTTCTACATGGAATCAGCTGATACTTAATTTGAACTTCTTAATATACGTGGAATTATCAGAAAACTATTATTACATTAGGCGAAACATAATAATTTACAAGATGCGCACTCATTTGCACCACACCGACATCACCTATCTATCTATCTATCTATCTATCTATCTATCTATCTATCTATCTATCTATCTATGTCTCTGTGTGTCTCTGTTAGAGTGTGGGGAAAATATTCATTAACATGCAAATCTTTTTCATTTATTGTATTTCCAACGAATGAATGAACATATTTTTAATATAATTATCTGTACACAGATGCATAATAACTAAAGATGCACAGAAAAATGAAACAATTTTATTTCATAGAAATAAATCCCATTTATCCATTTTAATGCTGAAAAAAATATTCGTACAATGTAAATGTTAGACTTTAAAGGTTTTAAATTGCTTTAATATTTAATTTATTCAAGTTGAATATTCTAGAATATTCCAATATTGTTGGCTGTGGATATTTCTATCCTAAAATATACAATCAGAACATTTTCTAATTGCTATTCGTGCAAGAAGCTTAACATGACAAGAGGAAAAGAACTGAAAAATTCACAAAAAGAACTGACTGATGAGCTCTGGAAGAAGATAAAAGTTGCTGGAAAATCTCATCTTGAATATTCTATTTACTACGAATAGTTTATTCATTGCAAGTTATAAAAAATAACTCAAAACTGTTGAAGACCAATGAGGAACAGGTGCTCCACAGATGATTCCTTCAAGGTCTTTGAGGAAATTAATGCGTCAAATTAAAAAAAAACTCCAATGCTTACTCTTCATGAATTGCGTGCTGATTTGATTTCATGAGGTATCTGTGTCACTAAACGGACAATAAACACTGAAATTCACAGGAACGATCTAAATTCACGCTCCTCTCGGAAAATTATACTGCTATAGAAAAAGATGCAGAGATGCCATGTTGAAATTCGTTCGTCAACATTAGGATGAGAAAAAATCATATTGAGGAAGAGCGTTATGGAGTTGTTTGGTCGTAATTCTAGAAAGCATGCATAGAGGAAAGCTGGTGATGCTTTCAAATAAAAGAACACATTTAAAATAATGAAATTTGGTGGTGAAACCATCATGGTCTGAGGATGTTTTTTTCTGCAGACGAACGGGCAACACATCAGCAATAGATGGTAGAATGAATGCCGCAGCATATCAAAATAATTTGGAAGGAATTTAATGATTTCGGTTGAAAATCTTGAAATTCCTCCAGATTGGATATTTCGACAAGTTAATGGGTACACTGCAAAATCTACGAAGAAATGACTTTCTGAAAATAATGTAAATATCGTGAAATGGCCAAATCAGTGCTCATATGTAAACCCAATCGAAAATCTGTGGTATTATTTGAAAATTCAAATCTAACTAAGAGTTCCAACAAACATAGCGGATACGAAGACTATATTCGAAAAAGAAAAGAACAATATAGCAACTAAAATTTTCAAGTCATTAATTAAGAACTACAAGAAAATATTGGTTGATGTCACAGTTAATAATGCCTATTCTAGAAAGTATTAAATGAAGATTATGTATATTTTTTGTATTGTACGAATAGTTTTTTCACCTATTAAAATGGATATTGAGATTTATTTCTTTTAAATATTTTTTTCTGTTTTCTATGCATATTTAGTTATATACCTGCGTCCAGTTAATTCTATGAAAATTATGTTTATACATTAGTTGTAAATACAATAAATTTAGAGTTTCTATGTGTAGGAATAATTGTTCAATCCACTGTATATATATATATATATATATATATATATATATATATATATATATATATATATATATATATATATATATATATATGTGTATATATATATATATATATATATATATATATATATATATATATATATATATATATGTGTATATATATATATATATATATATATGATGGACTGTCCCGTCGGTTTCGACGAAAGAGGTTCCGGCAACTTTCTTTATTTAACCTTGTGTGTGAGTCGCAAGTGACATTTCAGTCCTGCTAATGATTTGCAAAGAAGTCCACAGATTGTGCAAGAGTGTAGATTCTTGGAGTTTATGGCTGGAACAGCAGCAGATATTTTATTCCTTTCCCTAGTTTGACGAAGCTTGACAATGTTTGATGCTGCCTTGTTCTTGGTGGCATTGTAGCATGTAGTCTTCCATTCATTACGATCAATTACGATGTTCTCAAAGGTAGTGTGATTTATATTCGCAGCTAAGAGGTTACTTTTCAGCCTGTCCCTGGACCTGAGCAAAGGCCAACCCACATTTCGATGACCATTTTCAAGTTGACCATACATGAGCATTTATGGAATTCTGTTGTCTTGCATACGTAACACTTGACCTGTCCAGTGTAATTGTGATTTCATGAGAAAGGACTCAATAACATCAATATCACACATGGTGAAAAGGTTTGCATTTGCCTTTCTGCCGCTTAGGTTTACCCCACAGATTTCCCGAAGACAGCCTTTGTAAAAATATCTAATTGTTGAATTTGCTTTCTGTATAGTGTCCAGAACTCTGAGCCATACAAAAGGGTTGTGAGCACTACAGCCTTGTAGACATGTATTTTGGTTCCAAGCCTAATACCACGATCTTTCCAAAGTCGATGACGAAGTCTTCCGAAAGCACTAGAGGCTTTTTCTATTCTAGTTTGAAATACTTAGAAAATACAGATCAATCGAAACTTTTGGAATTTTTCTAAATCATTTCTCTACAACCACTTAATTCCTGGACGTGAAATTAAAACTAAAATAAATAGACATGATACATCTAAATTATTTAACCAAACATACTTGAATAAATATATGTTGCCTGCTTTTATAAATATGCAGTGGAGTAATGGATAGCGGCTCGGATTGAGAAATCGGAGAGCCGAGTTCGAATTCCAGTAGAATTCCATATATTCACTTATTTGCTAACGCCCTTGGGAAAAGGATTCAATCTTCTTCTACCACCAGTTATGGGTAAATAGCCTTGGATGGCAACTGGTCTACCACAGAAAGAAATGGCAACATAAGGCGCAAACAACTGCCTCTTTAGTCATGTATCGAAAGATACATGATCACCTAAGCGTCTATCACGCATGCCATATAACTGACTGCCTATGGCTAAAAATCTCGGTTTTAGGCAAAAGAAAAAGCTCAAATTTAAATTCTGACATTTATTAACCAATCAGCAAAGTTATCACAAATGATCTTGCACGTTTGAAAAATCAGAAAAGTATATGTTTGTTGTCTTCTACAAAATTTGACGGATCACCTCAGAAAAAGTTTACCAATATTTTTTCTCCTCAAACTGATATAAATATAAGGACATATATTTATTAACCAATACACTTCTAAGTTTAGTAAACCTAACTTTTAGCTCCCTTGTCCATGTATTTCCCTATAAATATCGTCGCATAATTTCACAAAATCAGTTATTAAATTTTTATTTAAAATTTTATCCCGGTATATTCTGCCCAAACTGATTATTCATACCTTTCGTATAATTAATTACTCAAAATGCCGCATATTTATTGAGTACCTTCTCGCAAAAAAATTCAAATTGTAAAGAAAACATTGCTCCACGTAAAACCTGCGATCATACTAGTCGTACAAATAAATCAACACTTATCATTGCTTGCTACTGGTATCACAGAAGTCACTACACACATACATAAAATAACGTAAATACGCGACTCTCGTTAAGTAGGCACATTCGGCTTTGCAATCGTTCTAACGTGATTATTTTTGTTGTGTTGTAAAAAAAAAAAAACATTTGTGGGACGTTTTGCGGACGTTGTAATAAGTTTCGTTCAACTTGAAATATAAATACTCAATAATAATATTTGTTTAAAATTGTAGAGCTCTACTTGAAGATTATTCATTTTCTTCGCTTTTTCCTTTAAAATAATGTAAGTATGTTAACCGGTTATGTAAGAGGGCGAGTTGAAAAGTCCTCTTCCTTTTTTAACTGCTCTATTTAATTTCATGTAAACTGGCATCTGACTGATCAAGGAAAACTTCAGTAGTAACTAGTAGCGACTTTACTTGGACATGGACAATATTTTATATCGTGTTGTTTACAAGTACCGGCAAAAAAAAGGGTTTAAACGCCAAAGATACTGATGCTAACATGGTTCCTACATTATGGGATAACTCTTAAGACTTATCAACCGTCCAAATATGGAGAGCAAGATTTAGGTGATGAAGGGAGGGTCTTGGATATGGCCCTAAGTTCTCGACGTTCTGCGACTGACATCGCGGTGGTAAATATTGATTGATGATTAATGAAATAGGCAATGCTGTTAGCAGAGCTCGTGAGGGATTTGAAAATATTCGGCACAAAGAACATAAAATGACGTGGGTTTCTTCTAGATGGTTACCTGGTCTTCTGACAAATGGAGAAAAAGCGCAGGAATCTGAAAACTTGAGGGGGAAATCTTATATAGTTTGATGTAGATACAGCTAGTTCCCTTGAACTTTTTTTTGACCCAGGATGAGTAATTTGTTCATCACTGAGCCAGAGTCAAACTGGCAATTGATGCACTATAGGAGGTCAAAGTTGTCATCTGCAGGGAATTAATGGCCTCAGATTTTTAGGATGTAAAAGTTATTGTGTTTATTGACTATAATCAAAATAGCCGCATCATCAAGGGAGGGCAATATGTCAACCCGCTGAGGCTGCTACGAATATCTATCATGAACAAACACCAAGGAAAACTGACAGAAGGGGTTTTAATTTCATCAGGACAACGCTACCGCATTCAAGTTATTTGTTTCATTGGCCGATGTTTGTGACTGTAGCTTGGCACTGCTTAATAATCCTCTCTATTCCTCTAATTTGGCCCCGTCTGACTATCATCTATTACTCAACTTCAGAAAAACACTTGGCTGGAGACCAGTATCGCCGTGAAGCCGGCGTCATACCAGCTCTTAATGGCATTCCACAAATACGATGAAATCTTATTCAGAAACGGTATCCAATCACGGCAACGACTATGTGTGAACCATAACGCGGATTATGTTTAAAAATAAACCTCATTTGACCACTTTACATGAGAGTCTATTTGTCTTCCAATGAAAATTTCAACCCGATCCTCGTACACCTACATCTTAATATAGGGTATGTTTTATTGCGTTGTTTATTTCGCAATTGTTGGCGTTGCCCTGTGTTAACAGTATACTGCTCCCATATCTGATTTTAGACCTGCACACTTCGATCATTGATATTTATTGTGCTTGCATAGGTACATCTGATTACATATTTCTCACGAAGGTTTCATGCTCCAAATTATCACTTAATCATTTGCGAAAATGATACCCTGTTGAAACTATTCCACTCATGAGTGGCACAAATTCAAAATATGCATTAGAAGGTAAACAGGATTTATTTTTCAAAATGAATTCGACGAGAAAATCATAAACTATTCACTACTTGCTTTCAGGTAAATTCTTTAATGTTGGTGGAGTTGGAGGAATATAGTAATGACTGATTTGTAATAATGTGATTAGTTCTTCAGGGAATCGAAATAAATCATAAAAAAGCTATCGGAAACAATCTCTCCGTGCTCAATAATGCAGCTTGAAACAAACATCGAAGTTAATTACACATTGAAAAAAAAAAAAAAATGAAGAAGCAAAACACAGGATACAGTATCTGGATCAACAATATCTTTCATTAAAGCAATATGTTGTATATCCAATGGCAACACATCGATATTATATGCTGAATACTTGTAACAGATCTAAAAGTTTTACTAAAACATAAAATAAATCATGACAGAATATTTTAATGCTGAAATTATTTCTTTTCCAAAAAACAATAT
>OZ010571.1:143583375-143593375 GCA_963932145.1 Acanthosepion lycidas | reverse complement strand
TCGGGTAGAGTAGACAAAATGGCCGCCTTTAAACACGACGGATTGAATGTTCTACGTCTTCTGATTGGTTAACCTTCTATTGGTGGACTATAAAGTGAGTCAAGTCATTTGGATTTTCTCACTAGTTACACAGTATACAAAAAAAACAAAACTGTAACAGCTGTTTCTAACATGGTTAAGCCAGATGACTTGGTTCATTTGTCTCTGGGTTTCTTTTCTACGCAATACTGTGGAAGTTTTACAAGATTTAGATTTTGCAGGCGTATTGCTATATTTTCTGTAGTGAAATAATGATGGTTGTTAAGAAATAACAAACATATTCAGTATCAGTTGCATCACACTCAGAGTCCCATCTGCTGGGAAATTGTAACTTCAAGGCAAGAATAGGAGGGCGTGCAATTCTTTGGGAAAGCAAAATGAGTAGTGGGAAAATTATTTGAATTACCCCTCAATGTTACTGAAGGCCTTATGCCCTTTCAATTGGAATTAAACAGAAATACATTTTTTTACACGTCCATTTCATATGTACGCATTATTCATGCTAGATAATACGACAAGTAGCGTTTTCTGGAGCGTTACAAAATGTCTTCCTTGCGTTCCAAACTCTGAGGAAATTATTCGCTTAGCTTACTACACTAGGAGAAAGAGAAGAGACTGTCAAACAAGGGCCTGTTTAGGACGTCAAGCAAAAATAAGCTGACAAGAGTTTGATGATGCTTAAGGTTTGTACAGAGATGAAAATATTTCTATCAAGTAGACAGATCAATCAGCGGTATTATATTTCTCGCCCCAAACAATTATGCTGGCCAACAGTCACCCCCTATGCAAACGATATTTTTTCTCTCTTTCTCTTTTTTACTTTCATGATTTTAAACACAGTGCACGCGCGAGCGCGCACACACACACACACACAGAACGTCTTTGTATTAGAAATTACAGCAGTGGTCAATTTTTTCGGCCGACATGTATGATTTACTCCTTTCTATTTTTTAAAATTTGTCTCAGAATCATAATTTTTTTAATATATTTTTATTTGGAAATAATATTATCCTGTTGACTATAGTTATTAAGATAATATATATATATATATATATATATATATATATATATATATATATATATATATATATTATCTTAATATATATATATATATATATATATATATATATATATATATATATATGTATGTGTGTGTGTGTGTTGATATATATATATATATATATATATATATATATATATATATTTGTGTGTGTGCGTGTAAGTCTGTTTAAAATTATTGCTGAAAACTGTGCAGTATTCAAGGATACAGAAAAATATATTTTCATTTGAAAATTACTCGATTGCACAAATTGTTTTTAAACAAGGTGATGCATCCACTAGAATGCAAGTGGAATAGTGATAGGGAAAGAGAATGTAAGAGAATTTTATTGGAGAAAATTGAGGAGAAAAGAAAAGAAAAAGAATTTCTCTACAATATCTTCAACAGACATACAGTAAAATACAAATTATCTCCACACATAATAGATAAGTGAAGCAGAAAATAACCCAAAAAACCTCTCGCACAAAACAAACAGCCCTCTAACTGCAGAGAAAAGACGAATATCTTTTAAATCGAAATTGCTTGAAAAACAAGATAGGTTACCAAACCATATATTCGCGTAAGTGAACGAATCGGGAAAAAGAAACTACGCACAACAAACGTCCTTTTTAAAAAAGTAAATATGCCAACAACACAATCCTTTCTAAATATATATAGGAAATTAAAAAAATATATATATACCTAAAATAAACATGGAATATAAGGAAAATAGCACAAGCCTACATCAATAAATCCAAAAACTTAAAATACGTGTGGAGGTAAAATAGATATGAGATATGATCACCTTACTAGACCAAAACAAATGGCTAAATAAACAATCAGAACTTTTCTCAAAATGCAAGCACGAAACATAATTTACAGCGTTACTTACAAATCCAAATCTAAGTACAAATGACTAGTAAAATATCATGAAACATAGAAATATATATACAGGGTGCTTCAAAAAGAATACGCCAAAATCATTGCGCTGTTTTTTTCAGGTCTATAGCATTGTAGTGGACTCAATCAGTGGTTATTTGATAGAGTAGTTATCAAAGTTTGATTGGGTGTCAGTGTCATTAGTATAACTTCCGGTGCAGATGAATTGTGGGAAGATCAATCAAAATGGCGACTCCTCAGCAGAAGGCGTTTTGCGTGCTTGAGTTGGCGAAAACAAACGCCATTGTCACGATGCAGACAGATTCGAATGACTTCATTTTTCAGCAAGATGGAACACCACCCCATTGTCATCTCGGGGTTAGAGCTCATCTGAAAACGAGCCTCAGCGATGGATTGGGAGGAGAGGTGCTAAAGACCTTGCTCTCTGTGCTTGGCCTGCCAGATACCCAGACCTCACTGTGTGTGACTTTTTCGAATAACAGCTGCAATCAACACGCTGGATCGTGACATGCTGAGGCGCGTTTGGGAGGAATTCTCATATCGGCATGATGTTGTCCGCGCTGCCAGTGGTGGCCACATTGAGCACTTATAAAACATGAAATGAAACTTGAATGTATATACAACACATATGTTCATACTAGAGGTTTGTGATTTTTTTCGTTATTGACACATCACGTGATGATTTTGGCGTATTCTTTTTGAAACACCCTGTATTATATAAAAGACCAAAAATTTAAGACACTTTAATAATTTAAACTAAAAAATAAGGTAATTATCTCTAGAAATAAAAGAAATAAAAAATCTAAATGAAGACAAATTATTCAGTAAATAATAAAATAATAACCAAATACGAATGCATTTTATGAGCACAAGAAAAAGCAACGATAATAGTAATAGTAATTAACAATAAATAATTAATTAATCGATAATAATTAATGGTTAAAATACAAAAAAGAATAATACTATAAAAATATACAAATAACCATATTCGAAAACAATTATTTCTACTCAATAGCCTCAGGTGTGATGAAATCTCTAAACTACTATCGTATCTTAAGACGTGTGATTTGATAAGTATATACGTATTATCCGAAACATCCTACCTGCATATTACTAGTTTTATTTTTTTCACTTCATTTATTTTCTAAATGTTGCGAATAAAAATATGTGGCGAAATTTGTGAAATAATTAACTTAGAAGCACTCCTATAATTAATAGTAAAAAAATGTGACCTATAACAATATAGGATTTTGCTTATTAAACAAGTAGGCATTGAATCTAGAAGCATTTTGTGGTGATGTCTCCAAAATATTTCGGTTTCGAAGGTGTGTTGTGATTAGGGAATTCTAATTATGCATTTAGTAGGGAGGATTTCGAGCCTCATGTCAAAAGCAACGATTAACCCGGTCGGCACTGCGAGGAATAGACTCTGGCACATTTCGTTTACTTCATTTTCCAGATTTCAATAGAAGCTTGTCTAACTGTAGAAACGGATGAATAAAGCAGAACGATACCTTTAATAAGTTTCCGTCGGACATAATGTTTTTTTACAACGGGTTAAATATGCTATTATTCCTTATTTTCTGTATCCAGTCACAATTAAGACCCGAAGAGCGGCGGCTAAAATCCAATGGCTACCTATCTGGGGTGAAATTGATAGATTCTCGTCTAAATTATGCAAGAAATGAAACTAACACTGACATCTCATTTTAAAAGATATATTTACCTAAATTACACAGAAATATTTTAAAATACTAAAGAGAAAATTTATTCAATAAAACCGCCATTGACCTTAACCATGGCCACCAAATGGCTTCAGAATTTTCAACATAACTTCTGGATTGTTTCCGTGTACAATTTGTTGAATGCTGCCATAATCTTTGCCTTCAGTTCATCTTTGTTGTTATAAAAAATGTTTTTTTTTGTCTCTCGCTCATCTGCGTCCCCCGCATAATAATCAAGTAAGGGGTCAGTCTGGAGAGATAGGTGACAAAGTTTGATAGGTGATGTTGTCCCAGAAATTGTCTGAAAGCCATGCCTGGCTTCTCCTGCTTGTGGGACATGGTGCAGAGTTCTGTTGACAGACATAAGTTCTTCCAGCTACCACTCACTTCACCCAGGGCAGCACTATCTCTTCAAGGGATTTAATGTAGGCTTCCGTAATGAGTGTTAGGCCCTGTGTGAATAAGAGTCATAACGTCACTATCACTAGTGACCACTCCAAACACAATGATGTTGAATGGATATACCATCCAACTCTTTTCGAATCCTCTATACTGTTCTCAGATTGATACACAAATTGTCTGAAATGTTCATATTGAATCTACTGGCGCGAATGTCAAGCTGTACATAATGCTATTACAAAATTTCTAGCAGAGTGAATTGTGTCACGGGTCTCTTTATCTCATAGACGTGCCCAGCTGCCATTACTATAGTGTACAGTCGACAAAATAAATTAAAAAACAAAAAAAAACAAAAACAAAACACATGCACGAAATTAAAATTAGAAAATGACGACAATTTACCCATCGCACCCGGTTGACTGAAGTGAGTTCGATTTAAAATTTGTTATTTCAATGTTGAAATATGCCATTAAATTCCTCATAAGATAGGCGCACTTATACATAATTATAAATAGTTAAACTTAAAGAAAAATATGTATAAAAGGGAATTTATTTTATCACAAATAATTATTTGTGATATATTTTCTGAATTATTTCGATTTCTTTTATTTTTGCTTACGAATCAAGGGTTATTTATTTATATTTTGTTTCTTTCACGTGAAATAAATTATAAATGAAACAATTTTTTCCATAAGCAAATACATGCTTATATCTTACTGTTTGTATTTAGGCAGATCCGGTATGATTTCATTGTGTTTATTCATCTTTTCAAATCTGCAGTAACGTTGCTGTTTATAGAAAGAGGACCTCGAAATTGAGAGATGAGTGCCTGAGTATACGATGTTGTGTGTCTTCTTTGCTTCCTGCATCTTTGAAGTGAACTTTCTGTAGAAAAGACACCATTCTTTCGGGGATAACATGCTGAGGTTATTGTGTACTTCTCCAATCATCCACTTCCTGGTGAAAAAAACATACACTGTGAATTTCCGCGCATTTGCTTATCATAAGATTTCTTTCCTGATTCAGTTCAACGTGGACGCCCCTTACATATGATCTTTGCGAGCTAGTGAATATACAAAGGCAGGCAAACTAATATTTGTGGTGGACGTGAGGCCGAGATGTTATATTCTATAGTGTAAGTATTAGAACTACATTGGATATTCTACCCAGTGAAAATATGATCGATTCCTATTTAGTTCTTATTCAAGACATGATCCAGATAAAATGTCTGTTTCTAATACACTTTATTCAAAAGCTACATCTCGACAGCTGGACCAAGTCAAAAATACCTAGGTCATCATTTTGAACCTTTAGTACGAATGTAATTAATATAAGTCATGATAATTCCTCATATCTTTATAGTAAGAGTCACTTCTATGAATAATCATTATCTGTAAAACTTGAGAATCATAATGTGAGAGTTGTCAGGTTATCCGACTTTTAATTTACATCAGATTATTTTTTGCAACCCGCTAACGCCTGCTGAAATCTTCACAGTATTTAGTCCCGATTAATTTATCGCTAACATCTTTTGACGAGATTTCCAAACTATAAGTTTGGTTCAATTTTGCAAACCAGTCGATTAAATTGAAATAAGCTGATTCGTTAGGAAATTACTTTGACAAAAACGTTGCTTCACGGTTCAATAATTTCTTTAATTTAAATTTAAAGGACTTCATGTCAAAATATTTTTAAGAAAAAATATTTTCCTGTTTCCTTTTTAACATCGAAGAATAAATTCTTAGAATTTCTTACTCTTGAGCATACAACATACAACTGACCATGCGTAAATATTTCTTTTTGGAACCAAATTACAACGTTTGAAGCTTCTGGCCTTGTGATATATTTATAGTTCTCACAAATTCAAGTCGAACAAGAGACTGGATTCTTATATATATATATATATATATATATATATATATATATATATATACATAATAACAATATTGAATTTGTATTAATTACTATTTTCTTATTAGTTTATTATTTTTATTTTATACATTTAATTGTTTTTCTTTAAATAGTAGGTGGATTTGGCATGTTAAATGATAATTTATTAAATTAATTAATAATGAAATTGTAATAATAATAAAATTGTATTAAGTTATGCAGTAAATCAACCTGTACTTTGTACACCGTTACCTATCTGAACTTCCCAAAAAATTTGATTTGAATCGATCAATGTATGTCTACTTTAGAGGATTCGACGAACGGACGGACAGTCTAAAGGATGTTACAGAATATTATATATATATATATATATATATATATATATATATATATATATATATATATATATATATATATTATGTACACATATCCACACATTCTTAGTATAAAACATTTTTGTAGTTGTGCACTCCAGGGTGTTCATCTCAATCCGTGTAAACTCAGAGAATTTCTAACTGAAAACTTTATTTAATATAAGCGTCTATATTTTTCTCGTCCTGCTATTCCTGTTTAGCGATGCCTCGTCTTGTTTTCTTTAGTAATGCACGCTTCCTTCAAGCGCTGTTTCGCTGAGAATAATTATATAATATCAAATCGAACAATAGTATAGTAAGAAAATGTAAGCAAACAACGTAGGAAACTCAGTATTCAGTGCACACTCGATGTATATTCGCTTTATTAAATTAGTTTCACTTTTAGATAAACAATATTTGTAATTCAAATATAAAGTCAGAATCATTACGTTGAAAGACAATTGTTAGTCTAATGAAGTTATCTCATGTGATAAAGCGGTTAATTTACACATTATTTTAAATGGTGTGATTATAGTAAACAGATAATGTTATACTGGATGCGTAAAGACGTGATAAATATAAAAAGAGTTAAAAAACTAAATATAGTTCTTCATGTGAAGCCAGAGAAAGATATATATATATATATATATATATATATATATATATATATATATATATATATATATATATATATATACAATGATAAAGTTAATTGGTAATCAGTATGGATAATTCCAGGGAGTATATAAATCCCTAGAGCTCAATGTAATACACAGAGCACGTAATAATTAATTAATTAACAAATCCGAGACTTTAGAAAGTATTATCTTATTTCATAATATCGTTAATTCAATTTCACTTTATCATCCCTAGCAATTTCAAAACACTGAATGGATTCAATATATATGTCTTTAAGAGACGCGATGGTATTTCCTAGAGACATATTAATCTCTCTTACCCTTCTTACTTTGGGGAACTACCTTAAAACACAATTTCCGTTAATCCTGTTTTTCCTTTTTCGCTTGATTTTTGGATTGAGTTTTGGGTTACGTACACATTACTTTGATGGAAGAGAGATGTTGGCTCCACCTTAATTTTATATATATATATATATATATATATATATATATATATATATATATATATATATATATATATATATGTAACAAATGAAATTGTTAGAAAATTCAGTACAAATAATTGTATACAGAAAAAAAACATTTGAAAAAATAAAGCTAATATTTATGTTTATTAATATGTAATATAAATAATACATTTACAATTACAGAAAAATATTACAATTTCTTAAATTACAAGTGGGTTTGATGAAAAACTAAATTGTTTTATGTTTTGCTTTAAACGTTCTCACTTTTAGCTTTTCAAAAAGTTTTAAACTGTTTATATTTCCATGTTTTGGCGCACGTGCTTTCAACACTTAAAAAAATCAAGGGGCGTGCATAGCCTTAAATACCGTTTATGGTAAGGAGTATGTGATTAAATCAATCTTGAGGGAGGTGCGTCTGGTGGATGCAATGAACAGAATATTAGTTTTAATTTGTTGATAATTTTTTTTTTTTTATAAATACGCTTTGGCTGGGTGGTGTTTTAGTCGCATTGGTAGATTTTAAAATTTGGCAGGTTTCGATATCCGCATTCATCACTATGCTGGCTAAGCGTAATTTTCTAGTGAGAATATCCCTAATTGTTTGACGATGAACTGTCATTCTTTTGCCAGATTTTCTGGCAGGTTTGAGTAATGTAATATCCGTAGAATCCTTTGCATTTTATTCTGTATATTAAATTCTCTAAATTGCCCGAGTAATCATTTTTTTATTTTGAATTTGGATCCTACTTTGAAGTGAAATTCGTAGCCTGTTATTAGGAAGCTGCATACTCTACAAAGGGTTTGGTTGCCTCTTTTCATCTGAGGCATTTTAATTGTGTTGTAATGGTTTGGCCAAAGGATAACAGCTTTTACAGCTCCTCGTTGGAAAGATCAAAGTACTCTCTGGCAAATTCTAAACGCAAAGTGAGAAATAGATGGGGTAATAGTCTACAATATAAAAGTGGATATATGAACAATTCATTTTATCGTTTATATCAGTAGATCAATTTCTGACATATTTGGTATTAATCTATTGTACTAGTTCAAGGCGTTTTCTTATCAGCTGGTTGTCTCTATGAAGGGTGATTTTGCTAATTCAAGCAATTTCTGACCTAGTAGGGTTGATAAACCTGGTGGAAAGTTTAACTTCATAATCTAGTTTATGGTCCTTGATCGTGATATAGGATTCTTTAGTACAGAGGTTGCTATCACTGTTGCTGTTTTTAAGTTTTTCACGTATATTTTTACTTGTCGCATTAATTTTATCAACTGAATTAACAGTATTATTATATACTTCTCTAATTTTTAGTTACGTTTTTGTAATTGTAAATTGCCTACAATTAACTGTAAACTGCCGACACAGTTTAACTTTTAGCTTAAAATGTACTTAATTTTTTTTTTAAATTAAGTATTACCATTTCCTATAGCCATGATTTATTAGTATATATTGATACTGCCTCTACGTGTAATTACCTTATTTTTTTATTCAGCTTTAATATTACTATGAATTGCCGTACAGTTAGTATTAACAATATCTTATATGATACACATTTTTACTTTTATCTCCAAACCCCTTTAATAGTATTCGTGAATCTAAAAAAAAAAAAAATAAATATTTTTTTGTTAATTTTGCGTCTGCCTAACTGACCTTTCCCTTCAATGCCCTTTCAAAGAAAATAAACATGTCATATATGTCTGCAATCACGATACATTTGTCGCTGCCATATTTTGCGCAATCGTTAATTATTCGCTGTCTATGTTCCGGTTTATCACGATTGAAAATATAACACATTCACCGCCACCCTGAGCTTCGTTTCTTTTTTTTTTTTCAAGACTTAGGTGATCATGGCTCTCCACCACCCTATATCCCTTGCAGCTCTCAACAAGTTCCTTCCCTCTGATACCTCCTCCAGCCACTTGCTTAAGCCCGCCAGGTATGTTACCGGTTGTTTTCACTTGTCTCTCTTTCTGTATATTCCTCCGTATTTATATCTCCCTGGAAATTCTGCTGCCTCTTCCTGTGAAGTATAAGCCACGTCCTGGTTTGCATAGTCTCTAAGACCTCATAGTTACACAGGTGCTTGGTCCATAAGATACTTAGCATCCTTCTGTAGAACCACATCCCCATCACCTCGATTCTCGTGTTCATCCTTGAGGAAATCTAACATTCGCTGCCTAAAGAAGGCTAAATGCCACGTAACAGCACAGCATACTTTTTTTTTTTTTTTGTTACCAAAGAAATCATGCTGCCTCGCAACACTTCCCAGCTTCTGGAATGCGTATTTCGCCATCCAAATGCCTCTACAGATCTCAGTGTCGCACCTACGGCCCTCTATCAATATGCTTCCCAGATATTTAAGCGTCTTTTTTTACTGATAACCATGCATTCTGTCTTCTTGTCATTTATGCTTAGTCCCTTCTACTCTTCGCTACCTTCTACAGGAGACATTGTAAAATCTTTTCCGTGTCCTCTATGAGTACAACGTCATATGCCTATCTTCTGCGGTTAAGATTGTGCCCTCCAATGTTTAGGTAGAATTTCCATTTCTCT
>OZ010571.1:143440875-143578375 GCA_963932145.1 Acanthosepion lycidas | reverse complement strand
ATATATTCCCCTCTGATTACAGGATTTCCTTAAAAAACAAAAGGCATTATATTCCATACTATATTTAATACAATCAACTTGATTATTCATAACAACTGTTCTCCGTCAACTGGCCTTTTACAAAAGAAAAACATTATATATATATTTAATTATCCTTTGTTTGATTGTATCTCTGAAAATGTGTTAAGAATATATATGCTGGTTTTACTACAATAACGATAACAAGAAGGCTTACGTTTCACTTAAACGGACATAGCTCAATCTCAGAGAATTTAAAGCAAAATTCATTGCTACATTCATAGTTTCGACAAATATTAATCGAAGATGCAACAGTACTCCAAGATAATAATTGACAAAGTCTAAAAATTCTAGAAGCTTTTATATGAGAGAATGGTGGCCAAAATAAATAAAATCTGCTACGAGTATAGAAACAATGTCCTTAAAAGTAGCAATATCTTTGAAAAAATATAAATTTGAATTGTTAAAAATCACAGTTTAAAAAGAAAACTTAAAATCATCAACATATATATATATATATATATATATATATATATATATATATATATATATATAATCATTCCTCTTCAAGTTAGGTGGTGATGGCACTAGTTTGCAGAGGGTTGCAGGGATAAAAAGAAAAGAGAAGACTGAGTATATGAGAAAATTTAAAAACAAGTCGAACGGGGCTCCAGTAGGCAGAAGATGACGATTGATTTTCCATTTAGATGTCTGAATATTTTAGTTACCAGAAAGATAAGGAAACGATATATATATATATATATATATATATATATATATATATATATATATATATATATATATGTGTGTGTGTGTGTGTGTGTGTGTGTGTGTGTCTCTCTCTCTCTCTCTCACTCTCTCTCTCTCTCTCTCACTCTCTCTCTCTCTCTATATATATATATATATATATATATATATATATATGAAAAAGAGAGAAAGAGAGAGAGAGAGAGATCCAGATATATGTGTGTGCATGTGAGTGTTATGTGGTGGATTAAATGTAGAACGTCATGCACGCTGTGTAAGAGTTAAGGATTATATCTATGCCTGATGGATTTGAGTATTTCCCCCACAGTTGTCATTATACAGCGTTCGGGTGATTGATTTACCCAAACTTTATTTATAGGGGAAGATATTTCTATAAAAATCAGTAATAATATAAAGAACTATGCAAACGCAGACACACACACACATTCAAACACTAGTATAGTGGGCATTTAATTTTGGAAGTAGACACTACGCTTTTATTTATTAAAAATGTATTCATATGTTTCAAACAGTAAGACTCGATAGAAATTGTCTCAGGTGAATCAATATAACCTGTCGAATATTTCACATATATACGAACCGAAATATATTATTCTTGTTAGGAATAACTAATTTTGCTCTATTAAATATACCATAGTATATAATTAATTGTATTTTTAATGGGATCAGTTGGGGATATATCTATGATTATGTAACATTTTCGTAGTTGTTGTAGATAATCTGTATGATTATATTAATAGTTTCCCTACCTAGGACTTTGGTGAAAAGACTATTAACATCTAGTGAGTCTATGACTTCTTTATTAGGTGATGATAAAAAGTATAAATTAACTATAAACAAGATAAAAAAAATCACATAACTTACCTCGCTTGCATAAGGAGTAAATATTTTTTTAATCTTACGGTGATCATGTACAAAAATATACTAAGAAAATCACATGAGTTATTTCCCTTGCAGAAGGGTAAATATTTTGAATTTTATCGATGTTCACGTATACTACAGTGCCCACGGTTTTATAATAGTAAAAGTCTGTAAAAAGCAAAAAAATAAACCATACCAAAACATAAAGTTAAAACAATATAAGGTTTGAGAAATATATAAAATAAATATAAAAGTAGTGGATATCCTAGCAAATGTACTTATCCGTCATCTAGAAAGACCAAGGACAAACCATGTTACATAGATATATATTCCAATCACCAATGAATAATAATGCTGATCTCATAATCAATTAACTGTTGTGGTAGGATATACCTAATTTGCATAGTGGAGTACCGACCATATAAATATGGTTGGTACCGGGAAGAGAGGGAAGGAATCAAGAGAATCAACCAGAGACTCTGCCCGACTGCGACTCAGTCAACACATTCTCCAGGAACGGTCTTCCCAGGAATATACAAAAGACTATATGTAAATATTGTGTACACTTTCTTGTTTCAATACATTTTGTTCTAAGTACATTTTGTGTTGCATTATTATTCCATGCATTAGTCAAGTTTCAACATTAACCATCACAAATTCATTGTCTTTCAATTCTTCTAAAACATGTCTGAGTGTTTTTTAGACAGTCAGCACTATAGCTTTAAGAAATTAATAGTTAATCTAACCTGTGATGTCAGAACTGAGCTACTGGACTCACAGACGGGAAATGCAATAAAGTTCGTTATATATATAACGAACTTTATTGCCTTCAACATCTGCGTGTCCATTGGTTCAGTTCTTATTATTTTATTTTTAATAAGCCATAAAGAAAAGTGTAAATTTATTATTATCATTATTATTATTATTATTATTATTATTATTATTATTATTATTATTATTATTAATATCAATATATATATATATATATATATATATATATATATATATATATATATATATATATATATGTGTGTGTGTATTTAGGCAGCATTTTTTCATTGATGCATGTTTCATTAAATAATATAGACAAGTGTTGTCTATTTATTTTATGTAAATTCTTTTCATCTCGTCTTATAAGATTAATAACATTATCATCAAACGAAGAAAGAAAATCAAAATATTGATACATATTTTTACATCCTATCTAAGCTTTCGGCTTCCATAAGCCACTGTCAAATATGACAATTACGTTACAATATATTAAGCAATACACAGACAAAACAAGGATGATAATTTCCCTGAGTCTATGCGTAATTTCCTCCAGCTGCTCCGGGGTATTTCTATCCTTTAGTTTATCAAGGATATCCTGTTTGTTGCTGTTAAGTCTCTTCAAATTTGCCTTGGCTATTGCAAATTGTGGTATATATATATATATATATATATATATATATATATATATATATATATATATATATATATATTAAATAATTAATGCTTTCTTAGAAGTCTTAATACTATGCAAATAGAACATAATACTGCTTCAACTAATCCTAAACATATTAATCCCTTATATCGTAGTCAAATGCATACTAATTATAAACAAGATGAAAATATACTAAAAGATTTATTAAATACTAATATATCAACAACAAATACTAGAAAAAAATAGGTTAATCTTATACTTCCATCTATTTTGTACATCCAACTTAATTATTCGCAATAATTCTCCCCCTCCCAGTTTGGGATTTTCAAAAAAACAAAAAAATACTTTACAAAATCAAGTGCCCTGTTGGAGATTGTATCTCGAATGGGTTAAATAATATTAATGTTGGTCACACCACAAACCCGCTTTCACGACGCTTGTATCTACATTTGAATGATATCTCTAACATTTTTAGGCATTTAAAACAACATGTCTCGCCGCGTACACAATTCCTAAAAATCCTTGTTGAATACGCAACTATACTTAAGCATGAAAACAATAAACAAAAACTAAAAAAATCTTGAAGCTATATACATAAAACAGTTGAAACCTAACCTGAACAAAATAAACTACGAAATCTCCCCAAATATTCTTAAATGTCTATAACTGATAACAGAAGCCATTGGTTTATACCAACGCCTTCCCATGCTTAATAATTCTCGTTTTCACTCTCGCTTGGTCATGTGTGACGTCACGAGCTGCGACATGATTCTCGCTTCCGCATCTCGTATACACGTGTTAGTTGTTTCATTGAATTTTTTATGCAACAAGAAGATACTATCATTACTGTTTCGTCCGTGTATTGGTAGATATATTGAAAAGTAATTGTCATCTTTGATAATGTCTTATGTAAGCCGAAAGCTTACATTGGATTTAAAGATGTATCAATATGGTGATTTCTTTTCGTCTTTCAATAATTAATTAATTAATGATTAATGTTATTAAGCTAATCAGACAATATGAAAGGAACTTACTTAAAATAAATAGACACAACTTGTCTATATTATTTAATGAAACGTGCATCAATGAAAAATTGCTGCCTAAATATACACAATATATATATATATATATATATATATATATATATATATATATATATATATATATATATATATATATATATTAATAAATGTACACGTTTCCTTTTTATTTCAAATAAATTCATACATATACATTTTCGCTAATCGTTTGGAGCAATCTCTCAGGTTCATCTCCGTAATAATCATCAGGCGTAGATTGAAAGCTGGCTTTTGGGAATTTTTAAATTTATGAACTTCTGTTAACTTAATGGATTATATAATGGATTATATTTTCAAAATATAGATTAAATACAAAAAATGTTTTCGAAAACTCTTGCATTCACACGATTACTGACTGATGTCTTCAATCTTTATTGTCATGTTTACGACGTTTTGGTCTTTGTACGCTCCGGTTTTCTTCAGATGATTGGAACCACGGAATGCAAATTATAACAATACCTCATCTCAAAAATATAGACAGATAAAACTACAGATATATAAATATATACATATATTGCCACGTAAAAAATATAGCCAAATATACAAACACATGCATATGCAAGTTAAAATTATTTCATAAAATGAATACATGTATACATATCTACTCATATATATCTTTGATAACGTTCGCTCCGAACATATCCTGTATTGTGAACGATAAAATAAAGCAAGCACTTTTAACATAATGTTGAGAATCTGACTTGCAAAAGACTGACATGTCAACAAAAAAAAAATAAATAAATGAAAATATCAATATCCTGCTGGTGGCGACATGGGTGATAAATTAGCCACCGAAACAGTGTTACCTCCCCTGGTTGGCGGCTGACCGGGGGAGAGTATTGCACGTGATTTCACACGTTGTATTTAGAAAATTGAACAATAAGACAATCTGGAAAGCAAGCTGACTCTTCCGAAAGTGATCCCTCGTAAAGTTGGGTGTGGCATTCTGGAAAGACACGAGTAGTAATGCAAATATGACTAGTACAACAAACGAAAAATGTCCTTTGGTTGTCTGTAGCAGGGAGAGAGAATACATCACCCATCAGATTGATTCAAACGATAATGACATGTATTTGAAACCGGCTACAACGTGTGACCCATCAATTTAGAATATTTTTCTCCATTTCTCAGAAACTAATAGCCGAATGATGCCAGGTTTTCTATATGTTAATTAGCACAAAAACGGAACATAAAACTCAATTTCAGAACAATGGGCTTAATACATTACATTTGACAGGCGAATTATGCAAAATATGAAAAGATAAAATTATTATTAAAATAAAAAGCTGTCATCATACGGGCATTGTATTCTGAGAAATGCATAAGATTAATAAGAATTAATGGGTGTACGAATGATTTCGTCGTTGAGTGTATGTGCTAATTTATATTAACTTAATATCCACAGATCGACAGATATGCATACATATATATTTATGTACTGTTAAAATAAAAATAAAATTTCGAAAATAAAACGCATGAACAAACTTTGGAGCAATGAACATATTTTTTTACAAAACAATTGGAAATCCAGAAACGTTGTCGAGTAGAATGAATTAAAACAACAATAAATAATTTTAATTCCTTTAAGCTCCAGCTATGCCTAGCAATATAGAATGTTCGTTATTTATTTCCAAATTATATGCTTCATGAAGCAATGGATGTACAAACTGCTTCTGCCGCATAGTTAAGTTATCTGCCTAGATATATATTATCTTTTCAAATGTAATAATGCCTTAGTGAAATACTCATATTTTTTTCCCGTAGCTAATTGCCATGTGGAAATAAATGCTTTCTTGAAGAAGCCATCATTTCCCCGTCTTAATTAATTAATTTATTTATTTTATTAAAAATGATATCTGCCTCGCTTTGGTTGAAATTATATTCCAAGCATAATTTCTGGTTGCAATTGAGCTTGCATTTTCCTAATAATTATTGATAACATATCTAAAAGTTCTTTCAAAAATAACGCAAAACAATGAAAGATAGAAAATATTAACATCAAAATAAGACTGGATATAAAGCTAACAATCTGCATAGCTCTGGGAACAATAAGACCAAATATTATTAATAATATCTCATCATTGTATCAGTGCCGTCTGATGGACGACCTATAATTATTGCCAATGTATAAAACTGAACTGAAATCACTGGGCCGAACATTCGGAATGTTTAGCCAAATTCCTGGGTTGGAATTTGGAATCGGAAAATACACTACATTACTGATGCGTAAAGAACGGCAGTAAAATACGGAATGAATTCAATTACCCAAAAGTTAATTCAGTATGACGTTAAATAGAAAAGACAACTACAAATATATTTGATTATTGTATGTTTTTTCATATACTATTTCTTTTTATGTCATTGACAATCAAGTTTCTCAATAACTTTCTAATTCTTATTGCTCTAATTTTTACCCTTTCCACTCCATTTGTCCATTTTCCTCTATATATACATACACATTCGTATTGTTAATAATAACTGCTTATCATCCCTGCTGTATATGATGTGATTGTTAGATTCTTCAGATTAACTACTCTAATTATATGTCCCAGATGTCTCTTTCTAATTTTTAACTATAATTTTCCTATTACTTTTGCTGTTCATAACTTTTATTGTCAATAGATTATCCACCATTCACTGCCATCTACGAAATTATATATATCACAGTAGTACAATTCACTTTGTTTCTAATGGTATGTTCGTATAAACACATTGCCTTTTTTTAACGAAAGGCGTCTGTCTATATTCTTATGCGTCTTCGACAAAACAGAAATTTAAATTTCTGTATCAAATTGATATTATCTCTGCAAATAAATAGCTCATCATTTTTGTTGCTTAATTTCTTTTATTTGGAAATATATAGTCCATTTTTCAATTTAAAAAAAATAATCATTTTTAGTGGATGATATTTAATAATAAAATACATGATATATATTCTTATGAAATATAGTATTTATATTCCTGGCTATATATTTGTAATCTTTGGTAGACTCGGTTTCAAAGGTTAATTTCGGATATACATCAGAGTTCACGCGCTGAAAGTTTCTAAAAAACTAAGAACAAAGCTTATGTCTGGTTTATAGAAGTACCGTAATTCCCCACGTATACTACACATTTTGCAAAAAAAATAATAAGTAAAATCAGAGGTGCGTACTACACACAGCAACAAAACACTTTAAAAAATTGCCGAAAAAAAAAGAAAGAATTATCATAAAACTAAGTTAGAATAATATTATTCTATGTTTAAAACAATTTTTAAAAATAAGAGTAGGAAACGCTGGCCCTAATGAAATTGGAAAGGTACAATTTATAGGGTGTGATTACCAGACAAAGGGTGCATTTTCCTATATTTTCAGTATAATTTTAGGTGTGCGTATTATGGATGGAGGCGTATTATACATGGGGAATTACCGTATTTTAGAATATAAAGAATATATAGTAAGATACACAGTCATTTGGCAACAAGACTAACGATGAAGTTCTACAAAGCAAATTAATTAGAAGGTAACAATTGAATAGTTAAATGAAATAATAAAAGAAATTATTTTCACATATGGATGAATAGGGTCTAAAAATACGGGAAAATTAAAAAATAATATTTGACCATCTTTTTTTATGTCAAGGCGGACAAAGCAATACCCAAGATAATTGAATTTGTAAAAATAAAATAAGGAAAATTTAGGAAAATCTTACACTGAATGGCAAAAAATTAGCGATATCAATTCCATAAGTTCTCGTCCTCCCATTGCATGAATAACTGCGGCTATGTGACATTACACTGACTGACATACTATATACGAGGTATTGCGGTCGATGTGTGGATACATCGGTCCAGGCAATCTCATAGGATGCTTATCGCAATGAGGTTTCTCTTTTGTGTAGATGCTGGAAATTTACTGAGAACTTAACCGTATACCGTACATGGTGAATGCGGTTTAAATGTAAAGAGAAGAACATTGAAATATAAAGTGTATAGTTAAGTGTTTCTTGAACAGGCTTTGTTCACTCAAAAAGGTGAGAGGTTATATATCTTTGTGTACGCAAACATTACTAAAAGAAAACCGCCACTATGAATGCAGAATATGCGGAACATGAAACATTCTTCTGTAACATCTCTCATGAAATTTTCGCGCTTCATTGCTGCGAGCACGAAAACTATAACAACCCCTCTATTACAGAGGCATCAGTAGCTTGACCTCCGCCATAACCACAAGCTATTTCCATAGCTTCTTCAGAATCCTTCAAACAAGAACTATCAAGAGAGCTGATAACATATTATTGGAAAAGTTGAAAATATGAAAAGATGCCAATTTTACAGGGATCAATGGTAAGTGTCTTTAGCCGCGATCATATATATTAATTCATATTTTGTTTTAAATTATAGTACTTTTTTTTTAACAGAAATTGGCTCTAATAACATTTAAGTCCTTGTTACAGTAACTCAAGAAAAAATTGTTTTTAATCGCAATTAATATTAACTCGCAATTAAGATTAACCCAGAGATAGATTATCTATTTAATCCTTGCAAAATTATTACGTGAATAAGAGTTGGCATTATTTATATATTATTATGTTGGTGCAAAAATAATGACGTAATAATGTCGTTTTTTGACGTTAAAAATACGTCAAAAAACGACATTATTACGTCATTATTTTTGCACCAACCTAATATCACACGCACTTATCTTCCGGCTGACTACATGCATATATTTTCTTGGGATCAACCAGAATGAATAACAAGAACAAATTTAATAATGGAAAAGCATTTGAGAGAATAAAATCAAATGGATGAGAAAAGTTGGAAAATAATTAAATCACAAACGATTTTTGGATTGGTTTGTTTTACGGCCGATCAACGTCAATGGATTATTTAATGCCGACAAAATTTTCATTGCTGGTAATATTTTTTTTCTAAAAATCTATTTCTGGTAATATTTTTTCCTTCAAAAGAAGGTAAGAATTTTCCTTCGTTGGTAATATTTTCTTTTTCAAAAAATGTATTGCAAGTAATACGTTTTTCAAAAATCTATTGCTGATAATATTTTTTTTTTACAAAGTATTTCTGGTATTAAAACCTATTTTTACACTTTCATAATGCTTTGAACCCAGTTTGGGTGTTAACTATTTGCCCAAACATGGGACTCTAACAGGTGCTTACCACCCCGGGGTAAGGGTGTACCTGGGTACATCAACAATTAAGAGATGTTTCCAAGCTCCTCAAAACCACCTGATTAGAGGCCTTGCTGTTGGACGTAGTTTATCGTCTTACCCAGGACGCAAATCTCAAAAGAACGAAAGAAATAATAAAACATGAGTTATGCCAAATGACTATTTCTACTAAAAGAAATTTAAAATGTAGGATATTGTAGGAGCCTAAAGAAAATGTATTCTCTGTTTATTGCTAGATTAACGCGCCATATTCAAGTGAGAAATTAGTAAGTGGAATGTGATAACAATGCGTACGTAATTATCTAAAAATGAAGGCATATAGAGACCAAACACTGACAGGTAATTGTTGTGAAGATTTCTAAGGATATAGTTCCTTTCGTTAAAACGACTGGTACAAAAAGATATTAATAATTGATCTGGAGAATAAAATGAATGTATGTTCAGTTGGAATTTTGAATTATAAGTGGTTCATTAATTCCAGTAGATAATATTTCTGTCATCACACGTTAATTTGTAAATGCAAAAGAGAACTAAAGTGTCGTTTAAATTATTAAAGAACCGCTATAAATTCTTAACATTAAGCTGTCAAACTTATGCATATAATGGATTCAATGACACATTTCAAGTAATGCAGAGCAGATATAACCAAAAAAAAGTCGTTTTCTCACATATGTTACTGTGTGAGAAAACGACATTATTTTTGCATCAACCTAATAAGAATTAGGCAAGTCTTCTTGATCCTTTTTCAGTCTCCTCTTTGTGCTTCATATAAACTTAATTCTTTTTTTGGTTATATCTGCTCTGCATTACTTGAAATGTGTCACTGAAGCCATTATATTTGACAGCTTAATGCTGTGCTGATCGGAACAAGTTTTCGATAAAATGTTTTAGTGAGAATCTTACATTTTAGGTTTCCGTATTATAATTAGGGCGAAAAATGACCCCAAGTGTAATATCTATTGTCCTTTTCCTTTTTTGTTTTGTTTTTGCTTAACCAATTCATTAGACCCTTCCGCTAACGTTTAGTGCCGCGTGGGAGTGCTTATATTTTAATTATTATCACACATATTGGCGTCGTCTAGTTGAAAATTTTAGCCCATAGTCAATGTCATTTTGTGTTCATCCTTCAATATGCAATTTTTCAAAACTTGTATTTTAAGTCTATTTAGACTTTATATTTTCTTTTGATTTTAATTATCGCATCCTTTTGTTTATATTTTAAAATATATTTCCACACTTCCAGCAGAGGTTTCCGTAACTAAATTTCGAAATTTATTTAAACATAACGTATATTTTGCGATATATATATATATATATATATATATATATATATATATATATATATATATATATATATATATATATATATATCCAAATGAAATGAGAACGAATTAAATATAAGTTCAAATGTTCTTACATTAATTTAAAAATGGGGCTCGATACAAAGTAGAGCGATAATTATTAATTTTAGGATATTATATTTTATCTTTCTTCCCCTTTTTCTTCCTTTCTTTTGGAGAACGGGTTATATCTTGTCTTTCTTTCTTTCTCGTTCATCTTATTTTTATGGGACCATTTCTTATCCTTGTTTATTTTCCTTTTTCTTTTTTAAACTTCATCTTGTATCTTCATTTTAGAAGTAACTATAGCTCAAGTGTTTCTTGTTTTTCTTTCCTTTTTTTTCGCGGAACAAACTGTGTGTTAGCTAGTAAATATTAAACATTTTAATACATTTACTTCCCAACGCCCGATGATATGCTATGATAAGGCATCGAAACATGGATGTATTGAAGTAGCGCGTACATATGTTTGAATGTCATATCCTATAATGAAGTCTCTCTCTCTCCCCATATATATATATATATATATATATATATATATATATATATATATATATGTGTGTGTGTTTATATGTGTGTGTGTGTGTGTATGTATTTATATGTGTGTTTGAGTGAGTGTGCGCGCACACGAAAGTTTAAGTTTCGTACTGGTTGATTACCTATTTACCTTTTTCCCGTGATAATCCCCAATGTATGTTCTAATTGACCTTTCATCTGGTAAAGAGAATTGCAACATATACTATATTAAATCTTAGTATGGTCAATAAAATTTCTATATTCATATGTAACCTCTCTGAATGTAATACTAGATGATGAATCTTTGAACTCTGTACATCTTAATATAACCCCCAACTTCATAGGTATGACGAGCTCATTATTCTTCGTCGATACTCGTCCAAAAGCTGGCATCATGAAAAAAATTAACGCTTGGCAGTCAAGTATAAAACGCCAAATATTATGAAATTCAATGCATGAAACAGAAGGGATGCAGTAGAGGTTCATAGGTTTGCGAAGATAAATTATTGATAAACAAAATGATCGGGACCACTGCAAAAAGACAGATCGAAATCAAACAACAACATGGGTAGACTACCGTAAAGGCTTTCATAGTGTTCCACAATGGGGAATCCTTAAGATTTGGAAAATGCAAAGTCTTCCCGGTGATGGTAAATTTCATTAAGCAGAGCATAGGAATGAGGAAAATCATATCATACCTAAGTCACGGACACTTCTAATCGCCTGAATTTTCGACGGGGAATCTTTCAAGTGGACTCCCTGTCACGCCTTTCGTTTTGTATGTCCTTAATTCCCCTTATGCCTGAACTAAACAATACTAGATATAGATACATAGAAAACAAAAAATCGTTCAGTCATTTTCTCTACATGTATCAACTTACACTCTTTGTCAAGTGTGAGTTGAAAATCAATAGCTAAAATCTTTCAGTGACGCCATAAGTAAATCTAATTGTGCAAAAGTAACATTCAGGAAAGGCAAAATAAAAAGACACACTCACTAAATCTAGACTTTGTCATAAAGTTTAGGGAACTGGAACAAGAAGAAGCCTATAGGTACCTATGATTTAGCGAAGGAGATAGAATAAAGCATACGCAAATGAAGGAGAATGTGAGAAAGGATAACTACAGGCGTTTGAATCCAGTATTGAATACAGAGCTTAATTTAAAAAAAAAAAATGAATATTAGCTCTAACCACCTTGGCTGTCCCTGTGGTGCAATACAGTTTCAACATTCTTAACTAAACTATAGCTGACATTAAGCGAATGGACGCCAAAACGAGAAAGCTTTTCATATGCTGATGTTGATCGTTTGTATGCGCCCAAATCGGAAGTAGTCAGAGGATTATTTCAACTATAAACTTCTTACAAAACTACAACAATTGCCCTACAAAGATACTTATAAACTACAGAAAACTGGATGATGATCTTTATCAAATGTTATGAAAGAATTAAGAAAATTTATTCAGCAATAAATGAAGCCACCATGTTCAGAATGGAGTTTCATTTGGATGAAGAAATGCAAGTAAGATATAAAACATCTACTGAAGTTGCAACATCATTAAAAATGAAGCAAAGGCAAACGCAATCAATCAGATACGGAAACGATGACAAGACAAGCCTCTTAGCGGTCAATATTCTGCCCGTACCAAACAAACTGATGTCCACCTATCACGTACCCATCATTGGGTACTTAGTGCAAGGTTAAAAGTTGAAACCGAACATTTTATTCTTGCTGCACAAGAACAATGATCGCTAACTAGAAATTATCAAGTACATATACTGAAAAAACATTTTAATAGCACAAATGCAGATTCTGTGATAAATATCAAGAAACAATTGAAAAAAATGTATTAGGTTGTACGGAATTGGCATCCATTGAATATAAAACCCGGCATGACAGAATGGACCAATATATGCACTGGGAAATGAGCGACCTCTACGGAAATGAAATTGCAAGAAACTGGCATGAACACGACCCAGACCTGTTACAAGAGGTCTTGTAATAATTTTACGGAATTTACCGAACAATCAACACTAATCGCCCAAACATTGTGATCACAGACCGCAAAAAAAATGTACCTTCTTATTGACAGACCGTAATGTGTCTTTGAAGATCTTTAAGAATGCAACAAATTATAAGGACCTTGAAATTGAAATCTAAAAATGTGACACATGAGGACATCAACAACTCCAGTTATAGCTGGAACAATCGAATTGTGTGGAAAAGATTGCAATAGACATGGTGAAGGGATTCCTGGTTGCCCATTCGTGAAAGAAATACAAATAACTGTACTTTCAATACAACTAGCACCTTAGGAAAGTCTTTATCTATGTAAAATATTTATTTATTTATTTTATATAATTGGTCAGGGCCAAATATAATGAAGATATAATTAACCATAGGATTATGGTTGGGGCCAGGAAGGCAATGTATATACAAGACAAAATAATAATAATAATAATAATAATAATAATAATAATAATAATAATAATAATAATAATAATAATAAAAGACAGCAAAGACGAATGAAACCGACCAGATACAGAAGCGATGGCAAGATAAACCGCTTCATGGCCAATACTCTGCCCGTATCAAACAAGGTGATGTATACAAAACCAGTACCATTCAGTGGCCACGCAGTGCAGGGTTGAAAGCGGAAACTGAAGGTTTTATCCTTGCTGCGCAGGACCAATACTTGCTAACTAGGAATTATCAGCACATATACTAAAATATTGTGTCAGCCCAAAATGCAGATTCTGTGATAAATATCCAGAAACGATTGATCATCTTGTATCAGGTTGCACGATGTTGGCACCCACTGAATATAAAACCCGACATGACAGAGTGGGCCAATATCTGCACTGGAAAATCTGCAACTTCTACAGGAAGGAAACTGAAAGAAACTGGTATGAACACCACCCAGACCCGGTTACGGAGATAGGTCCTGTTACAATTCTATGGGACTACACAATTCACACTGACAGAACAATCAAGGCCAACCGCCCAGATATTGTTATTAAAGACCACATACAAAAACGGTGCCTCCTTATTGATATGGCAGTCCCTGCTGACTGCAATGTATCTTTGAAGATATTCAAAAAGCTGTCAAAATACAAGGACCTTGAAATAGAAATCTCGAAAATGTGGCATATGGGAACATCAACAATCCCTGTTGTAGTTGGAGCCCTAGGACTGGTTGGAAAAGATTGCAGTAGACTAATTGCAGGGATTCCTGAAAGCCCATGCCTCAAGGAGATACAAAAAAGTACAGCCCACACTTTACGAAGGGCTTTATCTATGTAATTTTTATTTTATTTTATTTTATTTTTATTTTTTTTAATTATTTATTTATTTATTTATTTTTTTTTTTTGCAGTGAAAAGTGTCATGATGCCATTTCTAACCTTAGGTTCCTGGGTGGTAACCGGAAAGAAATGTGTAAACGCCAGAAAGCAAAGAAAAAAAAATAATAATGTAAAAAATATTTTAGAAAATTAAGAGCTTCGAGGTAGGATTAAAAGTGCAATGATTAAGGTTAGAATAAGTAAAAGAAATCATAAGAACTAAAAGCAACAATTTATAGAAAATAAAAAAGTAAATTATATAACTGTATTTTAGAAAAAGAGAGAGAAAGTGAACATGAGATATCGAAGATGCCGATTCACTATCGTACAAGCAGATAGAATTATATTCTTAAAAATTACAAGACAGAAACATGTAAGGAAAATTATATGAACAAATGTGAATTTAATGGAACATCACTCGTAAGCCAGATTTCGTATGACAGTAATAGGACAAACGTATCAAAGCTCCGAAAATCAACGTAGGAAATAACTAAGTGGAAAGTCTTGATATTTTCTGGAACATAGTCATGTGAGAAGTTTTAGAATATTAAGCATGTTGCAGATTTTCAGTGCATTTCTGTGACTCAGTCTCATTTGACAATCACCAGACACCTGGTAGGATATCGGATATGAACATAAAAGTGAAGGAAGTATAAATAATAAACCATTCTGATGTTGATCTTGCTATTCTGTCAATGGATATTTCAATACAAAAGCATTGCCAATGAGAATCAAGCGATAAACAAAATCCAATTGCTTGTCGCTTGTAGAAGAATGGAAGCTGAAATAACTTTTAAAGAATAGAAAGAAAAAAGCGGAAACATTGTTTAAAAATATTATTGATTACACGCATGTCAAATTCTCACAGTTATGTTTCCAATAAAATATCTATTTTCTGTTACGGCGAGATGTTGGAACATTTTATTGATTCCTTTATTTCATCTACACTGCAATTAAGAATACAAGTAAGCATAAGCTGACAATATATTACACCCAAAGTGAACGAAATGGAAAGTAGATAAGACAGAAATGAAAAAAAGGCAAAACAAAGAAGGTATGAATGAATAATACAGTATATTTTATTGAAAGGTACAGATGAATGTGTCATCAGCTGTGTCCGGACGGAAAAAATACCAGTGGTCCACGCGAAGAACAAATAAAGGAAGATGCAGATAAATGTACGAGAATATTTTTTTTATAAAAAGCAGATACGTTTATCACCGCGAGGTTAAAGACATATTCAAATAAAACAGAAAACATAATAACATCTTCAAAATAAATATATCTTTATTAGTAATATATATATATATATATATATATATATATATATATATATATATATATATATATATATATATAATGTTAAAAATATAGATAATGCCTTACATTGATTGCACAACTCTGAGTTTCATGCAGTCGAAATTTATCTATATTTACCCATTTGGTTATATATATATATATATATATATATATATATACAAGTGTATGATTGGTGTATACGGAATAAATTCCAATCACCAACAATTACTATTCCTCAATTACTATTGCTTAAAAGAGTGCTCAATACAGACCGAATATAATTATTTATTTAAAAATTATAACATAAATATGGTATAAAATCACTACAAAAGAGCCATTTTGTTTCAACACCTTTGGAGTCTTATCAAGTGATGATGTTGAATGTAGATTTAGAACCTTCTACAATCTACATTCAACATCATCACTAGAGAAGCCAGATTTCCTGACGATCCGCTTAAGTGAAATCTTGGTAGGTTTGTCTGGCTTTCTAGGTTTAACTAGGTCTGCTCTACTGAGCATTTTATTTTGTTATTTTCCTTACTAGTATCGTTTTTTGGGGGGACTTTGTACTTGCATGAAAGACGATTATATTCGGCTGACATACATGTTCTTGGTTCTTTCTTTTTTTACACCTTTTTTTTGCCCTTTTGTATTGGGTTGATTATTCGCAAATCAAAGACACCGAAGGTTTTCCGGACGAGTATAATTTCTTATACTCATAAGATTACTACTACTACTACTACTACTACTACTACTACTACTACTAATATATATATATATATATATATATATATATATATATATATATATATATATATATATATATATCCCTGTGCGCGCGTGTGTTTTTGCGCATATTTATACACATATCAGATTTTAATTCTTATGCACATGGCATATATATATATATATATATATATATATATATATATATAGTTTGTTATGGTCAAATTGGCATCTGATCTCAAGAATAACCGAGATTCTGTTGTTAATAGAATGCTTAATGTAATAGTTTCTTAATTTTAACGCCTCCAAATCGAAACATCTCTCTATCCATCTTATGAAAAACACTACCTGTCGACCATCAACATATCTGATACTAACATCCATGAAAGTGACACGTTGCACTTCTCTTCCTTTCATTCCCGCCTGAAATGATTTAGTAATGATTATACTGAATACATTGTTCAGAAATTTGGTGCACTGTGCCGTGAACGACAATTATACTCTTCTCATACTCTACTATCTTATATATTTATCTCTACCATTTGTTTATGCTCGGAATCTGGTTTCTATCTATGGTCCGGTCCTTCTGATGTATACCAAGAGATTTGTGATCTGTTCCAGTTAAACAGTCGAAGGCTCTGATTCTGAGCAAAGAGGAACCCAGACGAGGCTCCGCCGAAGTGCAGAGTCTCGTTCGGGGAGGTAGACTGCCCTTGAACCCGTTGATACTGGTTCCAAAAGTGAATATTTTTCGCCGAGCCTACGTGCTCGGACAACCCACGTTAAACCGACCTTGTGCCACATGCAACCCTCGTGTGGGGGTAGCTAAATATCCTTGAGATTTGTGATAAAATCCAAAGAAGAATCAGTAATTATTAGTCGCTTGACTCTATAAAGTGTCACCCGTTATTGTTGAAAGTGTTAAATGCGTCACTATTCTGACATTAGTAGTAAGAAAAAGATTAATATTTTTTTTCCCGAGAAAACATCTTATAGTATTGGGTGAATTGATAGGGTTAAAAACGTTAATGGGAAATGATGAGTTAAAATATGGAGCAAGGAAAAAAAGTGATTTATTTTCTTTTGATAAGCAGAAGCGCACAATGGAATCTCGGGTTCAAAATACGATTTGAAAAATGTGAAATATGGATTGATTGTCTACCAAGAGGCAGATGGAATTGTTATAACTCTAGAAAGGAATCATAGACAAAGTTTCTATCGAATAAGGTATGGTTTTAAATAACTAACAGAATTTGAGAGCCAATGCCGTTTGTCTAAACCGTTTAACCGACCCAGCAGTTGGAGCAAGAGATGCAGACGGGACGAGAATGCAGTCGACGAAGTAGCTGCTTAACACCACGTGAATTACTGCTGAAAGAAAGATGTATATATTATTATTATTATTATTATTATTATTATTATTATTATTATTATTGTTGTTTTTGTTGTAATTATTATTATATATTTTTGTTATTTTATTTATTATTAATTTATTATAATTTTAATTCTTTTAATTATAAATTTTACCGTTTACACATATTTTCTTAATTTTTAAAAAAAATCATAAATTTTAAATATTTTAAAGAAATGATTTCTTTGTCTCAACTATCTATGTATGGTTATTATTTTTCTAATATTTTTGTTTGCATAGATTTGGAAATTTTTTCCTAATAAGGAGAAAATATAATTTATGATCTTTGGTTTGTAACCAATATTTACTATATTCTATTTTGATTTTTACAATTGTTTGAAGGCGTGTACTTAATTTTGGAATTCATTTTCAACCTGAATTTTTAATATTTTAAATTATAAATCAAGCGAGACATTTCCTCCTCAACCTCCTAGCGGTGGGTTAATTTAATGTCTCTATTTTCACCGGCTTCTTTTTTTTCTTCTTTTTTTTTCACTTTCTGTTCTCTTTTTTTAAAGTTTAAAATTTATTTCAAGTTCCTATTTATTCCGCCACACATATGAGCTGAGAATACCAAAGACTTACATGCGTTTTGAACATAAAAATATAGGTTCTCGCTAGATTAGATAATCGTCATATTTATTGTTTATATTTGATTTGTAACCTGTAGTCGATATTATTTTTGTCAAATTTTCTCAATTACACAGCGTCCCTTTCAATTTTAATTTCACCCGCCCCATCTTTCTTCCCCACCACTTCTTTCCTTACCTCTCTCTCCTTCTTTAAGATTTGATCGGCCATGGTGTGTGTATGTCACCACGAAATTTATCTTTATTGTATTAGACATCCGACAACTATCATTTTTCCCCCTTCCACTCACACCTAGTTTTTAAATAACCCTATCTGTTAAACCCCTCTCTTATGAACAAACATTCGTCCCACACTCTCATACTTACACTCTCTCTAAATTCTATTTTTATTTCCGGAGTAGGTTTTTTTCTGTTTTCCTTTTGAATTTGTAGGTCTGATGAATTGTATCGTATTTACGATTCCAATGGAATAAATTATGACCATGGAATATTGATGTTTAAGCCTTTTTACTATATCCTTACTCTGTCCTGGACATTGCGTTCTACCTGGATTCTATCCTCTCGGAATTTTTTATTCAAAAAATATACATGTGTGCATATGCACCTGTGAATTTTGCATATATATGTATATTTACCACTAATATTATCTATATGTATGTATACATACATATATATATATATATATATATATATATATATATATATATATATATATATATATATATATATGTGTGTGTGTGTGTGTGTGTGTGAAAAGGATTTCATACTTATTAATCCCATATATTCTTATTAATTTAAACGTTGTTTATTTAGTTTATTTCATCGACCGGCTTGAATATTCGAGAAATATAATAAAGAAAAAATTCGCCACTCGTCGGGATCGGAAGATATATCTACTTCACCATCATACTATTCATATCTGAACCGTTTAAAGCACGCCGGAGCAATGGACAGTTTCTCCGGGAATGGAGGATAGACATTCGAATCCTGCTTGAGGACGCATTTTCTTTCACGAAATTAATCGAATTTTAAGGTCTGCAGGCGAAATTAAATAGGTATTAAATTAAATGCAACGTCTACTCAACTATGATCATCCATAAAGTAACGTTTACGTATAATATATATATATATATATATATATATATATATATATAGATAGATAGATAGATAGATAGATATAGATATAGATATATATCAAAGTGAACATAGAAGTCAACACTTATAGGCGACAGTCTGTTTCATACGAGATATAATCGTCAGGCCACGAGTGCCTGACGATTGCATCTAGCATCAAACAGACTGTCGCCTCTAAGTATTGACGTCTATGTTCACTTTTATACTTACACATGCCCTATCTCTGATATTCAGCACTTTATCTCCTAAATATAGCAAATCTTAAGACTACATTTCTTCATATATATATATATATATATATATATATATATATATATGTATGTATATATATATATATTTGTGTGTGTTTGTGTATTTTTGTTTGTGGGTGTAATGCTGTGACATTGCAAAGATATACTTGCAAATATATATATATATATATATATATATATATATATATATATGTGTGTGTGTGTGTGTGAATTTTTCGACGACAACGTGTCATATGGGCACTCCATGTGCTATCGGGGCAGGAGAAATTGTGTGTCTTGGGTAAGATAGCCAGACGAAACCTAAATCTCTTCTGGCTGGTTAGAATTAACCGCTTTCCGTCTCTTAAACTGGCTTCCATCCAAGTCTATCAACCCTACTCTTTGCCCATAGGTGCAACACTTCTCTCTCCTGTTACCAAGATTTAAGACAATTCACTCAAATAGTCTAATGGCTAAATCTAATTCAAATATAGGAGGGAGATCTATAAATCTATATATTGATATAACTGGAGCAAAAGAATGGCGGAATTGGCGTTAATTTTTACGAACCACGTCGGGGATTAGGAGGTAAAAATCGTAAAACGCTTAGAGCCCTGATAAACAGTGTCTGCCCTTCGGGATTCGGGTTTATTGATACATGGTCAGTCTACGGCACCACACTAGTTTCTGATGTCTAGATTTTTGTAAGATATTTAGTTGAGGCAAGAAAGCAGAAAAACTAAAGAAAATCTGAATGACTTCTTCAGGGATCGCGATTTCAAAGACCGTACTTTCAAACAGCAACCTACGATCAAGCTACAGCACTGGATATTACGGAAAAGAATAATGAAGCTTATGTTGCCCCTGTTTCCACACAAGCATTTGCAGTCTATGAGAGATACCCTTCTGGCAAAGACGATAAAATTAATATACTAAACTCACTTGAAAAATACACTGGTTCATTAGATTTACAAGCACTGGAGTACTAATCGGAATGTCTGTTTCCTTTGTGGGGACAGACCGTCCCATAAGAGAAATATAATCCAGCTTGAGAAGCTGTTCTAAAAAGGGACAATTTGCTAGAGCGTTTCTCGAGTAACAAATGCCCCAAGTATTATCGTGTTTTCTATCAAGATAATAGTAACTAAAGCAGGAATGCGAGGTGGACTCTCTCATGCTGCGAGGATTATAACTATAAAAGGAAAAAAAGTTTAAAGCTTTACTTGACTTGTTTTTCGGAAAAAATTATTAGTGAAAATACAGCTTATTCTTTAAAATTAAAATGTATTCTTTCATCAAAACAGGAAAACATGGCAAAGAAAATTTAAAGGAGTTGTCGTTGCCAGCTTGAAACTTAATGAAAGATGATATTTGGTCATTTGCTTGAGTATTAAGAAAGACTGTTACGGCGATATTGTCTTTGTGAGCTATTTTCAGCGTCAGCAACGGAAACTTATTTTCGAATATGGTGTTCATCTTCCTGAAATGGTTATTAGAAATACAGGAACATGTTATGTTTTAGAAACCGTAGATATGGAGAAAACCATGGTATTCCCAAATATTACATCTACATTCAAACCGATAGATACGAAATCTAGACTCTTTAGTCAACAGGATAGAAATTTATCGCTATGGAGATAAATAATCTTTTAGCTAAGAAAATTCTCGAACTAAGTATTTCACTATGGCGTGTCCGCGTCATCAGTTTTAAAGACGAAACCAGAAGGCACATATATTATAATATTTACATTATTCGAACTATTGTTTTTATCTTTGTCGCTAGCTATATACCACCTGAAGAAGGCCGGAGAGTACAACGGCGGAAACGTTGTAATAAATATGGCGACAAAGATGAGAACAATAGTCCGAAATGCAAATAGTGTACATAACACCTCATCTCACTCAGAAATATAAATAGGAAGAGATTATGTGTACATTATTCGCAAACAATATATATATATATATATATATATATATATATATATATATATATATATATATATATATATATATATATATATATATATATATATATATATACACTGAACCTGATACATACTCGTTGCCGGGGATTGATGATATTTTTAATTTGCCAAATACAAGTAATTTTCGACCTTTGACGTAAAAACGACCAAACACCAAATTAAAATAAAATATTCCCACAAAAATTACACAATGTTCTCGGTTAATTTATCTGTTTACTAGACTTTCTTTTAGAGTGACCAATGGAGTTCTTACCTTTCAACGATCAAAGACAAAGACCAGAAAATTAAGAAAATATTAAAATTACTCATCTTATCTCGGTAATAATATCATTGGTGGTGAAGCCGAAAGGAAGCGTGATAAGAATGCTGAAGTGTTTTCAGTCCGGTAAGTCTTTCTAATACTGTTTATTATGAAGAGAGAATTTACTTAAATATTTGTATTTACAAAGAGAACGTATAAACAAAAAAGAAATATCTTAAAAAATAATTGTTGGACTTTGTCCATTTCATAATGTATAACGTCATTTGTTTACATTTGAATACGCACTGAGCAGGTATGAATGAATGAGAGAAAATCATGGAGAATTTTGTATAAAAACAGTAAAATCGACCTTACTGACAGAACGTTCCTCTCTGTCCCAATCGATTAAGGCACGACGGGCTATATGATGGTCCTCTAAAGTATACATGTTCGATTCCTGTTGGAGGGTGCATATTTTCTATGAAGATTTCTCGGACATTCAGTCCGGTAAATGTTGTTAATACTGTTTATTATAAACAGAGCATTTACTTAAATATTTGTATCTACAAAAGAACGTATAAGCATAAAATATGTTTTAAAATATTTGTCGGACTTTGTCCATTTCATAATGTATTATTTCTTATGTAAAAAACGTATCTTCCATGAAAGCTTCACTAAAAATCTCTGTGGCATTAATATTATCAAAGTTTGGATTTCTTGCATTTCCTCGCGCAATTATTTCTCCGCATAATATTATTTTAATAGTTAAATATCCTTACGCATTCATGGTTCGTCTAGAAATAAAATCAAATCCTATCCGTACTTGCTTTATTGAATAATAGTGCTTTCTGAAGTATCTCAGGATTTCCACAGAGTACTTCAATGGGGTTTGTTCGAAATAATATATTCAATTATACCCATATTCCAGAATGTCTTCAAATCTTCGTTCCGTAGCTGATATATTAAAATGTTTTATACCTCAGTCAATATATGATATGCCGGGACAGCTAAGCTTCGAATGTGAAAGAAGTGTTTTGCCTGCAAACTCACCGGGATTTGTTTTGCAGAGTTGGAGATATTGATTAGTTTAAAGTGCCTTTTATAGTGCTGTCTGTTCCTGTCTCTAGAGAAGTTTGCCGTTTTGCTCTTATATCATTTTTTCTGCGTGGTCAAATATAACTTGTTTCTGCAATTCCCACGGAATCACCACTGGAACCTCACTACGCCTATTTTAAGAAAATTCCGCGCAGCTTTGATTAATTCTCTTTCGTTGTATTTATTTCTCTGTTCCTGATACATTTCCGACTGTCAGGTATTCTGTCAAATTAACCTTTCATATATATGTCTGAATAAACTTCTGAGATATAGATTGTTATTTTTCTTTTCGATTTTCATTAGTCTCTCTGCAATTTTGCCATTCCATTTTCCTTTCCTTCAAATTTGTCCGTTATTGCACTTTTAAATATTTAGGAATGTATGCTCTTCACGGAGTTTTGAATGTCAGATAATCTCCGATAAGATTTAGATTTCCCCTCTGTATTTGAGCAGCTTGTGATGTTAATTTTATGATGTCCCTATATTTCCAGTGGAACTTCAACGCAGTCCAATGCCTAGTAATTAAGATTGAATAGTAAGTTCAATTTTTACTTAATGTCCTATACTTTTAACCTTGTGCCACATCTAAAGTACGCTTATAAAAACCACCACTCCAATATTTCCAGTCCATGTAATATCTCATAAAACATTTCGGGATATTTACCTAAGAAGCTGTCAGAAATATTATCTTCAAGTTATTTAATTACATCTGTACTCTAGTGTGGTTAGAAGTTATCCATTTTTTGCATTCTGCGGCAATATCACAATCCATAACAAAACACAATGAAAAATGTTATGTTTTTGTTATATCTTGGCAGGGGACGCAATGTCCTAACTTCCCAGCCTCGATAGATTTTAATGTTTTTTAGCGGATTTAGTTTTACCTGTTTTATGCACTGCAAAAACTTTCCCACAGACGCAACCTCACAACCATATCATATTTCTATGGTTCTTTCCATGTTTAGACGGACTCCATTGTTTTGGTAACTGTCTGTATTTCCTCAAGGACACATGGCACAGTTGGTTAGATCTAGTGACAAGACCCAATGAGTGTGATTTCAATACCCGGTTATGGCAGTAGAGAGCTTAAAGAGGGGAATTAACAGGAGATAACTGATAACTGACATCCATTAAACATGGCACGTGGAACTAGAACAGTCTACCACAGTGAGCGAAATAAAGGGTTAAGTTCGACATTCCAGCCATCTGAAGAAGGTCGGAGCATACAACACTGAAACCTTGCAATAAATATGGCGACAAAGATGATGACAATAATCTGAATAATGTAAATAGTGTCCATTCTTTTGTGTCACCAATTCAGATATTTAAATTAACATCCATCATATTTACGTACTGAAGGCGAATCAGGCATCATTCACTTCTTATCTAAGTAGCTAGTTTTTACCTAAGAACCCCTACAATGTAGCGGGGTTTCAACTATCTCTACAAACTTAACCTTTTCAATTATTGTTCAATCTTTATGTATCTTCAATATCCTCATAATCTTCACTTACAACTTCATCCACTTACACATCTATAACACACCTGGTTCAGTAACCATCTACCTTGAGTGAAGATTAGGGGTTTTTTTGTAAACATTTTTGAGCTGAACAATTACAATTAGGAGTGAGAAAAGGTGATTGGTTTTAATTCCAAAAGCATGAGGGAGGTTTTTTTTCTAATTCATGCACACTGTATCTCTTTTATTAATAAAGTCTTTTCTTTCTTTTTGAGGTCAGATTGTAGTCGTATGCACGGTTCCCAGTGAATCAAGTATTGGCTTCGTCTTGCCAGTTACTGTTCACAATCACGAATAACTTGCTGCCTTCGTTCATTATGTCTCATTTATATCTCAATTTCGTCTGCCTTTCTTATTCTCCTATGTCCTATCTATTTTTAACTTCCTATAAATGAAAATTATAGTTTTGTACTTCACCTACATCGACAGCAATTTGGTTTCTATCTTTGGGATTCTCATTGACTTTCACATCTGCTATTTCAACATCAATACCTGTCTCGCTCTCTACGAAGCGTCGGTGTTATAGCGGTATTTTCTTCTTCTTCTTCTTCTGCTTCTTCTTCTTACTCTTCTTCTCCTCCTTCTTCTTTTTATTATTATTATTATGCTTCTTCTTCTTATTATTATTATTATTATTGTTATTATTATTGTAGGATCCTTCTTTTTTATTTTTTTTTCTGCGCTGTATCCTCCCAAATCCTAATGTAAGGCAGTGTACTACATACTTGCATTCTGTTTCTAAAAATGATGTCGTTAATTGGTACTTAACGTAGACAGCGATTTTGTTTTCTTCACATTATATTGATAATACTTTACTGATTAGATGATCAGTTTCAAAGAGTTCAATTCCCGAATCTCTTGTATAAATTTCTATCATATTCACTACTCAAGTTATTGTAAAATTTTTAAATTGCTATATTTATTCTTAAATTCAAGGAATTCTGTATATATTTATTGATTTGGGCAGATTCTTTGTCATAGACATACATATACATATATATATATATATATATATATATATATATATATATATATATATATATATATATATATATATGTGTGTGTGTATATATATATATATATATATATATGTATGTATGTATGTATGAATATATATATATATATATATATATATATGTATGTATGAATATATATATATATATATATATATATATATATATATATATTTCATGGTACGGTCATTTATATGAGACAACACCCTTTCTTTTTGAATATTTATTTACTAAGCCTGATATATTATTATTATTATTATTATTATTATTATTATTATTATTATTATTATTATTATTGCAAAAAGTTTAAGAAAAGAGAAATGAACGAAAAGACATGGTGTTTAAGATTGTTTAACAAAATCTTCCAACATTTAGGACGTTCCGTTTAGATGGTTAGCCTTTTGTGGATCATATATGATTCTCCATGCAAACTAATATTTGTAGCTCTTAGGTAATGTTTTGCTCAGGAGTTTTATTGATATTATTTCGGTACATTTCTTTATCGAACCCCTGACCTTAATAAGGATAATCATAGTTTTGAGCTTGTATAATTTTGTTACTTCGATTTCTATGTCCCTTTAATTTGACAGGTTTTGAAGATCTTTGTTTTTGGAAACATTGGTATCTTGTTGTCATGTCATATCAATTATTTGGTACGTCACTTTTTTGGCATTCTATATAATTATGTTTGATGTATTTGAATCAATTTCCCTTTCTGTTATGATTGGGAAATTCAAATGTATAGTCACTCCAGCATCGTTTGTATAATCAATCGGGTAGAGTTTGTACCATTTATCAAGGATTTCAATATCATTGTTCGAACAAACATGTCAATGAATACATTATCATAGCCTCCAATGCCTATAAATGCTATCTGTCACAGCAAGGAACAGGTAAAATGATACTATGTGATCAACTGTTTTTAAATTTATGACAGCAGTGACAGATGAGATATTATTATGGGGTTCACCCTTTTCTGATATAAATGTACTCGTCCTGATGCCATAAAATAGCCACAGTCATTCAGTCAGACAGTCTGAGTAGAGGAACGTGTGGAAAAACAGGGTGGAGAAACAGAGTGGAAAGTACATAGACACTGTGATTGAGTTGACGTTAGAAGTCAGTTACAAGGACACCCGACTCTAAGGCAGTTTACTTCGAGACTGTATATAGCGATCTTTGATTAATACTAACCGGCGTTCCTGGATTTTACTAACAACATTACCTTTTGTATTTTGTGTTAATACATTTAATTTCTTAGCTTAAATACTTGCGTTTGTCATTTATTGGAGACAGATTTTTCACGCGGAATCCACAACAGATATGAATCATGTTTTAGCCTCACTTGGAAGACATTGTCCTTGTACTGTTACAGGACCCTCTGTCTCCATCTGCTTTGAAGCCATTCATGGATTTAGCAAACGTGAATATCTAAATCATCCAATCATTACTTTCTCTAAAAGGGATTTCTTCCAGAGATTTCATATAATCTTCTTTCATCAGTATTTTTTTCTGCACTAGTGAGAGATTCAGGATATTTATCACCTTGAGTATCTATTATATTTAAGGATGGTTTTGGCGTTGTTTAGTTTTGAAAATATTCTTAGTACTGTCATGCTTATATGTAGCATTCATTTCATGTTGTTTCTAAGTATTTTACAATGAGTACTATATTACTAAATCTCCATTGTATTACGCCAAATCTGTAGGTAACAATTGGTATTTCCAGAACATTTATTACGACTATATTCGTCAATGATGTCAGTTCTGATTGAAGTACTAAACACACTCTTCAGTACCACAATATTATTTTATTATTTCTAAGTATTGTTTGCCACTTCCATCTTGTAAACATAGTATTTGCAAACTTCTTCCTGGTTTAGCTTCCTAAAGGGCCATTGATGTCTAGCTCTGTATTACTAGATTTGACAGATTTTTCAGCTTTAAACTTTGCCTCGTCACACTCTTCCAGGTAAATTCTATTCCGATAACATCATTGAAATCCGTTACTATCCAGTAGTGGCTTGATATCGTTGTCATAAATTTTGAGGTGGTTAATTGTATGGATGTAGATTCTGGAGTCCCTGTTTGAACTGTTGAGCAATTTGGACAGATGGAAAGGAACAAATTATAAGAGGAGTTTTTGATATTTTATTTTACTATCGACATTTGTGTATTTAAGTATGACCGATGACTTTTGATGAGCTTTCAATGATTTGCGGGTGAAATTATATAGATCTGCAGATCGTTAATGCTCCGGTCACAATGACACCATTAAAAGCTTATTTGTAATCTATTTAAGCATTGCTTAATTTACTATCTTATCTCTTACAATTTGTCAGCATGATTCTGTTAACAAGATTTGATCTTTACATCAATCTGATCATTTTGGCATCTCTTTACTTTTTCCGGAAATAAGTTTATTTTCTTTCAGCAATAAAACGGTTAGGGATGTTATAGGTGCTGCAATTGTTCGGGGATCGTTGTTTCTGTAGTTTGGGCAAGAATGGAAGTTAAGCCTTCACTTAATAATAAGGGTGACGTATCAGGATTATTTGTGATCTCCGCTTGTGGGTTATGGCCAATATCAACCTTTAATCGAAAAAAGTAAAATCCCTCCACATTTAAAAAAAAAAAACATAATCTTCGAAATCAATTTCCGTGATTATATATATTAAATACAATCTTGCATATATAGGCGTGTAGGTCTGGATATAAAATCCAAGAGTAACTTAATTGTCTTTTTAATATCCATCATTTCTTTTTTTGTTCAGATATTAGGTTGGTGCAAAAATAATGACGTAATAATGTTGTTTTTTGACGTTAAAAATACGTCGAAAAACGACATTATTATGTCATTATTTTTGCACCAATCCAATAGTAATTGTTTACACTTAGAAACACATGTTATTTGTACTATTCCCATGCATTTTGCGATTACTTTCACAAGTTTGTTATTGTATTCATTTTGATCATGTTGATATAAGTAGTTGGTTTTATCTCATATCATTTTTTCTCAACCGATGCGGCATTTCCAATGTATCCAGATTTTCTACTACTTTTGAGTAGATGTCGTTTTGTTTATTTATTAATAAGTAGTGTGTAAAAAAATAATTATTGATTTTTTTTCTTTTTAGGTTACCACGTCAAATCATATCCATGATTAGTTTTATTAATATTAGCATTCCCTAAAGTTATTATCTCAAAGAACATATCAATAACATATTTTTCTTAACACAAAATACCATGAACTGACGCTTATTTAAAATGAATCGCTGTATTTTGATAGATATATTCAACTACATGACAGAATTTCCTCAACTCTTTTCAGAATACGTTGTATGTTGATCTTTGATTCCTTGGATGTTAGGTTAATCATTATATAAACCATCGCCGCTAATGTCAGATGTCAAAAAAAACGAATCGGTATCACTGTGGTTTATCGTTCATTGAACTATGTTAATTTCCGATAAAAATGTGAACATAAAACGATTTTATCGATTATAGTAGGTCAGATTTCAGACGGAGTCCCTTTAAACTGGTCAGGGATTCTTTATTATTATTATTATTACTATTATTATTATTTATCTTAAAAGCCAACAAAACAAGGAAAGTCGATCAAACATGATTGCGCTTTGATTCGTGCTTCAAACAGCCAATCGAGCATCTCGGTTTGACGTGAAGGCTAATAGATATCCCTGTTTGTTTACTTGGTTTGCGGTCATTTTAATCTTTAGCTGTCTAAAATCAAAAGCAGTATTATCATCTAGTAAAAGAAAGAACTAATTAAGAATGTCGGAAAAGCCAAATGGAAATGTTTGAATACAAAAGAGCAAGTGGACATTTTCTCTTAACCTGTTACCCTTAGAGATCACTGACGTAGTTTTACCAAGGTGCAATTACCGTTTATTACGGCGTTGACTATGTGGCGGACAGCATATAACATCAGTCGCTTATTGCCTTAATATTCTGCATTGCGAAATTAGTGGCATGCTTTTTGTCGAAGACAAATATAATTGATTCTATAGTAGTGCCTCAAGGCTTAACTGCGTTAGGCAATTTCTGCCGAAATATCTGGTATAACCATTTATCACTATTTATATATATCCTTTATATATATCATTCTCAGTATTTACGTCTATATATTCTTTATCATACATCTTTTCCGAAAGCTATATATATATATATATATATATATATATATATATATATATAGCTTTCGGAAAAGATGTATGATAAAGTGGAAAAACCTTTTTGTGTGATGCGTTTCATTCTTTAGAACTTCATTGGGCTAAATTTGTTATGATTACAAATATGTACAAAAGAGGGATGCCGGCAATAATATTTTTTTTCATATGATATAGCGGATTTCATTAAAGTGCCAAATTAAATCGCCTTCATTATATACGAAAAGAATGAAAATTCCCAGCATCCCTCGTTCGTGCGCATGTGTACACGCACCACCGTAAAAATTTAGTCCGATGAAGTCCTAAAGAACGAAACACAAAAACTGTTTTCCCCGTTGTCATACATTGTTTCCACCCATATTTTTCTTGATATATATGTAACAAAACTGATATAACTTTATGTCATATATTTACATATATCATTATTGATATATATCTTATATCGCTTGTATTCCGTCTATAATCCTTGTACGTGTTACATTTATGGGAATTAATTCCCTCAGGTTTTTTTTTCAGTTATCTCTCGATCCTGATACACTTCAGGGAATTTGGTATTGAACACTTTAATCGTGGGTAGATTTTCTATAATGTTGTTCTTGTGTAGTGGCAACTCGTCTGCTACTATTTTATTTTAGTAAAGCGCATTTATTGTTTGTTTATAGTCTTATGAGTCTAAGGATTGAAATCACTTTTACTATCTCATTAAAATCAAGGCCCAACTATTTATTCCATTTGGCTATTGTTCCCATTCAGAAAGATTAATTAAATCATAATTCGATTTCTAGGAGAATTGTATTTTCTTAAATCTACTTGTGAGAAATGTAGCTAGTGATATTTATATGAAATGCTTTAATGCTAAAAAAAGTCTACATCGCATAAGTGATATATGTGGAGCTTAAAGCTTATCAGTCAAGGAAAGATTAATCAACGAGTCGATTTCTAATTTTTGGCTGACTCTGTAGCGTCTGCATGCCAAAAATAATTTCAAGAAAGGTAAGAATTCAGTTTCTTTAATCAGCTATGGGAAGAGAAACACTGAATTCAAATCTGGTTGGGCTTACACTAAGAAATGAGACTAGAAACACGTGTAGTAAAATTATGGAAAACAAAGCATATTTTTTTCTAAATAAATACACATTACAACCAAAAACGTTTGCGGCACCTTTCTTCTCTTCTTTTTAATATATATATATATATATATATATATATATATATATATATATATATATATATATATAGTCTTAAGGCGTGTTATATTTATGGAATAAAGTGCTCAATATCAGAGATAGAGCGTGTGTAAATATAAAAGTGAACATAGAAGTCAGCACTTAGAGGCGACAGTCTGTTTCATGCTATATGCAATCGTCAGGCCACGTGTGCTGTTATTTTTCTCGCCTGTTATATATATACGGGTTAGTAGTGCATTGTGGGTATTCTGTTATGGCGGTTATTTCATCGGAAGTCGTTTGTTTATCTATTTAGGTCAAATTATATTGCTTGTTTTTATTTTTGTTTCTTATTTTATTTATTTATTTATTCATTAACGTAGTAAAAATTTGTTTATATCACTTATTTAACAGTTTTGTTTTGGTTTGGGAATTTAATTAAAGCTATTTGTTCAGTTTTGGGGTTGATTGTTGTAGTTCATTCTAAGTATTATTTTGGCGGGAACAGTTTTTAATTGATTATCTTTATTTGGGATTGGTTTGTTTATTTATTTACTTGGATGAATTTAGGTTAATTTATTTTACTTGTATATTTTCTCTTTTCGATTTTCGATTTTTAAGTAACATAGTATTTTTTTATGTTTTATTTCTATTCTATTTTTTTTTTTTTTTGTTATTTTTGCTTATTAGTATATTTATTTGTTTTTATTTTATTCCTTTTTTGCCGTTTTTAATTTTTTAGCTTACGTAGTAAAAATTTATTTTCATGTCTGCATTTTGAGATGAGTTCGGATCTTTTGTTTAATAATTTATTTTGGTTGGGAAAAGTAATGATAGCTATTTTTTTCCTCCGAGCAAAGTTTGCAAGTTTTTGATTGGTTATTGTAGGCTGATGATTTTTTCCTTATCTTCTAAGATATTTTTTGTTGTGATGCTCGTTTTGTTTTTAATTTCCCAGATATACTTAGAAAGCATTGTACTGTTTGCATATTTACTATTTGTGAAAGATATTTTGTGTGTATAATTTCTTTGTTTCCAGGGTCCTTCAATTAATCCTATGTATACTTTTTCTTCATTATCTGGTGATTTTATCGTGGCTTGGTATATTACGTTGTTTTGTAAACAATTTCCGTTTAAGGGACATTCGTTCTTTATTTTGCAGTTGCACGTGGGTTTAATTTGTTCGTGTGGTTTGTTGATAATTTTCCTATTGTGCTTTTTTATTATTTGTGCCATGCTCTCGGTGCAGCTGTAGCGGATTTTTACTGTGTTTTTGTTGAATATCTTGTGTAAGGTGCTTGATTCTGGGAAGTGTTTGTGTAAGAGTTTGAAGAATATTTTCCCTACGTTTGTTTTTACGTTCTTGCTGTACGGTGGGTTGAACCATATGATATTTCTTCTTCTGTTGGCCTTTTTTGTATTCTGTGGTGAGTATGTGAGTATTGCTGGGAATCCGCTATCTTTTAGGGCTGTTTCATAGTCTTTCTTAAATAAAATAAAAACAAATAAATATACTAATAAGCAAAAATAACAAAATAACAAAAAAAAACATAAAAAAATACTATGTTACTTAAAAATCGAAAACCGAAAAGAGAAAATATACAAGTAAAATAAATTAACCAAAATTCATCCAAGTAAATAAATAAACAAACCAATCCCAAATAAAGATAATCAATTAAAAACTGTTCCCGCCAAAATAATACTTAGAATGAACTACAACAATCAACCCCAAAACTGAACAAATAGCTTTAATTAAATTCCCAAACCAAAACAAAACTGTTAAATAAGTGATATAAACAAATTTTTACTACGTTAATAAATAAATAAATAAATAAAATAAGAAACAAAAATAAAAACAAGCAATATAATTTGACCTAAATAGATAAACAAATGACTTCCGGTGAAATAACCGCGATAACAGAATACCCACAATGCACCACTAACCCGTATATATATAAATAGCCGAGAAAAATAACAGCACACGTGGCCTGACGATTGCATATAGCATGAAACAGACTGTCGCCTCTAAGTGTTGACTTCTATGTTCACTTTTATATATATATATATATATATATATATATATATATATATATATATATATATATATATATATATATATATATAGAATATAATACAATATAAAATGCTCAAAAACAAATATTCCATGGTTATAATTTATTACATTGGAATCGTATTCAGGATCAAAATCATCAGACCATACACCTTCAAAAATGTTGAATCTGTAGATCTGATGATTTGGATCGTGATTACGATTCCAATGTAATAAATTATAACCATGGAATATTCGTGCTTTTGCCTTGTATATTATATTCTTACTCTATCCTGATCATTGAATTCTACCTGGATTATATCCTCTTGGGAATATATATATATATATATATATATATATATATATATATATATATATATATTGTTATAGGGCTAATAAATTTAACGACCAGATATAAGCTAGCGTATATGCTCATGCTGTTGTGAATATGCGGGCAAGCAGATAAATAACATAAACTTTATACATGTGGTGTAAACATAATAGTTATCGATGTGATTAGACAGTGCAAAGATATATATTAATTAGTATATATGCTAGTGCCTATGTGCTGGCGTGCTGGAATACCAGCTAGTTGTGGATTTAATCTATGTTGCTAAAAGTAAACAAATAGCTTATAGGAGGAACGCTGCTACGTAGCCTCAAAATAAAATTGTACAAAATGTGAAGTAAATGCCAAGCAAATGAATTATATTTCTTTTTTTAAAATAGTAAAATGTTGAAATAATGTGAAAAAAGAAGAAAAATAAAAGATTAGAAATTTAAAAATAAAGGCGCTGTTTTCGCATAGCGAAGAAGAAGGTTAAGGTAGGTAAGCTTTTATGATACTCAGGACTTAGTAAGATGAAAATAAATAATAAAAAAATATAAGGAAAAAATTATAAAAAAATATACATATAAGAAAAGCAATTAAAATATATGGGAATAAACAAAAAATAGAAAAATATGATAAAATAATAAAATAAATAAATATAAAATATAAGGGAAATTAAATAATTAATTGTAATAAATAAGGGAACTAAATAATAGAAAAATAAAGATAATAAATAGGCGGAAAATAATAATAAATTATAAATATATAAGAAAATAAATAAAATATTGCTAGAGACGTTGTTATATATTTGTCCTGATAACGTAAACAGTTTAGAGTGAAGTAAGCTGGTATGGCACCTAAATCCTAATAAAATAAAAATATAAGGAAAAGGAATTAGAATCATCCTGGCTTTCAGTATGTTAAGAGATATGGCTTCCTATTCCTTCATGCGATCATTAACTCAGTTCGTTTATTAAGTAGACCTAAACTTAATATTTTTGTGGATGAATCTTTTCTCTAATAGACATGAAGCGCAGCATCCCCACACTACTGGAAAAAAGGTTTGGTTGTTCTACGAATTCACATTTTACATTTGTTGTGTAGCCATCTGTTTTGATACTCCAGTAGATCGTATAACGTGCTGTGGCGTTTGTATATTCTTTTTGCTAAGTGTAATTTTGTTATGGTAGAATCGGTTTTTCCAATTGTTAGCAGTGGATCCGAAATAAAATTTAATATCGTCATTGGGGTTGACGCAAGCCTTATATATAATTCCTTTACACATGCATTTACCCTTCATGGGACAGAGTTCACTGTTGCGACAATTGCATTTCTGGTCATCAGGTCTACAATTTATACTAGTTTTGTTTAAGTATTTGTTAAGTGTTACAGTCTTATGTTGGCTTAAATATTGTCCACGCCTTTTAGTGCAGCTGTAGCTACCTTTAACGTTGTTATTATTGAAGAGCTTTCTCAGTAAGGAAATATGAGTGAAATGCTTGTGAACTAACCTGAGAAAGAATTACCTATGTTTGTACTAATTTTCCTGTTGAAGAGTGGATTGAACAAAATAATGTTGCGTTTTCTATTCTTAGATTTACTTATAGAATTCTTACTAGTGTTGGGGATGTACTTTAGCTTCGCATCGTGCGTGGTTTTATTTAATGGTCTACATATATGGTTTTGTATGTATGTATGTAAGTTGTGTTGGTGGATATTATATATTGTACAGATCTGTGGAGATTGATGAGTATGCACGGAGGATGGTTGAACCCCTTACTAATATATGCATAATTGTAAAGTTCCTTATTATAAGACATGTACACTCCGCTGGATAGGTCGAACAGAGTGTCTAGGAAGTTCATCACTTTGGCGTTGGTGGGAATGGTGATGCTAAGTCCATGATACTTAAGGAATTTTATTAGCTGTTTTCTAAGTCTGTCACGTTTTGTGGCTTGGGGATGCGTAGAAGGTCCATTCCGTCGTCGCTGTAAAGCACGGTACTCTCACTTTCGAAAATATATCTGAGCATTTATAGAAGCAATATACCGACAAGTTCATAAGCTTCTGTGACGTCAAACGCACTTATATTTATACTAAAAGGACCTACTTGGAATATCCTTACCATTTATATTAGAATGACCTATAGATGGTACGTATATATCGGTGAATGATACCCATTCCATATTTAATATATTGTTAAGAAGGAAGATCTATTTAGACAGCTTTATTCTAAAAATACCGCTATTGTGGGAAATAGACACTAATGGGGTAGCTTCAAAGTCCACTAAAGTCTTAATCGCGTCCTGGGTATGACGATAAACTACATCCGCGTTCTGAGAAAGACAATAAACTTCGGCCAACAGCAAGGCCTCTGATCAGGAGGTTTTGAGAAGTGTGGAACGACTTCTTCATTGCTGGTGTTTCCAGGTCAAACCTGAACCGGGGCGGTAACACCTGTTAGGGCCACAATCATGGGCAAATAGTTAACCCCAAAACTGAGGTCAAAACACTATGAAAGTTTAAAAATAAGTTTTAATACTAGAAATACTTTGTAAAAAAGGTACTAACAGCAATATATTTTTGAAAAATAATTACAGCGATACATTTTGAAGAATAAAAAATATTACTAGACGTAGATTTTTGATGGAAAAAATACCAGCAATACATTTGAAAAAAAATAGAAGCAATAAAGATCTTGTCGGGATTAAGTAACCCATTAAACAAACCAAACCAAATCAAACAATATTAATCTATTGTCTAGGATCAACCGCCTCCTACATTTAAAAAAAAAAAATTAATTCAGTCTTCGGCCTTGATTGTTTGACTGATTGTGTATGTTATATGCACCTGAAATATATTTTGGGATTGTAAGAATAATAATTTTGTTTGCAAGTAAATAATCTATTGCGAATATTTAGAGATATTAAGAATTTTCACATAAATGCCCAATTATTTAACCCATAATTAAGAGGAGAAAGTAGATGCATAGCTGTACAGAGGGTATTTCTGAATTGACTTTCCGATTTCTTGTTCTGTGCCGTTGACTATTGTGTCACCAGCGCATCATAACTTGTCATTCCCAAATTGTCACCATTCTACAAAATGACCGGAATTTTGGTTGCTTAAAATGAGTGATCGGAGGAAAACTAGTGTTTCAATATAATAAACCTGTATATCAATAATTATTTCACACAAGATTTCTAGAATAATATCGACAAGTTCTCTCTATCAATTTTAATATCTTTTTTTTAAATTTCAGAATTAATGTTATTATAATCGTTAAATAGAACAAGGTTTTCTTATATAATTATTGTTCCCAGACCTTTTCAAAATAAATATCCTAAATAATAATACATAATAAAAAAAAAAATTAAAATGAACTTTGTTACGCTTATCGATTATATATATAAAAGAAAAATCTACTTCGGAAATTTGAAAAAGTTAACGAAATTTGAATAGACATAAATTGTTCATATTTTTCAACGAAACTTATATATATATATATATATATATATATATATATATATATATATATATATAGAGAGAGAGAGAGAGAGAGAGAGATAGGTATGTGTGTGTGTGTATGTATGCAAGTATACGATTGGTGTATTCAGAATAAATTCCAATAAACGAAAACTACATTTATTAGAGGTGTGCTCAAAACAGAGTCGATCAAATATAATTTACTCGAAAATTATAACATAAACATGTTTTAAAATCCCAACAAAAATAACCCTTTTGCTTCAACACTTCTGGTGTTTATAAAGTGATGGTGGTGAATGAAGAAAATGGGTTTATTTATTCTACATTCACAACCATATATATATATATATATATATATATATATATATATATATATATATATATATATATATTATAATAATATTTTTGTTTAAAAATATGATTCCTTCGCTACATAAGAGTTCTCATGTTTCAAAAACGAGAGCCGAAATCATCCAAATAATTAATAAAATTAAGTTGGATTGTGGTGTTTAGTCCCGTTTCATCTTCAAGCGAAATTTTAGGAATAAGCTATCTCTCGGTTTACGTGTATTTTTAGGCACGGTCCGTTACAGAATTTGTTATTGTGGGAGTGGCTAGACTATTTTCCTTCGTTAAGTGGTCAGGGAGTTAATTCTTATCAAGAGATTCATCATCCTCTGAGAGGTTTTGCTAAGGTTGGGTAGGGTATCTATTTTAAGGCTAATGTTTACGGTCATCCTTTAGTTGGTTCCCAATGAAGGATATTTTTATGGCGCGCCTACAATCGTTATGTGTCTGGAGAATTGTCTTTTATTATTGTCTATCTGATTATCTATTTATTTATTTGTTTATTTAAGTGGGTGTTTTATATACAGATCGCTTTGCATTGAATTTCAATTTGTTTTTTTAGTTTTTTTTAGTTTTTTGACGACGACAAAAGAGGGTTTTTCCTATTTAAAGGTTTGGCTAAGCTTTTTAGAATTTTACTTAGCTATGTTTTTTTTTTTGTTTTTTTTTATGCTAATTATCTAATGCGAAAGTCTGTTGATGTCGGCAAAAAACCGTTAACTCCTGCCTATGGTTTAATAATTTTTCATTATTTAGGAATTTAATGATGTGTAGTTTTTCCTGTAAGCATAAAAGGCATGGGTCATCCCAGGTTCTACAGGTTCTTGTTTTATTTACTATTTTCCATTTTACTTTTGGTGTTTTATTCGTTTCCTTTAGATGCCAGAAATATTGGGATAGAGATGTCTGATTTCTATTTTGAATATTGTTGAAGGAGCTCTTGTGTTGCCTCCATCTAATTTTAAAATTATTCTTTGTTGATCCTATGTATATCCTATCAGTGTTAGGGCTCTCAATGGATGAGATAGTGCATTGGTATACCACGGATTTTGGGAGGCATTTATTTTCCAACGGGCAGTTTTTAGGGTTTCTACAATTGCATAATTTTTCGTTATTTTTATCTAGTTTTAGTTTATGTGTTTTATTACTGTTTCGGTATGCGTGTTTTTCTAGGATTTTCTTATTGTGTCTTTTTATGATTATTTCTATATTTTCAGTGCAGCTGTAATATTATTATAATATAGGCTCTACTTCTGTATGGAGCACTGTCTTCTTAAAAATAAAAACAAAAATACTAAGGAACCCCGAATTATGCACCCAACGTGTTCTTTTCTATTTTCTGCATACCTGCACAAGGATATATATATATATATATATATATATATATATATATATATATATATATATATATATATATATATATATATATATATATATGTATGTATATAATATATATAGTTCATGTTTTTGCTTTGTGCATGCGTGTGTGTAGATAATTGAGTGTGTATATATGTGTATATATGTGAGTATATATATATGTGTGTACATATATTTGTGATTCTCTATATATTTGTGCATATATATATATATATATATATATATAAGCAAGTAATATATATAGTTGATGATTTTTGGTTTGTGCAATATATGTATATAAATGTTTGTGTATATATGTGTGTTTATATATGTCTTTTTACATAAAATATATATCTGTGTGTATATATCTCTATATATGTGTGTATGTGCATTTTATATGTGTATATATGTGTATACATATATATATGCGTGTACATATATGATTGTGTATATATGTGTGTATATATGTCTGGATATTCATATATGTGTGTATAAATATATGGAAATAAATGTGTGTATATATATATATATGTTTGCCTAAGTATACATACATATATATAAATATACATATTTACACACACACAGATATATATATATATATATATATGTGTGTGTGTGTGTGTGTATATATATATATATATATATGTGTGTGTGTGTGTGTGTGTGTGTGTGTATGGGTGTTGCAATATTAACAGTTGATACGTTTTGTTTTAACAGGTTTTAAAGGATTTTTATGGATTTTCAGTCCCGATATGTAACATGACACATGGAAATTGGAAAAATAACAAATATTTCTTTACTATTTAATTTGAATGAAGTCAAAGTGGATGGATTCTATCAGCCTAAATACACCATGGATTTTATTCTTGAAAACTTACTAATCAAAGAATGCTTGAAAGAAAATGCTACGCTCTTTCCTGGTATATAAACACGACACCCTAAACTTATTTTCGCCCGAATAATGCTACGTCGTGTGCAACTTTTTCAACTCTATACGCTATTCTGATAATAGTTTGTACATATACAAGCATTAGTCTGTTTCTTGCGTTTCAAACTTTATTTGCAAAGTTCTTTACACATATTATAGTGATATATACTTAACAACGGTCGTTTGGTTCGATACATTTTAAATTCTGACGCTACTATGCCTCTTAAATAAACTAAGTTTATTTATCATTTCAGTGGAATTTAACGACACGTCACGTAATAGAGAAAGTGCTAAAGCGGAGCATGTAAGACAGTGAATGCTACGCTAACAGATACACTGCAATCCATCAACTGACATTGCTGCGAGAATTGGCCATACATACGTCGCCTCTTGTCAGAATTTAAATACATATAAAAGGTTATATCAGCGACCCCTGTAAACAGGCCGAGAAAACTTGTAAAATGAAAATATTGGTGAGAGCGAAACCGACAACTACTTTCTATGACATATACTCTTTACTGCATTGTTCTTGGTCTGAGAACGTTCCATCTACTCAAATCTAACAGATAAATTTTGGACTGCGTGTTCACATTTGGTCATCAATGCTGATTATATATCTGTTGCCAAGAGATTTTACCCGACTTTTTCCTTTCATTTTATCAATGAATCCATATCATGTTATGTCAGTACCAAATATTTTGATAATTGCAAGTAGATAATATGAAATTAGTTGCCTCTTTATAGTTCCTGTCCACCTACATGCAGCTATGTCTAAAGTGATGTCTGAGTTGTATATATAAAATTTCTCGAGGAATTACAAATATTTTCTTAAACATTTCTATGGCTTCAAAAACCCTGGGTATATTCGTACTTAAATGCTTCATATATTTTGTTTCTTCATTTATTCGTATTTTAGCTCCATCTCCGCCAATTATTTTGGAAAAACATTTCATTTTCAGACAAATATTTTTACTTGTTTTTAATATAGTAACTAAGAAATTGAGGCACCTTGAAGTACCCAAGCGGTGGTTAACACCTCTACCAGACGAATGAGTTAACATTTGAACTCTTTTCAAGCTGAGAAGAACCAAAAAATATTAATATTGACGTATAATCATCTCTGGAGATCGTTTTTGAATTTATTCGTCCGTGTCCGAAAATCTCACTTCCGGTAAAAACGTATATACACCTGCGTTAAACATTCTGTTGTCATCATATTCAAAGACTTTTTAATATATTTCTCCCTGGTAAAACGCAAAAACAGTTAAGGAAATTTGAACAGAACTTATGTATCGAATGTTCTTCACAGTTTGCTTTAACCTTTTGTAACAGCGTCCTGTTTAAGACGTTAAACTACATCCTCGTCCTGGATAAGACGATAAACTACATCCACGTCCTGGGAAAGACGATAAACTACGTCCAACAGCAAGGTCTCTGATCTGGAGGTTTTGAGGAGCGTGGAGCCATCTCTTAATTGTTGGTGTTCCCAGGTCCACCCTGACCCAGGGTGGTATCACTTGTTATGGTCCCAGGTATGGGCAAATAGTTAACACACAAACTTGTGTAAAAGTGTGTTTACTACCAGAAATAATTTGTAATAATAAAAAAAATATTACTAGCAATGATTTTTGAAGGAAAAATTATTATCAACAATGCTTAAAAAAAATTAAAATACCAGTAATAGAAACAGCTATACATTCTTAAGAATTTGGATTGTACTCAAAAATCTGAGTAATTGAAACATGGTTCAAATATACATGTCTACATACACATATTTTTTCCTAAACTATCGCTATGAATCTATTTAAAAAAAATGTTGGCATTAAATGACCCACTGAGGTTGGTATGACATAAAACAAAACAACTAACCAGCCAACCAACCGTTTGTAACAAGCTTGCGATGTAATCTATTATCTGCACGCAATGAAAGGTATTACGTCTTGGAGATTTACAATATCAGTTGGAGATGAGTTACTTAAAAACTCATTTTACACACCGATGCGTGAAGATGTGATACCACGAAAAAAAATCCTTCATGGCATCTATCAATTTGTGAAGTTGCGATACTCGCAAATTATTAAATAAAGCACAGTACATCATTTTAAAGACAACACTTCTTCTTTAATGTGTCGTGTCCCTTAAGGACGTGGACGATCATGATCATTTACATCTTTCTGTTCCTTGAAGCACTTAATAAACTTTGTCTTTTTGTTATTTCTCCCAAACCTATTTCTACCAGCCATATGCTTCATAAAAATTACGCACTGCATTCCTTTGTCACCCTTTCTCTCAATCTGTCTTATGAGTATCAGTTTTTTCTAAGCCTTCCTTCCTCATCACTCTCCCCGAAAATTTCAACAGTCTCTTTCTGATGTTAAGTATGAGATTCCTTTTTGTTTCCTTTTTCTCCAAAACTTCCATGGTACCAAAACAAAAATAAAACTATTATGTATCGAATGTACTTCACAGTTTGTTTTAACCGTTTGTAACAAGATTACGGTGTAATCTAATATGTGCACGCAATGAAAGGTATTACTTCGTAAATATTACAATATCAGCTAGAGATGAGTTACTTGAAAATGAAAGCTCTCATCTCACTCACCGATGTGCGAAGATGTCATACCACGAAAATTAAAATTTGCACCCCTTTCTTTCAATCTGTCCCGAGCATCAGGTTTTCTAAACCCTCTTTCCTCATTTCAACAGTCTCTTTCTGATGTTAAGTATTAGTTTCCTTTTTGGTTCTATTTTATCCAAAACCCCCATGGTACCAAAAATCTAAAATAAAACTCCCTGAGAATTTATTGACAATTTCTCCGAGGAGAACAGAAATGCGTTGCGAAATTTACAAATATTAAATGAATATTGAATGAACAAGGATATCTTACTAGTATTTAAAAAATCTGTACAAATGAAAAACATAACGACGATATTTTAGAGATAATGGGTACAAAACGGAACATTTATCATCGTAAGTAAAAGCTATTTTTTTAGGTTACGCAATGAGGAATATATCTTAGAAATTTGAAAGTGGGACAAAGGAAATCTGCACATAACCGAGCAGATGTGCTTGTGTTAGCTAAACAGGATTTCGAAGGTAACATTTAGTAAGAGATGAAAAGGACATGAAAATGTGGTGAGTCTTTATCGCCAATATTTTGAAGGAATATGGTACATAGACAATATGATAATAAGATTTCTTAAAAATTTCAATGGCCTCCTGAATGTTTTTCCCAGCATTCATTTAATCCAATTTTGCGAATATCTATAATGACGTGCCTTTTCCATTTATCAATAAGTGATCCAAAGCTTTCCGGATTCTTTTACTGATCTCTCTCTCTCTCTCTCTCTCTCTCTGTGTCTCTGTCTGTTTGTCTTTCTCTTTCTCTGTCTGTCTCTTTTTCACATACACACATATAACGGCACACACTTACACATATCTATATCTATAAATCTCAAAATGTGTTTATGTATTTGCCAGTGTGTGTGTTTGTGTGCGTGTGGGTGTGATCGGGTGTTGTTTATGCATTTCCACAGTTTTCATCCAATGTTTTTGTTTGATAGCTAATTCTTCAGTGACGTCTTTGAGTCCAAATTCTTGGCGACAATAGCTCTCCACTACTTCCTGTCCATTATAACTCTCAGCAACGTTTTACTATTTACTATATATTCTTGGATATATATATATATATATATATATATATATATATATATATACATATATATATATATATATATATATATATATATATAACTTTCATAAGATATTTAATAAAATAAATATTTTAAATTATTATAATAATATTATTTATCGTTATACAGTTCCCGTTTCAGGACCACCCCCATGCAAATTCTTACCCCCCCCCATTTGGGGATGTGCCTCAGTTACATGTTAAATGTTGTTGCTAATATTAATTTTCGTTAGGCTGACTTTAAATTTAAACTGCTCAAATTGAGCGGCAAATATTCCTAGTAATGAAAGACCCGGTCAAAATGAGTTATACTGCTAGTATGTGCTTATATATGAAAAAAGAATGTCGGTGTAATTAAAGACAATATCATATTATAATTCTTTTATTTTCTCCTGTTAGTAATTTACTTTGTCCTCTATAGTACAGGTATTCTACGTACAGGTATTCCTTCGAATAGGTAATTGTCCCTTCAGTTTTGATTGTAAGGAAAAACGGATGAAAAATATATATCAGGTGTACCGTTAATGTGTAGACAGAAAAAGAAGATTTACATAATAATAAAAATACAAGCAAAAAAAAAAAAAAAAAAAACAGACATGGAAGTAGCGACATTACTTTCATGTGTTTAACGTCCTCTTCAATGGAAGAAAAGATAAAGAGAAAAGATAAATCCAACATTGTGCAGCTCAGATGTTTACTTAAGAGACGCTGATTGCTTAGTCATGGCACGCCATGTCGATGCAATCAGCCATATTATTTACTAACTATAAAAATGTGAAATTTTATCTTTTAACTCACAGTGTATGTGGTTTGTAAAATATCTTGTTAAATTATGTTCCTCTCACACGTCGAATGTATAACATTGTATCAAATTCACATTTGTATCGAACATGATATCTAGATATCTTTTTTATATTGTGATGATGGCCATACCAAGGGTCCTCCACAGGAGTTAGCATAAATGCCACCTGATAAGACGGCTTTTAAGTTAGTTTATAATGAAATGTGCATTGCACTTTTGCATAGAAAAGTAAAATAAGAGTTACTCCCCTCGAACCATGAAAGTAACCATAATATATATATATATATATATATATATATATATATATATATATATAACTATATATAACGTAGGATAATCTGGCAACACTGGATCTGAGCTCAATGAAAATGCTTCCCAGTACCTAACTTTTCTAGGGCTATTGATTGAGCTATGAATCATTGAAATCGAAACAGTGGGATCGGAGGATTTGCTTGCAGAAAACTGAGCATACCCACACACATTGATATAAGGAAAAAGATCTAATTGCAAAGGATGTAAAAATTGTCATAAATTTGAAAAGGCTGATGGCGACCCTACCGGGATTTATTTACGATGGGTGTAATATTTAATATCTAAATTTAATATTTAAGTAAATGCTCTGTTTTATAATAAATAATATTAATAACATTTACCGGCCTTTATATCCGAGAAATTTACTTAAATATTTGTATCTATAAAAAGAATGTATAATCATAAACATGTCTTAAAATAATTGTCGGACATTGAAAAATAACAGTAAAATCGACCATGCTCACCGGACGATGCTCCGTGGCTCGATCGGTTTAGGTATATTAGGCTAAATGATGGTTCCGTATAGGATACAGATTCGATTCCTGTCTGAGGATGAATATTTGCTATGAAATTTTTTTTAGTCCGGTAAATGTCATTAATACTGTTTATTAGAAAACAGAGCATTTAATTAAATACTTGTATCTATAAAAAGAATGTATATACATAAAAAATGTCTTAAAATAATTGTCGGAGTTTGTACATTTCATAATATATATATATATATATATATATATATATATATATATATATATATATATATATATATATATATATATATATATACAGAGTGTGTGTGTGTATGTGTTCGACAGAGATAGAGAGACTAATCGTATTGATTTGTGTGTATATCAAGATAAGGAAATGTATGATAATGGAGATTGAGCAATAAAATTAAATTCAAATTTCACCTCACAACTCAGCTTTCATTTTGTGGTCAATGACACACCCCATATATATATACACACACACAGACACACACTACTGGCAAATATCTATACTCGCAAATATAAATATTTCGATTTAACCAAAGTTGTATTTGCATCCATAATGGAAATATTTCAAGACAGGAAGCTCTTCCAGAAACACTGTCCAGGTACCTTCAAAGGAAATTTATTTAACTTATTATCGGCTTGCGTTGTTTGAACATAAATATACAACAAATGATGCGAAAGTTTCAGCCGACACTAACGAAATGGTAAGCTCTTCAGTTGCGGCCCAATTGATGGAAGAGACATTGAGTCTGATACGAACGCCATGAAACTAGTGAATTCGGTTGAAATGTATTGGAATAATAACATAATAAGATCACACATGTCATTCGCTACGTAGTTTCCTTCTCTCTGTGTTCTAACATTAGATCGACCGCTAGTTCCTTGTCGCGTGTTGCTGATTCGTCGCCATGTTGTCTGTAGTCTGTTACCGTGTTGTCAAAATATTCACCCATGTTAGAAAATAGCCCGAGAAATCACAAGATACTTAAAGTATTTCTAATATGTCACCCCGCGAACGTCTGTGTATACCGTAAAAATAACATTAGATACAATTTTGGGTATATTTATTTATTTGCTTATACACTATAGAGGACATACACACATATGTACATATATTTCCAGTTCATATATATATATATATATATATATGTATATATATATATATATATATATATATATATATATATATATATATATATATATATATATGCAGAATAATTCACAGGGACACACGTGTCCGCAATCACTCGTCGGCACATACATACCACAGATTTTTATATCATTGTCCTGTAATCATCTGCATGTATACTAACTTGCTTATATATATATATATATATATATATATATATATATATATGTGTGTGTGTGTGTGTGTGTGTGTGTGTGTGTGTGTGTGTGTGTGTGTGAGTGTGTGTGTGTGTGTGTGTGTGTATATATATGGACATTATGTAACGAAGACAGACTGTTTCAATATTTGAGACCTGAAGACTATCGCCACTGGCTTTTCTCTATTGATTCAAATTTAAAAAACTTTAACCCATAAATCTAACATACTGTTAAACTATATTTTTCTCGTCTAAATATATATATATATATATATATAAATATATATATATATATATATATATATATATATATATATATATATATATGTGTGTGTCTTTGTGTTTGTGTGCGTTTGTGTGCGTTTGTGTATATATATATATATATATATATATATATATATGAGATGCGTTTAAATAGAAGGATGAACGTACAAAATAATTCAAGTATAACCTACTAAAATACCAAACATACGAAACAGAAACTTTTGACACTGTCAGGTAATGTGATTGATCCAGAATTTTGTAAGTGAATTAAATGATTTAGGATTTTTTTAAACAAAAGAAAATACTTAGAAATTTAGAAACAATACATTTCTACAGCATATATATATATATATATATATATATATATATATATATATATATATATATATATATATATATAAGGTTGGGGATGAGTATCAATGTATCTGAAGACGTCGATAGATATTACATTTGAATATTTGAAGATTATAGCTATCAGGGAATCAAGAAAGATGAACGGACTTTCACTGCCGGAAAGTACGAGATAGGAAACTGTTGGAGTAGAAGGGTTGACTACATTTAGCTATTTCGACAGTGAAAATTTGGGACTGAGATGCCAACCTAGTAGCACACTTAAATTCATGCAGTTTGGGTACAAGTGAATGTAACTTCTCAGAGGAGTTGCCATGAAAATATTTTTATAAAAGACAGAGGATAACCACAGCAAGTCTCTGAGTGTATGACTATGGATGTGATGCCTGATCAAGTCCAGTCACGTTGCACATGTTTTGAAACCAAAAGATAATAAAATAGCAGATATATAGAATTAATGCAATCCGCACAGCCAAGGAACTCAAATACTCCACATGACAAAATAAGAAACTGTTAACTACATGCTCATCTGCAATTCACCGAACCGTTGCAAAATTATACTTGCAGTGAATTCTCCAGCTTTTAATAGTAGGTCAATATGATTAAACAGTTCGAGAAATTGATAAATGATTCATCTAAGAAACCTAAATTTTCTAGCTGAATATTGATGGCGACAGAGGAGGCAATCGTACGTTTTCTTTTATTAATATAGTATATGTCTGGAAATGTGATTAATATAAGTAAATGTAATTTTTTTTTTCAATCAACGATATTTATTTCCGAATTTTTCTTATTAATATAACTTGTTATTTAATATATATCTCTATGATAGAATTCGTTCAGTTAAAGGAAATGTGTATGTGTGTCTTTGGGAATTTAGCTCAAAAGGGTCGGCATAAAATGAAATGATGAATGCCTGTTGAAATGAATAACTCGGGCATTAATTTGTATGATACAGCATGAATGGTTTTAGGTGAAACAGAGTGTCCGAACTCAGGGGATGTTCCGCTCTTCCTTTGATGCTGATCCATAGATTCATTTACTTATACGCATACATACACAATATTTTGAGTAGTTGTTGGAGATTTTCGAAAAGTCCTGATGGTGTCTAATATTGCATAATATGACTTGAATTATTTTCTTATTGAAACCGGAACTAATATGCGTTGAATATGCCCAGAAGACATTATTTCAATTAATTAATCGCTGTGGGAATCTATACTTCTCTTATGATTCTACAGCGTAGACATACGGTATCATAAGAAGATAATTGGAATCAGATAGACAAAAATAAAAGAAAATACAGCACGGAAATTATTAAATGACAATAAATATTCATGAACCTGATTTGGGAAATATTCAAGAAGAAACTTAATTGTTCTTTTTGTGTAAAAAGTATAATCATAAAACAACGAATAGCATTTAATAACTTGAAACAGTAAATGTAGACTGTTTGAAAATGTTGATGGAGCAGCGATCTTATAATTGTATAATTATCAAATTATCCGAATAAAAATACTTGATCATCTCCAATCTGACGTGTGAATGCGACAGCATTTAGACTCAAAGATCATGATATATGTCCACAATAGTTTCAGATCTACGACACACATAAAATCTGATCCAGAAAATCGGGTTTGGCATTAATATTCGTTTATACGAAAGAAACGTGCTGAGTAGAAGTCATGACGTTTTGTACCGATTAAAATATAGGTACCTACATGAAGTTATAATTATTGAAAAAATAATTTGACCATGAAAAAAATGATCAGGCCGTAATCGAACAATCATGTGTTGTATCAGAAAAGGGTGTGTTGTGAAGGACAGAAATAAATGCTTTAGTCGAACCGGTATGTGTTCCTAGTGTGGTGGACTTCACTTAATTTAACTTTAGATTAGGAAACAGAACTAACGAGAAAAAGAATAAGTAAAAGACATAATTACACATAAAATATGTATTGAACAAGATGTACAATATCAAACAATGATTAGAAAGAAGGTATGCATTGAGTAGGAAAAAAGGTTAAATAAAACAAGAGTTGTCTCATTTTAACTATTATATTTGTATTTCAAAGTTCACTGAAAGAAAGTTCATGAGAGTCCCTTGTAATAAATGTTCTCAGAAAATATGCTGTGTAAGGAAAGATTATGTGAGTGTAAAGAATGTTCAGCATGTGAGTGGTGGTGTGACTGAAAAGGTTGGCGCATGCTTTCAACTGTCGTGGATTCGTTTGGCAGCTGAATTATCACTAATTAGCTAAGGATATTTCTTGCTTATATAGGTGACCATAGGCTCCGAATCGCTGCGCGGGAATAATTATTCTTCACGTGCAAACGACCTAATTGGTTGGCATTGACCAATCAGCGAGCGAGTTTTCGGGAGACTCAAGAAAGCTTCTGGGATCCGTTTCTACTAAAAGTGCACAAAACTGACTACATGAAAACAGAGCGATTACAAAATTGTCGTATTGCTGCGATTTGTGAAATGTCTATAATAAATTAGTGGTGATTTATTAACCAATGAATGCATGTCGTTGTATATGATTTGTATTTGTGTATGTATGTATGTGTTTGCGATATAGATCGGCACACTACTACACAAGTGAAAAAAAGAGGAAAATTATGTCATCGAATGACTTTATTTTTGCGATGTCACAACGTTTAAAATAAAGAAATGCGGAGACAGCTACATACATCGAGTTGTTATCGGTGTCAGAATGCTAGAGGAAGACTCGAAATAGAAATAAATGGAAGACATGGGAGCATAAAGATGATTATAATGATGAATATAGTTACGATATTGAGCATTGATTACAATTACTGTCACTGAAATTACAGTGTTCAAAAGAATAGTAACTAGTGTTTGTCCTCAATGACTGGATTATAAGAAGAGTATCCAAAAAACGAAATAAGATGACGTTGTTTAACAACGCCAAAGGCTGCATAGCCAAATCTGATTTTGAACGAAATATTGCATTTTCTGCTGCGCACAGCGTTTTAATATTCTTTCCGGAACAGTTAATTAAAAAATACATGTTTTGAAAGTGACATTTGCTTTCATCCTTGGAGACTTTGAGGAAAGGAAAGTCTGAAATTCTATAGCTGGCAGTGAATTACACTTCCTATCGAAGTTAGTTAGCGAAGTTTCATGGTTATTTCGTTTCTCAATATCCGAAGTTCTGATGAATATCTAAAAAAATAATGGGAATCATTTTATCCTGTAAATCTACGAAACACCTGCTGGCTGTTTATTATGAAAATTTCTTAAGGTAACAGACTGAGACTGAATCAAGTCAATATATGTACATTTCTCCGTGTGAATTTATCTGTGTAAGACTGATTTACGCTAATGTGCTTGTCTGAGGAAGAATGGATAAACCTTCATATGCATTTACACATCAATATGGATTAGGGTATAACGTAAATGAATACAAGTTTCGACGGTTATCATCATAATCTGTTTGAGATTTTCAACGCAACACAGACAAGTAGAATATATATATATATATATATATATATATATAAGTGAACATTTAGGAACGGAACTGTGTGCCACCTCTGAGTGTTGACTTCAGTATTCATTTTTATATTTTCATACGACAGACAAGATTCTTTTATTTAGCTTTTTATAAAATTTTTCATTAGATGTAATATTTTTTTTTTCTTTTCGGAGGATAAAATATATAAAAAACTGTCCGAATCTCCTTTTATCCGAGCACTTTCAACCATATTTAGCCATTTTCAATTTTAGCATTTTTTTGCATGTAGATGATTCTATTATAGCTAATAATAATGGAAGCCTCATCAAGTAATAAAAAAGTACTACACTTAATAATAATGACTTTGAATATGGACACAATATCTTGACCGTGTTTTGAAAAATGAAAACATTTTATAAAACATACATACACAAACTATTTCTTATTTAACAGTTAAAATATTTAATACTTTAAATGGCTAAATGTAGAGAAGAAAGCGGTCGGATAAAAAGGACATTCATTCAGTTTTTATATAATTTATCATCCGAAAAGAAAAAAAAAATACATCGCATGAGAAATTGTATAAAAAAATAAAAGCAACACGTCTGTCGTAATCAATTAAATGTACTTGTAAGTAGGATTTCTGTATATATATATATATATATATATATATATATATATATATATATATATATATATATATATATATAATAGTAAAATACGACATACACAATTGTGTATTATTTAGGTTAGAATCCAAATTCAAATTAATTTATTATTATTATTTTAATTCTTTCACTTTTGAACTTACGAATTTGAAAGATATTAATTATTAATAAATAATTATATATTTTAAATGGACAGGTTTGTACGCAGAATTTCGAATCATCACCGCAAGAACGCGATAGATAACTGTCAGAATTTCCACACCTGAAAATTGCATTTACTGCATGTAAATCGAGTCGTATTATCGATGGTGTATTTTGTTTATATTCACTAATATAGACTCATAGCTCCGTTACATAACAATGATTATTGTGTTTATAACACATGAGGAATAAATGTACCTACGTACGTGCAAGTATTGTGTGTATGTACATTTTTTTTGCTACTAAGAGTCATATATATATATATATATATATATATATATATATATATATATATATATATATATATATCGATATTGGGAATCGATAGCCTAAAAATTCATGTTATATATATTACTTATTCTTCAGGGACAAAATAAAAATACTGCCGCCTACAACGTTGTTATGGTCAATATCTGGTTTTTATGTAAGTATTCCACAAGGAAATTGCTCCGTACGTCTATGAACAATCAGAAGCGGGATGGAATTTTCATGATTATATCAAACTCAAAGAATGTATGTTTAATTATAAATTCCCTTTAGTACAATTGAACAGGTGTAAAGTGGACGATCAAAAATTTTTCCTGGAACACCAACGATTCGTTGAAAAGCTATCATCGAATACTTGGTGTTAAACATATTAAAGAAGCCAAGCGTTATTTGCAACTGATCCAATGGCTACTTGTCGACATTTCCCATGAGCCAGTGCACCTTAATGTAATAATATTTTTCCGTTTATATATATATATATATATATATATATATATATATATATATATATATATATATATATATATAATGAAAAAACACTGCCTTTCCACAAGTAAAACACAGAAAATCAAGCATAAATTTTGCCAACTAACACTCTTAAAATTTAATAATATTCATATATATATATATATATATATATATATATATATATATATATATATATATATATTCTCCAAAATCATCTTCAAGGGTAAATTAGAAAGACAAAATCTTTTAACTGCGAAAAAAAAATAAAAAAATAAATTAAAAAAAAACTGATGGTTGTAATTATTTTAATTTTTTAAATTTGTTGTAGGTAAGAATTTTTTTTCTTTTTTTTTTTTAAAAAAGAAACGTTCCATATAAGGAAGTTGACCAGAAATTGGTAGAAATATTAACTGGCATTATATGTTATATGCGTTTTAATTTGTTGTTGCTATATTCTTAATAAATTTTGCTGAGTTTTGATTTGTTGATTTTGATATAGAAGACCTCGAGAATTTTTAGTCGTTGTTTATTATTTTCGTGGCATAGTATATTATAGATGATCTTGCAAAAGTTCGAAAGTAAATGGGGTAACTTAAACTTCGGCGCATTCCTTGATTTATTCCATCTTAACATCGGGAAGCTGATTAAACAACTGGAAATGGTAAGGATAAAAATAACGACACAATATTTATAAATATTCAATGAAATATATGTGCGGGTGTATGTTTTCGTGTGTGTGCGTGTATATGTGTGTCTTTCTCTCTATGTGTTTATGTGTGCCTGTGTCTGTGCCTGTACTTTTTGTTCTGTTTATAGATATACACGCTGTGAACACAAATTTAACACAGCGCATTGTCATTTACACGGTGAAACGATCTTCAGAACATATTCACAATAACTCTCTCATGGATATTTTACAAACTTCCCCATAAACATAGCAAATTCTATAAAGTATAATTATTCATATATATATATATATATATATATATATATATATATATATATATATATATATTATGTTGGTGCAAAAATAATGTCATTTTCTCACATATTAACATATGTGAGAAAACGAAATTATTTTTGCACCAACCTAATATATATATATATATATATATATATATATATATATATATATATATATATATATATATATATAAAGAAATATAGTCTTAAGGTGTGCTATATTTATGGAATAAAGTGCTCGATATCAGAGAAACAGCGTATATATATATAAAAGTGAACATAGAAATCAACACTTAGAGGCGACAGTCTGTTTCATGCTATATGCAATCGTCAGGCCACATGTGCACATGTGGCCTGACGATTGCATATAGCATGAAACAGACTGTCGCCTCTAAGTGTTGATTTCTATGTTCTTTTATATATATATATATATATATATATATATATCATTGTACATACGAAATTTAGTAAATACGTATGATCATCGTTTGCTTTAAGTAATATTCTGGAATGCTGGCTATAAAAATATATATTCTTCAGACTGAAACGACTTCCTTTGAAATTCAATCGTTTATACTCAGTTAACAAATGCTCGATTCACCGAATAATCTTGATTGTAATTTGAAGTTTTATTTTTTCTGTCTTCTGCGTAAACTTTCAATGCTTCCTAATTAGAGAATATCGAACAAAGAACGTTAAGTGTGCGTTTTGAGAATGTTTTTCTTCGATCAGAAATTAGGTTTCGGTGAACTCACCTCAGGGGTAAAATGTGTTGTACAGCAGGTGTTTCACCAGATCTTAAACCTGACTGATGATCGGCTAACATATGCTAAAGAAATATCTATGCTTGGTTCATAATAAACTAAATATCACTAAACATAAGTATTTTACAAACACCATCTAGTCTACAACATGTGTTTCGGCTAGATAATTTTAAGAATATTTTCGTTCTCTCCGTAAAATAAATAGAAAATCCGTCTTATTAAAAAATCAAAGTCCTTGTTATATCCATTTATGTGGAACTTTTTAAAAATATAAAAAATAATATTAAATTAGATATATTAAAACATATCTAATTCTGCCTCATGGTGGTGTTTTCAAAATTTCCTTGTTGTGTTCGAACAATCTGAAATATTGATCCTTTTGAATACTCATATCTGAGGTTGATAGGTTCACTCAAAATGGTGTAACGACGTACCTGATTTAAAAAAAAATTATTTCACCTACAAATTCGTTATTGAATGTCAGTAAGTTTTTTTTTATGTTTTTTTTTGTAAACATTTAAACCAGCATTCTTCTGTAAAAGTCTGCAAGATAATTTAATTGTAAAAATGTTATTGTAAATTTCGAATTCCAAAATATCAATGATCTGTTGCTACTTTAAATCTGGGAAAAAACATCCAGGTCGAAAAGCAAGGAATACTTCTCTTTATATGCATAAGCATTTTCATGGAAGATGTATCAAGTATAAATCATCGTATACAGTTTGACATGTTTATCAAATAATTTTATTTCAGAAATATTTATGTTAAATATTCTTGTTAATTTAATTATATCATATCATATTATATGTTTTATTTCATTCATTGTTCCCTTTTATAAGTACTTTAGTAATCTCAGTTATGCAAAATGATCATCCATGTGATATCCAAGAAGGATATATTTCTGATGGGAGGCGTTTCCCTACCATGGAGATGGAATACACTTTAGATTTGTATTTGATTTTAAATTCTAATGAAAATCTTGGATACTTTTCATCATCAGTAACATGGTTTGGTTAGAATCAGTTTGAGTTCAAATTCTAAAACCTTCTGCCCGAAATATAACGAACTATGTGATTTGTGTCTCCTTTAAATATTAATTTTCATTCTAGTATTCTTACTCGTGTTTTGAACAAGCGATTAAAGCATTTACTTATACAAAAGGCTAAATGATGGACTGAATGTTTGAACTATCTGCGAATAGATGTAACAGATTAGGAGCAAACAGAATTAAGCAATAATATAAAGAGGAGAAAGTAATGTGGACATTTTATATAGTTTAAACTTAAAAGCAAAAATGAGTCGAATAGATGTGCGGTAATGTCAATAGTGCTTCGAGCTCAACTGAAAACAGTGACATCTAAATATCCTGCATGTTATTAACAGTTTATCTATAGTGGGTTATCAGTTACAGTGAAGTGTATGAGTGTTGAAACAAATTAGTTTGTTTTGGCCTCGTTAGTTAGATAGCCCACCATAAGAGCGGGATAAAACAAAAAAATCAAATTGTAAAGTGAAACAACAGATATATATATACATATAAATCAATTTTGGTCTTTACAAATAAAATTAATGTATTCTAGTTGATACAAGATCGTCAAAATTTTCGTAGTAGTCCTTGCAAGAATGAGTTAATGTGTACGTAGGCAGGAACGTATGTGTGGATGTATATATGTTTGTATGTATGTATGTATGAGCAGTATCGTGGTGTAGGAATGTATTTGAAGTAATCGCTCAGTCTTAAATGTTCCGTTCGTTTATCAAGTATAAAAGAGATGAGGGAGAAAGGTAGAGACAATAATAACGATCGCTTGACGTTTGCCAAGGGACATGTTATTTTGCTTGTGGGACATTAAATGGTCATTTGGGAATTCACTCCAGGATATGATTCAGGCCTTTCCATTGGACGATAAATAACTTCCCGTCGGCTCGCGAAAAGGTCTGCAAAAGAACTGTTTCTAAGAATCGAAGATTATTTGAATTTTGTTTTTAAATATTTTCTAGTTTTCTATTGGGTGAAAAACATTTCGCATCAAGGTGTGAAATTTTACGAGTTTTGTTTTGGATTCGATTTTGCATATGTGTTAAGCAAATTTTTTAAATTCGAGTCTTTTTAATTTCTAACAAAATCAATGAGTCAGTGCTTAGCCTTTGAATTTTAAATCTAGATCTTGTTTAGTTCACTACATATCATTGTTATCAGAAATAAAATGAATTGAAAATTTTGTGAATGAGAACAAGGAATACAATTCAAAACTTATATCTCTATTTTGGTATCACGGATAAAGTATAAAAAATACATAGAAACGATATTACTGTCTATACAGCTGATAAGGGAGAAAATGCATTAGACTTCGCTGTTGCGAATTGTGGATTTGTGTTTCTGTGAGTGTGGCACGCCCGTGTTTGTGTGTGAAAATATTCATTCTCTCTGAGGAACGATATTGTCTCCAGCTGGGTATGGTCACGTGTTGGTGTTGCTACATGTTACGTAACAGAAGGGAAATTTGAAAAAGGGAAAGAACAAGATATGTTCGTCTATTTTGTAGTAGATAAACAGCGTAACTTAACGGCATCATTCGCATACAAAATGTGGAGTAATCCCCGCAGTTCATTCAAGTCAGGCATATAGCCTGGATTCTGAAAATCGTCGGACAAAATTAGGAAAATGCCTTGTCATGCAATCTTGATAGTTGAGCAGAGTTTCTTCATATTACTATTGGTAGGAACTTGGGTGAGGAACGAAAATACGCAATATATCCGTTGCTGTCATTATAGGGTCAATATCTGACAAAAGCGGAACCATACCATTTTTTAAACAACTTCTCAAATCAATTATGTGCGACTTGGGCCCGATAACATGGAGTGTTGTTCTGCTGGAATAACCTATCTATATTGGGTTACATTGACTAATTGCATAAGTGACTGTGGTCAAGTTGAAGAACAGCGTAGTTGTTACCAGACACTGACGTCGACATGTTGATCAGCGAACACCACCCATACCACCGGAATGAATTTATAAATCAGTCATGAATATAAATCTGATGTCATCCAGTGTGGCTTGTCTGTTACAGGAACAGAGGGTCTCTGATCAACACATGTGGGCGGTATATGTGCGGTAAGATCTTCATCACTTATTTCTTGAATACACGTGACACAAGAGGTCAACGGATGTCAAATATTCCCACGATATATACATGTAATATATTATTCCTCGGCATTAAGCATACCCCATTCGAACAAGAAAAATTCAAGTCTCTTTGCCTCAAGATGACTAACCAATGTTCAATGTGACTTAGTAGATGCCAAAGCCCAATTGTAATTGGTTTTATATTCATAATAACAAAGTATATAGGTTCCACCGACACATTTACATACTGCTACCAATGAAGTTTCGCGTCTCCGTCTAGTTCGGAAATGTGACAAAATTATAAATTGTAATATTAGAGTGGACTTCTTATAAATTACACAACTTTCTGAATTACCTTACTGTATTTTTGTTATCATGATTTCAGTGCTAATCGATATTATTAAAATATAAGGGTAATGCGACTGAAAAAAAGAAAATTAACGTTTCTCTCTCAACACTGAGTATTATTAGTTGTTGAAAAATCCCATAATTTCAATTTGATATTCATTTTCATAATTTGATTGTTTCTATTTAGGAAAATAGGATTTTTACAGAGATATTCTGTAAAACTTTAGTTTCTCAGTAGGAAGCAAATTAATTATTTAATTAATTCTTAAAGATTAAAAATGCTCACTTTCATATATTGATCAGAAATAATGCGGCATTTTAGGTATCTAGTAGATATTAAAGGAAAACAAATCCATCTAATGATCTGAAATATAATTTAGTAGAACACAAATTTCAAAACATTTAAAATATTGATAATCTAATTTTAATACATCATGTTTTATGAACAGATTATGCATAATATTTTTTTCCTATTGAAATTGATGCTATGTTAATTCTGTAATATTGCTGGGATACATGTACAGAGGATTAAAAATATCAGTCATCCTGATCCTGGGTATGACGTTAAACTACGTACGGAAGCAAGGTCTGAACGTTGTTCCAAGGCCTACCCTAAATTGCTGTGATAGGATATGTGAGGTTCCCAAATATGGACAAAGAAGTTAATCGCAAAACTGGGCTCAAACACCATGAAAGTATGAAAATAACTTTTATAGTAAAAATACTAGCAATACATTTTTGTAAACAAAATAAATATTACCAACAATAAATTATTGTAATAAATTCCAATATATATATATATATATATATATATATATATATATATATATATATATATATATGTATTGGAATTTATTTCAACAATTTATTGTTGGTAATATCTATTTTGTTTACAAAAATGTATTGCTATATATATATATATATATATATATATATATATATATATATATATATATATATATTTAATTTAAAGAAAAGCAGCCAACATTAACGCTCCATTTGTAATAATTTATTTCACCAGAGAATTTTATTTTTCTCTGGATCTTCAGGCTAAAAATTCAGAAGAAAAATAAAATTCTATAACCCAGAGAAAAATAAAATTCTCTGTTGAAATAAATTAATACAAATGGAGATTTAAAGTGGTATGTTTTAAATTAAAGTAAATTATTCTCTCTGACTTAACATTGAACTTTCAGGTTTTCATTCTCCTTGGGATTATCCATACGGATTACTAAGATTTTTGTTACTTAAATATATACACACACACACACACACACACACACACACACACACACACACACACACACACATATATATATATATATATATATATATATATATTAGCAGCAATTGGATAAAAAAAAACATTAATTTGTTAAGTAAATTATTAATACTCTCAAGAAAATTAAATGTCGGCAGTAAATGACACATAAGTAGTTGATATGCCTATAAGCAAATGAACAAACAAATAAAAATATCAAATGTTTGCTACATCAGATGTTAAAATAACCTCTAAAGTATAAATCCTTTAAATCTGAAAGAAAATGAGACTTCATCATGGAATGGTACTACAGAAAAGCAAACAAATATATATTTTAGAAATTACAAAATCTCCAACTATTCCATTAGTAGCAAAAAGAAAAGTCGATAGTACACAAAATTAAAAGAGCGACTAATATTGTCAATAAATGTATAAATATTGAAAATGAGAAAACAAATGACATGAAAAGAAATTCCGATTAATATTCGACGACCTACATTCGTTGGTTTGAAAGAACAAATTTACCGAAAAATTGTTATAGTAAAAATATATTATGATTTATAAATGACAGTTAAACCAAACCATCGTTAAACAATGATATGCTTAAGGAGTAAAAATGATCTCTAGTGATATATATATATATATATATATATATATATATATATATATATATTTAAGTTATAAGTAACTTGGTAAACTGAATTGGTAAATCCAAAGAGGATGAAATCCTGAGAGCTCAATGTTAGGACAGAGCTAATATGTAATGAAAAACAAACCACTTTAATGTACCATTACGTAATGGTACATTAAAGTGGTTTGTTTTATATATATATATATATATATATATATATATATATATATATATATATATATATACATACATACATACATATATATATATATATATATATATACATACATATATATATATATATATATATATATATATATATATATATATATATATATATATATGCAAATATATAGAAAATAGGAAAGAACTCGTTAGGTAAATAATCCAAAGTTCTTTAGTATTTTTGTTATTATTTTTTTTAAAAATAGTGCTCGATACAAAAGTAGAGCATAAATATAATTATTTATTTTAAAATGTGACTCCAACACGCTTCCAACACTCTTATATCTCATATATATATATATATATATATATATATATATATATATATTATTGAACATTAATTCAACACTTAGACACTCTGTTTCATGCTAGACACAATCATCAGGCCACACACACACACACACACACACACACACACACATATATATATATATATATATATATATATATATATATATATATGTGTGTGTGTGTGTGTGTGTGGAACATACAACGGTTGATAGGTGTACTTGCAAAAATCTAAATGACCCGAACCTGACAAATGATGTCTCGTCTGACAGCTCTGGTGGCTTAAGGTGTGAAACACTGGCTTATAAATTTAAATATGTGCAACGCTAATGTATTAGCGTTGCCCCATTAACGTGCAAACGCATAACATCAATTGTCGCCTATCATGATAGATGTGTCTTCTTTCAAAGATTCTGCTTGCTTTGAACGTCAGTTACTTCAGACCTTAACAGGAACTCATACATATGAGCGTTTGCTAAAGATTCTGGAAGGATAGACATTTTCTTTAAGTAAGTATTTGACGCTCAATAACTGTTTCATTGTAGAACTTTTCCAGATGTTTTCCAGATCACAAAATCTTGACTTCTTCGTGGCTAACCCCAATGAGCTGAACTTTTTGACATTTCTTACGCTCAGAAAACACCAAACAAACATCTACGTTTCTACAGTATTGTGTGAACTTTAATATAAATCAAAGGATGTCGATTGCCGAATATTTTTAATATATGTAAAAGCGACATTTTGCCATTACACCTTTCTCTCATATTTTTCAAATAACGTTATCAATTCATATTATGTAATTTCCGAATTTTATATTCATTATATGGAAATTGCGCTAGAAAACTTTGATCTGATTTACGTAAACGAATCGCCTAAAATGATTGTATTTCTCAGAATATGATCAATCATTATACAATATTACTACTACATACATTACTTTATAAGCAAAAATAGATAAATTTAAAAGATACTCTTCCAACCGTAATAATGCAAATAGGGCATTAAATATTTAAGTCGGCGACACGACCATACTTATTCTTACTTTAACGTGAAACATTAAATATTATTGCAATTCGTGAAACATCGATCATCACATCATATACAAATAAAGTAAAACTGTTATTATGATATGGATCTTTTGCTAAAGACGCCGAGAAAACTGTTAGCTTCTTATAATCCTCCAGGAAGTAACATTCTCCTCCTGTCATGCCAAATGCAGTACTGGTAATATATCTGAGATTAAAATATCTCTCTTTTCCGCCACGATTTCAATAAAGTATACATGTCTTTGTAGATTGTAATTATTTTTTTCATCCTGCCACAGAAGAAACCCATAAGCCCGTCCACACAATAACATAGGATGGGTCATTTTACAAGCCTTCTGTTAAAACAGTCCAAACCATTGTAGTTAGGATATAGTATGCGATGTACACTATTTTAACACTATTGTTAAAATTGAAGTTCTATTTCTCGGAGGTGGTTTTCACTTGGCATATAACATTAACGTATTAAATTCTATGGTCGAACGTTACACATCGTACGTATCCATATAGATGTGTACTTACTTCATACCTCCACGTCTATAAAACAATGCCATGTAATAGAATTCCACCAGATTGATTGTTTCTTGGACCATGTATTCAGCGAAAAAAAAAATAATATTAGCGTATTTTACCCAATTACGATACAGCACACATCCTGAAGAAAGAATGTTATAACAAAAATTAAGATAATCGGAGTTATTATTATACAAGAAAATCTACCCAAAAATATACAAGATATATTTTAGTACTAGAGAGAAAATGTTTTAAAAATATCATTATACCGAGCGCCTTTCAAAAATGTTAAGACTATTTATACATAAACGTCAGTTATGAAGGATGCATGTATGATTTCACTATAAACAAACACTCATAATATGCCATTGGATGTTGAATAAAGATTATTCTATGAAAATGATAATATTAACGTTGCTAACACAGGTAGCATGTTAGGACGGCAGTTTTGCACATTTCCTCACGATAAAAGACACGCATGGCTGTTTTAGAAAACATATATATATATATATATATATATATATATATATATATATATATATATATATATGAAAACATATTTATATATACATATATATATATATATGAAAACATATATATATATATATATATGAAACCATATTTATATATACATATATATATATGAAAACATATATATATATATATATATATATATATATATATATATATATATATTTTTTTTTTCTTAAAACACCCATGCGTGTAATTTATCTTGAGAAAATGTACAAAAATGCAGTGCAAACATGGACACACACACACACATATATACATATATATATATATATATATATATATATATATATATATATATATATGTGTGTGTGTGTGTGTGTGTGTGTTTATGTGTGTATATATATATATATATATATATATATATATATATATATATATATATATATATATTTTAAATATATTATATCGTGTGTATATTTATACACATATATATAAACATGTTAATATATACACACATATATGTATATATATAGAGAGAGAGATAAAGAAAATGAGAGAGACAGAGAGTGATATGGGGGAGAGATAGGGAGTGATATGTATTACACCCATATATCCCCTCTCGCAAGCACGCATATATGTGTGCGTGTGTTTTATTTGTATGACTCTATATGTGCGTATGATTTGGTTTTCGAAGAATAGCGCTGTTCATTATTCTAATCACGTCCGTCAATAAAGGCAAAGAGAAAATCTGGAACGCTTCTCGACGTAAGGCGAAATTTGTAAGAACTTGTCCCTTTTTCCTGTACTATCTTTACACCTCAGAAGATCGGTCGGTAGTTCCAGCGAGAAATGTACCGATAACAAACAAAGCGAACTAATAATACGTAAATGTATCTTCTTTGATTAGTATTCTAAATGGATTCCACCCCAAAACATTCAATTTCCGTTTAATTTTTCCATTTATTTCCTTTCAGTATGTTTTTAGCGTCCCAACGGAGACACAGTATCCCAATTACGTCTGAAATATCTGATGGAGGATTCATTGTTCTTTTCTCTTCTTTGTTTATTTATTTATTTTTCAACGATTTTATTTCCGGCCTGAAATGAATTTAACACAAGAAGACACATTTCAATCACGCCTTTGTCTGGTTAGGAAGTTATAGCGACACTTTTTCTCACTAGTCATGAAGTATTCTTTCTTAATGTTCAAATGCTGCATACCAAATTGTATGCAGGAATGCGCATGCACTAGCTGTCAACCTGTAGAGAAAAAATAAACATATGGAATTTTGACCTTTGAATATATATGCATACCTTGAGAATGTAGCTTATTACAAAGATAGTATTTATGTTGTCTTCTCTGATTGAAGTCCTAAGTTTCTTTTTCCATTTTCTTTTCGATATATAATAGAATTACAAAAGATTATAATTTCTGAATAGTGTCTGGTGTATAAGAGCTTGTATAAAGTTTATCAATAATGACGAAGAGCGTTCTTGCAGATCTCTCTCACTCTCGCTATACATATATATATATATATATATATATATATATATATATATATATATATATATATATATATATATAAGGAAAAATAAATAAAGCGTTTAATATCAGTGCCTTGCCAGTTGCCTTTAACGAAACTTGTATAAAAGATGGACTGCTGCCCAAATACACAATATCTATATATATATATATATATATATATATATATATATATATGTATCTATACCTATATCTATTTATCTATCTATCTATCTATCTATCTATATCTATATCTATATATATATATATATATATATATATATATATATATATATATATATATATATATATGTGTATTTGCACAGCAGTCCATCTTTTATGCAAGTTTCATTAAAGGCCTATTTAATTTTTCTTCTATTCGTATAATATTTTCTTTTCTGTATTCGATGTATGTAAAAACTGTTCAAAATATCTGCCTATTCGTCAGATTTCACCTTTCTTTAAGAACGATTACAAAAATAACTGAACATGTGTTTTGTTTTTATGCATGTATCTGAAGATATAGGATTGTTTTATTTTCAAAACACGCTGAATACGTTGTGACCTTGTTCATAGTTAATGTTACTGTTGAGTTGTTTTTTTATATTATTATTAGTGCTTTCGTTATTTTTCATCGATTTTTTACATGTGGGTGAGGCTATTATACGTGTATTTTCTAACGGTGTGTTGCGCATGGTGTCTGTTATGTTTCCTTGCATTTAAATGAAAGCATTATATGGACTGCAACAAGGCTATGTTGAAAAGTAAGACTCATTTGATCACATTCCATTAAAGAATCTTGGTTAATCTCGGAACTTTTCCTCTGATTCTCGCATGTTCTTCTGTTAATATGAAACTCTTTTTTCTGGCAAACATGTTCTCAATTCATCATTCCCGTTCTGTGTATTTGAAAAATTATAGACGCGCTTCCATTCATGCATATATTTGTGTATCTCTCTCTCACTCTCTCTCCATGTGTGTGTGTGCCTATGAAAACCAGGTAATGTAAGCCATGGTATAGGCCAATCGCAGTAAAGTCTTGTGCTCCCCGCTGTCATCTGTAAATGGTTTATCAACTAATTTTAATTAGGGAAAACCACCTTCTATCAACAGGCCATGCTTCGGGCTTGATAAACCTACCCACATGATTTGATGACCTCCCTCCATTAGTAAAGTACTTGACGACAGACCTGCCATGACGACCGCTATTGATTACGAGAGAAATCTGAGAAAATAAAACCAACAAATAATTAGATATTTAAAATACATTTTTATACCAGTTCAGATTTTCATTTCTTGTTTGGCAGATTCATCGAACACTTTGCTATAAAATGTATCAGCACCACACTTTCCTTTCATCCTCTTCAAAAGGCCTTTATTGATGTAAATAAAGGTCACTTTGTGAACACTTCATATAATTATTTTCTCGCTTTAATGATGAAAACAATCTCTCATTGGAAAAAAAATATTTGTAAGATTTACTCAGAATGAGACGTAGTAATTTTGATTTTGTCAGAGAATGAGTTACTTTGAGTTCCCCTATTACCTCTGCGACTTTGTTCATGATTGGCGCTTGCTTCGTAAAATCTGCCCCTAAACTGAGTTCACCTCGCATCGCAATTCATCCAAACCAATTATAATTGTTGTAGATTGCCAAAAATGAAAACGTTTCAGTCGTTTTCTTTCCAAAGTGTCAAAAATCTTCGGATTGTATTCAACTCATCTGAACTATCTTATCGTTTTAAAACTTTGCTCATCTTGAAGAAAAACTTCATCCAACATCCTATTCTTAAAACTCTTTCTTGATGTCAACATATCTTCTCTGGTCATTCAGCGATATCCTTACGAAGCCGAAAGCAAAATTTGTTGCAACGTGTTTTTTTTTTATATAAATCATTTTTTTATTTTAAGTTCTCAGCCCCACAAATACAAAAATGCTAACCGATTTTGTTCGAAGAATCAAAAAGAAAACCTCTAAGCCATTGTATATCTTTTAGCCAGTAATAATATTTGTTGAAGCGTACATATGGACGGCAGTGTGCATGTCCCCATACACATAATTACAGTAGTAAATACTCTGTGTTGGTTTGCAGTTGGAGATTCATCTCCAGATGTGTAGATCAAACTCCTTGCTTTCGGGCAGAGAGGATACTCAGACGAGGCTATGTCGATGGGCAGAGTCTCGTCTCGGGAAACAGCTCCCCGACTCCGTTCTATACGACGTCTACGAGGAATTTTTTGATGAGCCTACGTGCTCAGATACCCACAGTAAATTCGGCCCTGTGCCACATCTGACCGCATGGGACTGTTGGTAGATATCCTGCATTTGGAAATTCGTCTCCAGCTGTGCTGGTCAAACTTTCTGCCTTCGGACAGAGAGCATACCCAAATGAGGCTATATCGAAGGGCAGAGTCTCGTTTCGGGAAGATATATCGACATCAAGAAAGTTATATACGGGGTGTACGGAGATTTTTTTCCGAACCTACGGCACGGATACCTCACATTAAATTAGGCCTTGTGCCACATCTGACGACGGGGCTGGTTGGTAGATATCATGCACTTGGAGATTCAATGAGAAATTCACTTGACTCACTTCTAGCAGTTGACTACTTCTTCGCGCCGTTGGCGAAACGTATATGTGTTGTTCTTTTCCTAAGTATTATTGTTCAGTACCAACCTTCATTTGACTATACTGTTCAGTAACTTTCCATACGTTCCAATATTCCAACTGAAAATCAGCTAGAAGGTCATCAAACCAAGGCTAAATCTGAAGGAATACAATCGTTTCGATGTTTTAATATGTTTGAAAATTACTCAAAAAGCAGTAATTTTGTTGGACAAATGGATATTGCCGAGATTCTATAATTTCAACATATTTCAGATAACGTTTGCAATGACTTTCCAACGGTTTCAACTCGAGCTTCTATTCCATCGACATTGCGAAAAAAAAGTTGAATTTTGTTTTTCAATTTTCGATGAACATTCAATATTCACAAATACTCGAGGCTGAATGAATGACTACGATATGAAATATATGTGCATATCAATGTACACATATGACGTTCACGCCAAAAATATCCTTTACCTTGCTTGCAATACTTTCTAATGCAAAGTTATCAAGCTCGTTCCATCATATGTTCGTTGCGGTTAATATTTGGCCAGAATTGAATTCATTACCACATTTTCGAATTACACCTGTCAAGGATACAGATCATTTATCTGGACTGATATCAATGTGCCCCAACATCTTTTCTTGGATGCTTGTGTTACGAAGAAATCTCAAAACCTGTGATAAGTGCGATCCGTAGTCTCCTCAAGATTAACACCAACAAATGACGTTTGTTTTCGAAAATTTTCTTTTAAAAATCACTTTAAAATGTAGTAGCTATACAATTAATAATCACGATTTGAATCTCACTTGAACGTTAAAAAAATCGCTACTGACATTCTTTTCTTCATTAAATCAAAATCCGATCTTAAACAATTCCTCTACTGTTTCAAATATAGACAGGAGAGAGCGCTTATTGTTTCGTCCTTTTTTTCATGGCGTTCACGAAATGGTAGTTCTTGATAGGACAAAATTTCAATCCAATCGCGTAAACTTTTCAATATATCATGATGTATCTTAATAAATACTTTATGCAAATGAATGTAAGCTGCTTTCCAGTGAACGAATACATTATGTATTCCTTGTCGGCAAATGATTATGAGCGTAATTACAGAATTCAGAAAAGTAAACTGAGAGGTTCCCAACCCTGGGGAACAGCTGTCCGAGGCCTCGCCCTCCCATTGCACCAGAGGGACGTATCGGTTCTCGAGCCGAGGCCAGCGCGACCGACGGGGACTGTGGACAATTTTTGTCCCTTGCCCGGGTGCACGCGCTCGGGTCCCCACTTTAAAAAACCTTGTGTCACATCTCATCCTCGTGGGGAACGAGTAAACATCGTAATTTTGTGTCTTGTCAGAGCTATATGTAAATTGTTCACTTCGCAGTGGCGGATAGTTTTCGATGTGTTCAGATGTTGGAAAATATCAGTCACGGAATATATTTTGTTCAGAATGTGTCAAACCGTCATGTACTGTTCAAAGTAGTTGTAATTCCTTTCTACTCATTTTAACTTTGATTTTCAGTTTAAGCTTTGGTTTCTCCCAAAATATGATTATAAAATACATCTTTCCGACGGGAAGATCGAGAAAGTATAGTGGGAACTCAGCTAATTAAAATTGTCAACTTGTGGGGGAATGAAAAAATGTACCATGTTACCGAGATATAATTTTATAGTGAATTATTTTTTTCTAACAAAACAAAATGTGCGTGCAAATTTATTTTTTCATGTTACATTTAAAAATAATTTTTAAATATTTAAAATCCAATTCTACAGAATTGGAACGCATTCATGGATGTAAATTTAACATTTTTTTTATTTAGATAGAATAAACTTTGCTTGTTGTTCCTTTTCGCCCGAAGTAAGAACTGGTCAAGAGAAAAACGACCGGGTAGTCTTCTCATGAATGTATCCTAAGGGAATGATTTAAATCATGGGAATATGCACGTCTTTGATCTTAGAAACAGAGGTTCAAATAAACAGCAGCGCTTCTGGAAGAAACATTTTGGGAATAAAATTACTGCTTCATAACGCTCTAAGGCAAACAAAAAATAGTTGACTCTACCTTTGTTTCTTTGACATTCTAATATTTCGTTTTTTTTTTTTGTTTTTTTTTCAGGAACCAAGTTCAAAGGGAATAGAACAGGGAAATTCAAAGTATTTTCAATTTTTCTCGCTCAACAAACAGGGGCTGACTTAATACGACTGAAAGGCAACCTGTGGTAATTATGCATTTCTCTGCCTTTGTTTGAGCTCTAACTACTTTGTTTCATGCTCCCTCCTCAAAAAGAGTAGAACTATTAATTAACCAGTTTTTCTCCTCTTCTCGATAAGTAAACACGGGCTTTCTCTACTTACCATTCTTAAATACTATCGCAGGTGCACAATCTATCCGAAGAATTGAATGAGTTAGAAGTGGCAGTATCTTTGGTGCACTTTAGGTATCACACGTTTTTCCAGTTCCATGCAATGTTTAAAGAAATTTACTATCACAGAGGAGAATTTGTACATTTCGAAAGTCTTAATGATCCAACAGTATGGCACACTATCAAAGGCCCTACGGTAATATATCCACGCTGTGCTGAGATTTCTAGCTAGCAAGCACTGTTTCTATGCCAGGAGAATAAAACTTTTGGTTTCAGCTCTTAAACTTGCACTACGTAGCCACTGAGAGGAACGGGGTTTGTGCACATCAACTTGTTTGTTACGGACAGAGTATTGATCGTAAATCGATTTATGTTGCCATTGTTTCTATATCTGATCTGTTGCATCTGCCTTCGCTTTATTTTTTATGTATTTTGCAACTGTATTCGGTGTAATATGCTTTACTTACATTTCTTCACTCAATTAAAACTCCACTTTGAATTGTTGGCTTCGTTTATTACTGAACAAAATTGCTTACTATTTTCATGTGCTTTGTCAAAGCTCGTCATCCAGTCTTCCGTAGTTTCCAGATGTCTTTGAAGGCCGATTGTTGTAGATTTGTAAGACAATTCTAGTTGAATTAATCCTATGCCTCCTTCGGATCTGGGCATATACATCAGAGTTGGAATGATGCCTGTGGTAGCAGGTGAGAGGATTTCTCGTTTTGGCGTCCATTTGCTTAATGCCAGCTATGGTTCAGTTAAGGATGTTCAAAATGTATTGCAACACAGGAACAGCCAAGGTGCTTAAAGCTAATATACATTTAAAAAAAAAATAAGCTCTGTATTCAGTACTGGATTCAAACGCTTGTAGTTATCCTTTCTTACGTTCTTCTTCATTTCCGTATGTTTTATTCTATCTCCTTCGCTAAATCATAGGGTAGCTATAGGCTTCTTCTTGTTCCAGTTCCCAAAACTTTATGACAAAGTCTAGATTTAGTGAGTGTGTCTTTGTATTTTGCCTTTCCTGAATGTTACTTTTGCACAATTAGATTTACTTATGGCGTCACTGAAAGATTTTAGCTATTGATTTTCAATTCACACTTGACAAAGAGTGTAAGTTGATACATGTAGAGAAAATGACTGAACGATTTTTTGTTTTCTTTGTTTCTATATCTAGTATAGTTCAGGCGTAAGGAGTTCAAAATGTATTGAACTGAATCAACGTCTTTTATGGCTGATATTCTATTTTGTTTTATAATTCAGGTCGGTATTCAGTGCCAGACGCACACACCTGTAGTACTTCTTTCTTACATTCTCCTTCATTTGGCTATGATGTATCCCAAATCCTTTCGCTACCTCCTAGATACCTATAGGCTTCTTCTTGTTCCAATTCCCTAATCTTTGTAACAAAAATTTAAATCTATTGAAAGTGTTTCTGTAATTCCCCTCTTATTGAATATTGCTTTTTCACAGGTATCTAATCCGAAATTCATACTAGTGTGGCCACTTAAACATTTTACAGTATTGAGGAGACCCTTCAACTCACTACCGACTTTGGCAAAGAGTTTGAGATCATCCATGTAGAGTAGACACTTGGATACTTTCTTTAGTTTGTATCCATAGCTCTTATTGTTTAGTTCATAGATAAGGAGGAATTAAGGACATACAAAACAGAAATGATAACTGGGGGTGTCTCCTTGAACGATTCCTCATGTGATACTCAAGCAATTGTAGGTGGAAATGACTCTGGCATTATTTAGGTATAATGTGGTATTCCCCATTGACATGTTGACATGTTTAAGGAAATTTACTATCACAGGTGATACTTTGTATATTTCCAGAGTCTTAATGATCTAAGATTGGGGAACTCAAATGCTTTACGGTAATCTATTCATGTCGGGCTAAGATATTTACATTGTCTCCTGCAATTTTCCAGGATAATCTTGTCTACCCGTAGTTGATATTTGATTCCATATAAACCTCTCTTACATCACATCTGTTCCAGTAGAAGAATGAATTTTTTTTCCGAGAAAAGAGTAAGTACGGTTTGTCAGTTACATACGTGATAAACTTATACGTGGTGGACAGAGATATGTTATTGTTCTATAATTTTTTTGGATCAACTGTTTCACTCATTTTTGGCTTGAGATATAAAACACCTTCAGTGATCCATTTTGTGCTTAAAAATAAACATTGATAGTATTTGTTCAATGGTTTTATGGATTGATGACAGATGATAGGGCCAGAAATTGGGCACATTGTCATTTCCTGGCATTTTGTTAGAGGTTGCCTAACATTGTTCGTGGTTAGATATTCGCATACTTGTAAAGGTTTATTCAGCATTCGTTCTTCTTCAAGTTGGATCCATTCTGCATGGCCGTATATTAATCTGGGATTCTGCAAATATTCCAAAAATATATGCATTTTTCAATAGATGGTGCTTTTTTTGGTAAGTATAAATTCTTTTCCAGTTTATCTGTAAAAATTATTAAGTCTCTGGAATATTTATTTTGGCAATAGAATCTACATTTTCTTGATTGATAAAATTTAATTTAGTGATTTAATTTTATATTTTCGCATGAGTTTCCTGCATTTAAGTATAGAAACGTTTCGTTATCTTGTGATTTCATCTAGAATCAAAATCTCACATTTGATTTCCTTTACTTTTCGCATCAGATTTGATTCCAAGCTGGCTCTCTTTGCCCGTTGTTTCATCTTTTCATTATCTTGACGCATGCTTCTCAGTAACTTCCAAGGCGGCTGCGTATGTGATATTATTATCTTCTGTGATGTTTCCCAGTGTGTTGTCCTTTAACTGTAATTCGAGTGTAGCATTGTATATTTGTACAGTGTATTTATTGGACTTTGCCATATGAATTTTCTAGGTCTGGTACCTGTCTGACATTTCTGTGAGAGTTACTCTGCTGAGTACTTGGATGATGTGGTTTTTCTCTTCGATGATTTAATTTCTGTCGTTTTCAAGTAATTTTACTCTTACTGTTTTTCGAACGAAAACAGAAAACAAATCCTAATTGAGTATCTAGATCACTGAAAAATGCATATTTTTATTCGGTCTTTGGCAAAATAGAAATACGGTATTGCAGTAGAATTTTCTTAGGGACATTTCACGAACATCGCGCGTAAGCAAAAGAAAGTCTTAACGAAAATAGAAATAAAAACGACACATAATCAGAATCCGAATGATACAGCTGAACATTCAATAAGTGAGGTGGTCTTGGAGAATATGACACTCGTGCGGCATATCGAGTGCAAGTAGAACAGTGGAAGGCAGCTGGCACCCTGCCTGGTGAGCTAGTGTAAGTTACTGTCAAATAAAGAGGTGTGCTTGAAGAAAGCATAAAGAGAAGGGCGGCGATCAATGTCAATGCATCAGACGATGTCGATTGACATTACATTTGAATATTTGAAGATTATACCTATCAGGGAATCAAGTAAGAAGAAGGGAATTCCACTGCCCCAAGTGCAAGATAAGAAACTGTTGGAGTAGAAGAGACGGCTACATTTAACCGTTTCGACAGGGAAAGTGAGGGAGCAAGATGCAAACATAGTAGGACGGTTAAATTCATGTAGTTTGGGTACCAGTGAAAGTAGCTCGTCAGAGTAGTTGCCATGAAAATAGGTGTAGAATAGTCAGAGGGAAGACATATCACGTCTGTGAGAAAGTGATTTAAACCAAAAGCCAGATGAGGACATATCGCACTGTATATCCGTCTCTGGATTTTGTCTATGACCTCGAAATGAACAGCGATGACACCAGCCCATATATGAGAACAGTATTCAATGCAAGGCGAATGGTAGCTTTGTAGATTTTAAGATGGGAATCAGGCGAGAAAAACCTTCTGGCGCGAATCAGAGAACCAACTTACTTTCAGTCTTAACTATGTATTTTTCATTAAAAGAATAATTAACAATTACCAATAGTCAGGATATTATGTAAGTTTAACTGGCAAAATAGATTAATGTATTTTAAATAGATTTTTGTAAACGAATTGCCCAAGTCTGTGAGTATGCACAACAGTGTTATTTTTATTTTTTTTTAAATATAATTACATCCATTCTAAATAAGATTTCACTTTCTTAATGACACGAAATCAATTTTCTTAATCAGATTTTTCTTCTTTTGCCTGTGGGAAATAAAATGATTATTTTTTCTGACACATACGTGGCAAAATTCGATTGATTAATTCGGCTCATTTTACTCGCTGATCTCTGTCTATTAAAGTTACCCTATCAACTCCATGATAAATGGCAACGACTTTCTAAAGATGACAACGAAGATAGTACGGAGTCAGCGAAAAGTACATATTAAACCATCCATCATATAACTCCAGCGATATTATCTCGTAATACCAATGCCTAATAAAGCTATCAACATCATTCATCAGCGTCTTAATTGTTGGAAGCATGTACGTCTCTCGAATGTTACCATTTATCTTTTGCAAGGCGAAATATTGAAAAATGTAAACAGGACAATTTTAATCGGAACGTCTTTATGAAAATTAAGCAAGTTGGATTGAAAATCCTCATTCGAATACTAGTAACTTTTCACTGGAATAGAAGTCGATTTTAAGCATCTTTTTTAAGTAAAGGACGACTTCACCAGCGTGAATAACTGACAACTCTTTTTCTACATTGCTATATTATCTGCAGCGCATTTGCTTTCAGAAAGCCTGGCACGACATCGTTCATTTCGTAATCCTGCTTTCACTCCAGACACACTCATATATATCTATGATGATAAATTAGCCCCTAGCATAATTATGAAAAAAAAAATCATTATTATTTTTATAAATAGCAGCATTCCGTAGCAATTTGCAAAAACCGAAACAACACTAAAGTTTTCATAAATCGAACATTAAAATTACCCGGAAATTTTATGAAGAATTTATAAATATCTATATTTCTGAAAAGTTATTTAAATCTATTTAAACTATTTACGTTTTTCGGACTGTTGTCCGCATATTTATTATAATATTCACGACGTTTCAGCTGGTATACGCTACGGCCTTCTTCACGTGACATATTTTGTAATTTCCAACAGAAAACTTTATTTAGTCCACGGAGGAAGATTGTTGTATTACCACGTTTTTTTTTTTCTTCTGTATATTTCATTTTTCAGTTATTTCCTTTTAGTAACTCAAATCTCCAAGTGTTTTTTTTTTTTTGTTCCACTCAGCAAGTTCTGAACTCTTTCGGTCAAGTCACTTTTGTAATACTCCAATCAGCGTTTTTTTCCACTGGTTTTGTACATAAAATAGCACTTAATGAAGTCGAACTAGTTCTAAATTCTTTCGAATAAACAAACAAATTTAAAGAGGTAAACGTATTTTTCATCCTTGAATTCAAAGACACGTGGTTCGTTCTTATTTTTTACGACCATAGAAATATTTAACGGTGATATTTTCCTAAAACATTTGTGCATGGGGAGACATGTCCTAATGAATTAAGCGCAATCTTCAGGCCATGTCATACCCTGAAGATTGCGTTCAAGCATCATATATATATATATATATATATATATATATATATATATATATATATATATATATATATATATATATATGTATATATAGTCGCTATATATATACATATATATATATATATATATATATATATATATATATATGCATGCATATATAAAAAATATATATATATATATGTATGTATGTATGCATATATATATATATATATATATATCTATATATATATATATATATATATATATTTATATATTGTTTATATGTTATTTTTATAGATACAAATATTTAAATATTCTGTTTATATTAAACAGTATTAAAAACATTTAATTGACTGTATGTCCGAGATATTTCATAGAAATTATGAATATCTCCGACTGAAATCGGATTTGTATGCTACACGGAACCGGTAAATGTTATTAATGTTTATTATAAACAGAGCATTTACTTAAATATTTATATATATAAAAATAACGTATAAACAAAAAATATATTAAAATAATCATCGGACATTCCATATTATATGATATCATTTGTTTACGTTAGGATACGCTTCGATAAACTATATCTGCGTCGAGGTTATGATGATGAATTACGTCCATCTGCAAGGCCTCTAACCAGGAAGCTTTGTGAGCGTGGAACCACCTCTTAATTGCTGGTGTTCCCGGGTCAACCCTGACCCAGGGTGGTAGCACCTGTTAGGATCCCAGATATGGGCAAATCTTAACACCGACACTGGGGCCAAAACACTCAGAAAGTGTAAAAACAGTTTTTAATAACAGCAATATATATTTTTAAAGAAATATTACCAGCAATGGATTCTTGAAGAAAAATATATTATCAGCAATACGTTTTTCAAGAAAAAATATTACCAGCAGTACATTTTTGAAGGAAAAAAATTATTACCTACAATACATATTTGAAGGATAAAAAATATTACGAGCAATATATTTTTGAGGAAAAATATTATCAGCCATATATTTTTGAAGGAAAACATTTACCAGCAATACATTTTGGAGGCAAAATCATTACCGGCAATACTTTTTTGGAAAAAATATTAAAAACAATAAAATTCTTGTCGACATTAAGTAAATCATTTAGGTTGATATACCGTAAAACAAAACACAACAAAGCATACTAAATCTTTATCAGCAATCCTTGTTGATAAACTCTTCTTATCCATAATGTAGAAAATTGAATATACATTTTTTGTTATATTTGAAAATCTCTTTATATTAATATTTACCTTCCCTCATATGAATTAATATACATTATGAACTCTTACTCATGCGGGAATCTAACAGACTGGTGATTATATAATACGAACATAGTAAAATGTCTGGTTATATGTCCTTCAACCGAATCCGTTGAACTAGTCTCAATACAGCCTAATAATCGATAGCTTTAAAATGACGAAATCATTCTTCATAATATATAAACAAGTCCCAACAATATGAAAAAACAATTGGTAAGCACTCATTGCAATTTAGACTTTGCAGAAGACTTATAAATAATGACAGAGATATAGTGGATTGGCAAATAAATATAACTTGTACTTAAACAGACCATAGTGCCTGGATATGAAAGTGAAAGAGAAAACTAGTCATTGAAGACAAAGATCACACCGATATTTCTGTTGCCATCATAGGTAAAGTTAAGAATTATTTAAATAATCTGAATATTTGACGAGAGTAAATCGCTGGGAAGGTAATATATTGATTCCAGTTTATGAAAATGACATCCACTTTATATATTGCTTCTGTATTTATTAATAAAAGCTGAAGTGGCATGATAAAAGATATGTTCCACCAAAAAGCAAATATTCGGCTTGGTTTGATTGTAAACTTCTTTAAATTACCAACAGCCGAGAGTAAATCAAATGTATGTTTTATGCTCATGGGCATCGGATATAGTACTAAGTTGAAAATATTAATTAGAAATTCGTTGGCTGATGTGAGGTTATCAAGTTTAAATATGAGCACAAATTATTGCTGTTCATATCAAAATATTTCTGTTTTGAGAATTATGATTTAGCAATATTGGCTGAATTTCTTTAACTTAGATGTTCTCACTGACGGTCTCTGATGACTAAAAATAAATTTAAAATAAATCTATATATGAAATTCTATGACTTATGGTTGTTTGTCCGTCTGCACACCCTCTAGTTACAAGGGGCAAAAATTACAGTTGGTTTTATTAATATAGTACAATAAATGCTCATTAATTATTTGGAAAAGTTTTACTTTCTTATTTAACATAAATAATACTCCCGTGATTTAAAAAAAACAAAACTTATTGATTAATATAACAAGTAATTAATCAATAAGAATGTAAGATAGTTTTTTCGCACATATTCCTTTAAGTTTTTATATATACAGGAATCCTGTTCCCAGATCTTACGTTTGCAAAAAGTATAAAGGAGTCCCAAGGGAAGACGGTTCAAACTGGAATTTGGCTCAAAAAAATATTTATGCATGATGTTGCATGTTCAAGAGTAAGAACTCGTAAGAATTTATTTTTCGCAACTAAAAAGGGAAAAATAAATTTTCTTAAAAAATATTGTTTGCTACTTAGTTCTATTTAATTAAATGAAATTGTTAAACAGACAATTATCAAAATATATCAGTTTATTCAAATGTTTTCGATTGTTTTGAGAAACGGATCAAAACTTAGAGTTTGTAAATATCGACAAAAAATGATAGCGATAATATCAATAAGACTAAATACTGTGAATATTTAAATTAAAATTAGTTTTGTAAAAATGGGTTAAAAAACATATTAAATTTGTCACAGCCAATAAATTGCATGAGCTCTGCAAGAATGTTGGCATTGTATGTAAAGAAAATATCGATTTGATGGGAATGTAATAGGTGCCCATAATAACATACACATTATCAAATATAGCAAAACTTAAAACTATATTTCTCTCACTCTCTCTCTTTCTGCATATATATATATATATATATATATATATATATATATATATATATATATATATATATATATATATATATATATAAATAGCAGATCACCTGAACATGGAAAAGTGTCCGATATCAAGGCTATTTCGAACATTTCAATTCTCACGAATTATCTTCAGGAGTTTGAACAATTAGAGTGAAGGGAAAATAATTTTATTTAGCATTTAATCTACATTCTCATCGAAATTGCAACTATCCAGTAGATATGAGAAAATATAACGACTAAATTACGACTGATTGAATTCCTTTTGCCGTGTAGTCTTATGAGCCCCTCTGAGATACTACCAATACAGGAACGGTTACAAAACTCATAGAATTTTACATTATATATATATATATATATATATATATATATATATATATATATATATATATATATATATGTTTAACGTTCTTTTTATAGATACAAGTATTTAAGTAAATGCTCTGTTTATAATAAACAGTATTAAATATCATTTACCGGCCAGAATTATCCGAGAAATTTTCATAGAAAATATTTGTCCTTTTCTATGAAAATTTCTCGGACATTCAGGCCGGTAAATGTTATTTAATACTGTTTATTATAAACAGAGCATTTACTTAAATACGTGTATCTATAAAAAGAAAGTTAAACATAAAAATGTATTTAATAAATAAATTGTCGGACTTTGTCTATTTCTTAATATATATATATATATATATATATATATATATATATATATATATATATATATATATATATATATATATATATATACACACAATTGTATACGGAATAAATTCCAATAACCAGCAATTACTATTCTTAAAAGAGTGCTCAATACAGAGTAGGGCAGATATAATTATTTATTTAAAAATTATAACATAAATATGTTATAAAATCACTACAAAAATAGCCATTTTGTTTCAACACCACCGGTGTCTTATCAAGTGATGATGTTGAATGTAGAATAAATGGTTTAAAAAGTTCCAAATTAATTAACGATCCTTAGCAGTGGGAAAATCCTGTTACATAAGCTAGAATGACCATTCAAAACACAAGTATTACGAGAATTCAAAAAACTTGACCACGATGTAAGCTATTAGGAGCTTTAAAGTTGGGGTTATACTAAAATAGAATTTATTCTAACCAATAAGTATCATATGATAAAATTTGATATTACAAGTAAAAAATTGCCAATTTTAAAATCTAAATTTAATCTTTATTAAGTTTAAAATTATAAAATTACTGAAGAGAAAAGAAAAAATACATATGATATTCAATTTATTTCTTCATTGAAATATATATTAGGTTGGTGAAAATATAATGTCGTTTACTGTGTGTTACTATTTGTTACTATGTGAGAAAACGAGATTATTTTTGCACCAACCTAATATATATATATTTCTTCATTGAAATATATATATATATATATATATATATATATATATATATAATATATATTTATTTATTGAAATATATATATATATATATATATATATATATATATATATATATATATATATATATATATATATATAATAAAAGAAATTACAAACATTATGCCTGCATATTTTTTAACATAATACGTTCATGCTCACGATGAACGTTCCATTTCTTGCAATTAAAGGATATGCTCTAACTGTGAAAATAGCTTTTATTTTCCAAGTACATTTCATCTTCTTTCGAGATCATCTATAGTGGTGCAAGTAGTAATACAAAACTCTGTATTGTTCAGGGGTGCAAGTAGTAATACAAAACATATAATAATATAATATAATATAATATAATATAATATATATATATATGAGAAAGAGAGAGAGGAGATGGTTTTCCTTTAATTTTTCTCCATTGAGAAACATGATATTGTCAAACAGATTTTGTGTGTGTTGATAGTGATATATCTATATATGACTTAACTTTTATTGTTTATTTTTTTATAAAGCTCATTCTCTTTTTGTTTATTTCTCTTTGTTATTATCGCATGCTCTATCTCTTCCTCTCTCTCTCTCTCTCTCTCTGTCTCTCTCCATATATATATATATATATATATATATATATATATATATATATATATTTTTTTTTTTTCTTCCTCAGCAGTTGCACGGCTCGGATTTGTATGCACAACGCAATCTTCAAGTGCTGAATTGAGACAGGCAGTTCGATATTTCATCCGGGGATTTATTATTTTTGTTTAATTTTGTATTGAAAATAAGCAGTCATTTAAAATGTGTATGCAATATAAACATAGATTATTGTGCTTTAAATATTGTATTTTAAATAAACATATTTATGAATAGGAAAATAATTAGGTGATTTGCATGTATACCTTCATACCCACACACGCGCGCACGCAGACACACGCGCTCGCAGACACACACGCACATACATATGTAAACACACGCACATACATATATAAACACACACACACACACATATATATATATATATATATATATATATATATATATATATATATATATATATATATATATATATATATATATGTGTGTACATATGTAAATAGAGAGAGGAGGAGAAAGAAAAGAAGATAGATATAAAATATACAGAGCGGTACAGATAGATCAAATATTTTTCGTTTTGTTTATTGTTTCTCTCACTATTTTTAGGCCCCACATTTTATGTGCCGGTTTTGAAAAACCTTAACTGTCTCGTTTGTATTCCGCCGTAATATATATAATATTGAGACGTGGCAATTTGTTGAAGAAGAATTTCTATGCATCACTTTTTCTTGTTTGAATGTGCTGCTTAAGAGCGGCTTCTAGAGAATCAATTCGCAATTTAATGGTCTATTCAAGAGTTAATCTCTGTGAAATGGCAGCCGTCCACATCCTCAGGTTGTCTACTTTATTCAAATTGCCATCGTTGCTGTGAAATAAGGTGATGTTTGTGACAAGTTATTAAATAGGAAACCAATGATTATTCAGAAGATTCAGAAACTTACGGTACTACAGATTAGATTATTCCTTATAAACTCAAATTCGTTTTCTTTTAAATAAAAGTGTGGATAAAGCTTCCCCTTGTCTATGTTAAAGTTTAAGTAAGAGGTTACATCATTATATACGTATACACCTCCATTTATGTAATGAAATTTTAAAAGAAAACCAAAGATGTTCTAAAACTATTATTTACATGCAAAAGAAATTAAATGTTTTGTAGGAATTTGAATATATTCAATCATTTTAAAAGATGAAAACTAAAAAAGAAAAGCATTATATGATGTAAAATTGAATCTATAGCTCATTTTGAAATTAGTCTCTTAAAGGATATCACTGGACGTGAATCTTGATTAGTTAACTTTTTATTCACAAAACAGTTTCGTTAATTACTCGAAGTCATTTTGGTTGCAATGCGATCCAAAATCCTAGTCCGAAACGTCGTCCTTACATATTATCTACGGTGTGCGACTAATGTAGTCACCCCCCCACGAGAGCATCATGTGGCACAAGGCCGGTTTAACGTGGGATCTCCGAGACCGTGGGCCCGACCAAAAATATGTCCATTGAACCCCTACAAACGGGTTCAGGGTCGGTTTACCTCCCCGAAAGAGATTCCGCACTACGGTGTGCGACTAACTGTCTAATCTTCTCTCGTATAGGTGTTTATGGATTCATTTGTCCAGTTGTCATGCTTGCAATACCGGATGAAAGTAGGAGGTTAAAATCTACTTTCGGCAGACGCGTGTATATCCGTACATTCATTTATTTGAGGGTCTCGTGTGAAATTGGAGAGCAAAAAATATTTCCTTAAAATACCGCAATAAGAGGGAGGCAAACTGTAATATATGGAAACTAAACACGTTATTACATGGGTTTGTTCACAAATAACGTAATTATATTATGTCTAAAGTTTACTATTAATTATGTTGTACACAAATCTTACTATTAAATGAAAACCAGTAAAATTCAATATTATAAATGGTAGATAGAGCCTCCCATATGTGAGTTATATGTTAGGTTGGTGCAAAAATAATGTCGTTTTATCACATATGTTACTATGTGAGAAAACGACATTTTTTGCAGCAAATACTATTTAAGAGTAATGCTGTGTTAGTTTTCATGCGAACCACGTATCTTCCTAAACTGTAATCTCAGAGTAAGTTAAGTATTTTATAACTGAAACCGTCTTTGGCCAAGATACACACGCCCTAGCTTTTCTAGTATTTGATTCTTTGTCGTTGTACCAAATGGAATTTTATGTGGAGTAGTTAAAATTAATAAACAGAAACGATTTTGAATTTACAGTTGACTATTCTTTAGACCGATTACTAAGCAATTCTCGAGACGCTAGTTTCTCAATCAATTAACCCCATAATTCTCTCTATTTCGGAGATGACAGTCCGAACCATGCAAATGATGTAAACCACATAACTCATTGAAGCCAGACATAATTAATATATTTTCAAAAGTATTATGTGCGAAACCTGGAATTTGAATTCGTCAAACCAAACCCACTTTCCGAGGCGGGAAGAATTACGACAGGCGCCAATCTATAATATTGAACTAGACTGTGTGTAAATTGCTTCGATTAAAGAGATTACGAGATTTATGTTCATTCAGAGAGCACAAAGTGTATCAGATGAAAATGACATGAGGAAAGCGTAAGTAATCTTCTAAAACTATGCGTATAAAGGTAACATAATAAATAATTAATAAAAAATGCTAGAAAGCTTAATCATCATTAAAAACTTTCAAAAGTGATATAATCGATAATGGATGTCATGTAATCGAACATAATATTTGCAAGTAACACCCAATTAATATACAAGCAAATGTTTTTATAAGAGGTTTTCTCCAAGGATCCTACTATAAAATGTGCAAATGATGTTTTTGTTTTGTAATATTTCACATTCACTACTAATATTTCATGTTACATGTTATTAAAAGTGTCACTCTTTCTTGTGAGGTAACAGATTTTCACTAAGTTCGTTCATGATAGTTATAAAATTGACAGTGAATATTTCAGCCCTTTTAATTTCTGTCCTACTTTCATCGGAATTATCAGGGAAATCACATGAGGAAAAAAACAATAATTTAAAAGTTAAAATTTAAGGAAAATAAGATTTACTCCCCTTGGATCATGAAAGCAACGATAATGGCTAGTATATGTTTATTTAACCTCGCATAATCTGGCAAACCTGAGTCTGAGCTTAATGATAATCGTTCCCTTTGCGTAACTTTTCTAGTGTCTTGAAATGAGCTATGAATGATTGACATCGTACCAGTGGGAGCGGTGTAGTTGCCCGGACACACACGCGCACAAAGACTCATACACTGCACTCTATATATGAGATTAAATTTTAAGATTGCTTAGCAATATGCATTTACCAGTAATATATGTGTAATTTAAAATTAAAAAAGAACATTTACGGTTTTTTTTTTGGCTTTTTTTTAGTAGTGTTGCAGCAGCTGATACAACGTTTTAAACATCTTGAAGCTGAATAAAGACTATTGGATCAATGAAATGTGCGGGATTATAAATTCATGTTAACACTCAAATCACTAATTACGAAAATTTCATTATTATCAACATGAATATATGTCGACTCATCTGGACTACCGGTAATTTATTTTCCCCTAGTATTGAGGCTATACAGAGTGATATGCGCATAACCCCGTCACTGGTTTTGGGCATCATTTGTAAGTTCACTGAGTTTTGTGTCATGCGTAATACACGATAGACCATCATGTATCTTTCGATACGAGGCATACTTTTTTCCCGCAGTAGTTTGCCAATTCTTTCTTCAGTTGCCATCCAAGGCTATTTCTAAATCAGACTCCCATAATGCAAGTGGAAGGGACCGGATCCCAGCCGTTATCCAAATGTGCTCCCGAACTGCCTCCAGTTCTCTCCAAACTCTACAAGTATTGACTTGCTGTTTCCTGCTTTCCAGCTTGTTGGAAAGCAAGAAAGCAGCTTGTTGTCAGTAAGTCGGTTATGTACTAGGCGTGATACACGCTAAGGCGATCCTGTATCTTTCGATACATAACTGACGAGGCAGATTTTTCCCGCAGTAGGTTGCCATTACTTTCTGCGGTGGACGGTTGACATCCAAGGCTATAGAAACTGGACTGTCCTGTTATTTACCCATAGCTGGGAGAAGTAGAGTGTTCATAACTTTACCAATGTTAATAGCACGTAAATGACTGTAATGGAATCCATTGGAAGTAGAACTAGTCTCTCCTAATTCTCAGTCCGATTCGCTATCTATTACTCCACCGTGGCTCCATTGCAGTCCCACTTTTAAGAACTCTGGAGAACCTTCTGTCTATCACCTTATTAGTCTCCTTCCACTATGTGGCAAGGTATTGTAGACTTTAATCAATGCTGATGTGGTTAAGCATCTTATTTCTCAAGACCTACTCATCTGACAAAAGATTATAGATAACGTTTGCCCGGTCCACCTCTAATGATTTTTACGCCCATCACTGAATGTGTATATCAAGCTCTTGATGATAACGGCGAAGCTCGATCTGTGGCTCTAGATATTTCAAAGGCATTTGACAGTGTTTGGTTACAGGACAATAGTTTGATTTAATCATTCCTGTCAAATCGTGAAATGAATGTCGTTCTGAACGGACTCGTTTCCAGATCCTTTCACACGAACACGGGTGAACCTCAAGGCTCTATCCTTGGTCCGCCGCTCTTTCTAATTTTCATCAGTGTTCTTCCTGACGTCTTCAGTTCCCAAATAGGCATTTATGCGGAGGACTACTATTTACTCCTTTTTAAATAGCAAAATCATCAGAGCTGATAAATTTAACCTGGCCGCTGCTCTTCAAAATGACCTCCAATCATTGATTAACTGGGACAGGAAACAACTTGTAATTTTTTTATGCCTCCAAACTAAACTGATCTCATTTAACCACCATAGAGAATCTAGCCTGCCCGCCGTCAACATGGCTGATGTTCGACTCCAGGTCAGCATCACATTGAGCCTTCTTGGCTTCATGTTTCCAACTGATTTGAAGTAATCAACTCCATTGAAACAATAGTTGCATCCACTGAAATTACTGTTGGTTCCTTGTGTCATACCAGAAGTTTTTTATCGTCAGAGTCAATTTTGCAGATTTATAAATCTACACTTCGTCTGTGCATTGAATACTGTAGCAATATCTGGTCTGGTACCCCTGCTGTTCATCTCGAGGTTTTTGGCAAAATCAAGAGAAGGATCTGCAATGTAATCTATCCTGACTTGGCATCTTGACTCACTTTCTCACAGACTTCCCTCTGTCTTTTTGTTATGGAGTGGATTCACAGTGGAGGCTTGTATTTGTACTAAGTCGGTCCTAAAATAGGTTCGAGTACAAAACGTTAGGAACTTGATATAATAGGTAATGACGCAGAGAAATCTAGTTGTGGTCGCTGATACATTAGTATCTGACTAACTGACCCGCTGAGCGACTCCTACTACTCCTACTTATTGTAGGTGGGAGAGTTTATTAACAAAAGAATAGGTGTGTTCCACTATAACACTTTTAAACAAATATTGTCGTCGCAACTGCTCTGCTAAGTTCTGTTACGTAGTTCCCCGAACTAGATTTGTATCTAGGTCCCACTGTTACACGTCTGAAATAGTTAGATGCAAAAGACCTTTCCACTCCAAAAGTTTCTTTTCTTACACTTCCCAACGTTGCAACTCACTTCTTCTCGCTTGCTTTTCTGATAACTACAATCTTCAAAAATGTTCATGCAACGTCAATCACCATCTTTTGTTGTCTTGAACACCATTCATCTTTTAACCTTTCCCTAATCACTGATATACCCATTCATTTCTCACATTTGCACTTCTGTAACATCCTGTATATTAGTGGCACACCTGATTTGCTAGTGGTGAAATGGTTAAAAAGAACGTCGTTGTAGTTGAACATTAGCTTGGTTTTTGTCACTAGACTCATGACTAAAATCTCTGCTGAAACAAAGGTTACAAATATGAAAGGGAAGATAGCCATGCAGCTGAGTTGTTTTTCCGGAAACAGAGCACCCCAAAAGGTAAACTACTATTGGAGGTGTTTCAATTGAAAAGAAAAGAAAGAAAAAGCAATGATGAAACTACACCTGATAGCAAAGATTGATAAATGAAATGTTGTGAGTGTATCGGTTGGCAATTCAGTATAGACAGCCTGGCAATTGAAGACAGAATGTAGTCTTAAAATTGACGTTTCAGTTGATACGATACGCAGAATTTTACAATGAACTTTGAATGGAAGTATAGCAGGAAAAAACAATATTAACAAAAAAAAAATGGAGCAAATTATTGGTCGAAAGAACCTCTAACACAGGATGATAGAAAGTGTAAAAAAAGTAATTATTTTTATGAATACAAAATGGAAGTTACATTTTAAGGCCAGAGAATATTTAAGAAGACCAGTGTGATAAAAAACTAATCTAAGACAAGCATAGTAAAATTTGGTGGAGAATAAATAATGTTCTGGGGTTGCATCCAAAGTAATGGTAAAAGAAATTTGGGAAAGGTAGATAAGATCCTAAACAGCGAACATTACGGTCTAATCTTCTACAACACTACAAAGATGGAGGAAGTTTTTAGCCTGAATATCCTCCTTTCAACGGGTCACGTGCATCAAAATGTTTCTTGCAGATGAATATGTGAACCTTTTGAAAACTGAACGTCAACAGATGGGTTGTGAACTACAGAAACGAATTTACAGACAAAAAAAAAGACTGCAAGATATTTGGGTGTACTACGAAAAAAATGTAGAAAAATTTAAAATGAGAAAATCTGGACTATATATATATATATATATATATATATATTGATAGATAGATAGATAGATATAGATAGAGATAGATATATATATATACATACATACATACATATATATATATATATATATATATATATATATATATATATACATATATATATATATATAAGCATTTAATGCTTTGCAAGCTACCTATGAACATCATTTCAATGTAATTTTAATTTTCAGTTCACAATACAACGTCAAGTTAATTATATTGAAAATCGCTGGCACTAAGAAATATTTCTGTTTAATTTCTTTAGTAATAAAGGTAAAACTTTACAAAGGAATCCTCCTATATCACCCTTCATATAGCATTTAAAATACTTTAGGAACTTATTTTATGTCCCTCAAATATTATAAAATGTTCTTGGAAAAGTATATGCCTAATCACCCTTGATTTATGGGTAAAATTGACAAAGTATTTAATTTAAGAAGGAGGCTGAAATGTTTTGTACAACAATTCTTTCATGGCGATGCATCCAGAAGCATCTGTCTATATTTCTGAGCAATATGAGCACTGGTAAAAACTTACAATGATAACAGAAAAAATATTGAAATCTGAGCACTGGTAAAAATGGTTGGTGAAGACATTAGGTTTATAATACCCCAAAAATAATACACAGATGTCCCCAAGGATAAATTGCACAGTGAATAAAGACGTTAGTTTGATCCAGTGACAGGACCCAAGGAGCGTGAGGTCAATACCCGGTTAAGGCAGTGGAGAACTTTCAGAGGGAAATTAAAATGAGATAACTGATAAATGACATTCATAGAACTACAACAGCGAGCGAAATAAAGGGTTCAGTTCGACATTCCAACCACCTGAAGAAAGTCGGAGCATAATATGGCAACAAAGATGAGGACAAGAGTCACAATAATGTAAATAATGAGCAACCAGTAGCATTATGTAACTTATTTAAAATGCCTTAATTCTTTTTAAGTACAGTATCCTCATCTTACTATAGCAGTGAATAAAAATGCAAAATCCTGAATCCATATCCTCTCCACATCTATGGTTAAAAAGCAGGACATATCACCTAGGGTGCTAAAAGGTTCAGGAGAAGAACAAACTTGTGCTCCCAAAACCTCCAATATTGGTTGAATATTATCACTAACCCTCAAATAGCCGAGTGCTTTGAGTATGGCTACACCTTTGATGACTTGGTCATTCAGGAAGAGGGTCCTCCAGTAGAAGTCAAAATAACACAGAGACACACAGAGACACACACAGACACAGACACAGACAGACACAGACACACACAGACGCACACACACACACACACGCACACACACACACACACACACATATATATATATATATATATATATATATATATATATATAACTAGTGTAAGTAAATCATATCGAGAATTTAAAGATTATATATTTTAATAATTACGACTCCGTTAGTCGGCGAATCCAAGCAAATCACTAGTAATTATTTAAAATTTACGATTATGTTAACAGAATATTACCCGAAAGTTTTAGCAATATAAATATGCATAAGCCATTACACGGAATATCTAAAAATGTCTAAAGAGCTGAGATCTGCAGAAATAATTTATTGATCGCGCGCAGAACTTCTCAGCATTTCTTGAAATTTTGGTTGTTACGTATAAAGAAAATGACATATTAATTTGTTTACAAACGGTACGTTTAAATGTAAGCTGTTGAAGTGTACAATACGTAGAACGCTTAAATAAACAATATAAATAATTAAAATGAGTATGACTTCCTACCTGCATCTTCCAAAATCTTACAGTAGGTGTGTCGTCAGATTTAAAATATTCGTTTTCTAAATTTAAAATATTCCAATCCACGTGAAGCAAATGTACATTATGCCCAGATTTCAACAGTAAAGACAACTTTCGTTTTTTCCATTGATTCTTCCTGCGATATTCTGAGGGAATTACATCGATCTGCAGTTTGATTTCATTAACTTTCATTTTCTGCGTCGACTTCTTTTGCTAATCCGACCAAATCGCTAGTCATTGAATTGCCAAGTCAAACGTGACGCTACAATTGGACTTAACGTCCAACAAAGACTTTATAATCACGTTGCTCTTAGTTAAGATTAGTGGGACAAATGTGTTGCGATCATGTTATTGCAAATTCCCTGGTCGAATATATAAGCCATTCACTGAGGCTGAAATGCATTCGGACAGCAGTGATATATGTCTGTCGCTAGCGTGGAGCACTAGTCACAAAATAAATTGGTAAATAAATAAAGAAAGAAGGAAAGAAGAAATGAATAATTATTAAAAATAATGTAAATGTATCTCAGTATTGAAATACTTATTATTCCAAACGTGAACGGTCCAGCTCTTAATGTATTTGGAGAGCTTCCTTCACGCTTGTCGACTTTAATTTCAACGTTAAATACATCGTTTGAAAGGCGTAAATAGATCAAAGGTAGTCAGTCATAATATCTGCTGTCCCTATGCACAAACCTCAAAATCCCACCCTTGCATTCTCACCTTCTCTCTCGCACTCTTATCTTATCTTATCTTATCTCTCTCTCTCTCTCTCTCTCTATATATATATATATATATATATATATATATATATATATATATATATATGAATGTATATAAGATCGTTTGTGTATGTGGGTGTGAACCAAAAACATATCTTTGTTAGAAAAGTAACAAATGCACATACATATATCAATAGTTTTACCAACCGGCAAGTAGATTATCTTCATAAAATAGATATTTCACAATACGAAATATTTATAACATAAAAGAAGAACTTTTAGACGAATAAGTTTAAATGCTAGAGAACGCTTGCCTGAACGAATTGTATTTTCTTAATTATTTTTTATTCAACATTTTCTTATAGAACTCCAAATATTTGAACGTTTGAAAAACAAATTCACATCGAATAAATAATTTATAATGTATGATATAAAAGAGACTGTGTTTCATAATCTTATTTAGAATATTGGTTATGTTAGATTTTTAGATACTGTGAGCAGGACAGGAAGAGTGCTATAAATATTCAATGATGTTTATATTTGCAACTTCGGGAAAAGTCATAACATGTTTTTTACCTCACACAGTCAAGTGAAATATATATTTTACTATGGCGACTTTTTCTGTACTTATGTCTCTATGTTTGTACATCACGTTTAAATGGTAAGAGATATGACCCCAGCTGATTTAAAAAAAAGATTTTTAGATACTGAGTTGAATACTTTAGCATTAATTCGCACAATATATCCATTGTTCATATAGGCTATTAGATGGTGAAGATGGAAGTAATTGTGAAACATAGCCTGCGATTTATAACGACATGAATTAAATCATGATACATTCATTTGTTTCTGAACATATGTAATTTTTATCTTTGAATAGCATTTCTACCCATATTAAACAGTTTTAGAACAGAATGAGCACGAATTATTTCTTGACCCATGCAATGTGGGGAAATGGAAATTATTCGCGGTCACATTAAAAAAAAATTAAAACAAGTCATGTTATTTATTTCGAAATAAAGAAAGTTCATCAAACTTGAATGTAATATTAACTTTTTTCCTGAATTACAATAAATCTTTGGATTTTAAGCCTGGGATAGCGTATAAGGTCAAATTCATCCTCGGCTGACACAGGATATCATTGAAGTGCATAATTCTTAACTGACATTTCTGTAATAGGGTGGAATGAAAGAATTACAACTCGACGGATATGATTATAGATGCGGTAAACTGGATCAGAATTAATAAAACGGGACCTGATTACAAAAGTTATTTAAGGTCAGCAGATGGCAGGCTAGGGTTAAAAAGCTTTTATTTAGCAAAAGGTATGAAATTAAAAATCTATAAAGCATCATAGTTCAAGCTTTTGTAAATTTTTGTTCTAAACTGAAAAAACAAAAAGAAATAAACATTGAAAGAATATAATTACCTATTTAAATTGCAAACGAAAAAATGCTCTGTGAGCGATGAAATTTTGTACAAATAATGATATTTTGCTGAAGAAATTAACGTAGACATATTGCAGTAGATACCTGGGGAGTTTTCCGTATACGAATACATGGATTATATCCAGAAATAGAGCCCATAAACGCTATTAAACGAGTTCGTAATTTATCCCCTTCTATTGAGAATTGTTAATTAAATTATTGTCTTATTTCCTAATAAAATAATCCCTTTATGTCTTTATTTTATTTATTTTTCTTTGCAGATTAACATTTCAGCAGGAACGATATTTTATAGATTATCTTTTAAATTAATCCTTTCATCATGATAATCTTGATAAGAAGTGAATCTTGTTACATTAGATTAATTTCATGATATTTTCTATATTTTAGTTATTATCAAGGGCATTGTTTGTGTTATTTATGCGAATCTATATAACGAATATTAATATTATCAATAACAATAATAAACAGAATTTTGAAATATCCAGAATCTAGTGACTTTTCTCTATTTATTTGCACGAAAAAATACATATGCAAATTACTAACATTCATTATCTTAATAAGTTGCATATGTATTTTTAGGGTAATGAAAAAATTACAGATTAGTCCATTAAATTCGTTCTAAACTTTATGATTAAGAGCTTTTACTAACTAATCAAATGACGAAAAATTTCTCGGCGAGCGTTCTCCTCATCTGTTATTTAAGTATTAGATGCATTCTATTTCCTTTGGTTACATTTCTTTCATATTATTCTGTTGATTACCACTACAACATTTTTCTTGAGATATGCGACGTTTTAACAGAGAATTAAAACAAAGTATTTTATAAGTCTATGCAAAATTAAACGCAACAGGAATAAGACAGACATACTATTGCAGTAATGTGGAATAGAATCAAACACTGTTATTTTCGTTCATTTTCTATTCTTAACTCAATCTCATTCAAAGTGATGTAATAATAATAATAATAATAATAATAATAATAATAATAATAATAATAATAATAAAACCTATACCCATCTGTGGCTACGTGGTGCACGGTTGAAAGCTGAAACTAAAAGTTTTATCCTTACTGCACAAGACCAATTGTTGGTAACTGGAAATTATCGAGCACATCTAAAATATTGTGTTAGGCCAAAAGACAGATTCTGTGATAAATATCCAGAAACTATTGATCATCTTGCATCAGATTGCACAATATTGGCACCCACTGAATATAAAACCCAGCATGACAGATTGGGCCAATATCTGCACTTGAAAATTTGCAACTTCTAAGGGAAGGAAACTGAAAGAAACTGGCATGAACACTACCCAGACCCGGTTACGAAGATAGAACCTGCTGCAATTCTATGGGATTACACAATACACACAGACAGAACAATCCAAGCAAACTGCTCAGACATTAAAAAGACCACACACAAAAAAGTGTCTCCTTATTGATATGGCTTAGGGCTTCCTTTATTTTGAATGTTTTTTTTACAGGTGGATGAGTTTATTATGTTTTCTCCAAGTATGTTTCGAATGGAGCCTGTTAGGTTTGTATGTCTGTTTAAATGGGTTCTAATGGAGATCTGGTAAAATCAGTGCAATATTATCGACGACCGAACCTAATTCATCAAACTGAATAGGAACCACAAGGAGACATTATAAAGGTCCGTCAGTAAACTAATAACAGACCACAACGCGGAAGTGGATTCACTGAAAATAAAAAAAAACAACATATATTTAGAGACTAACAACCTGGATATTTATATGGAAATATAAAAGCCCATAAACCCCGATTCTTCATAATGCTAATATATAGACGAAAGCGCTCGGAACTATAGAACATTTGGACAGTTTCTACAGACTCTGTGTCCCAAAAAGATAACTCTTGTGCAAACACAAAAAAAATTAGGGAAAAATTTCAACCGTAGTACCTAGTCTGTTGTTTTTAATGAAGCATGCGTAAATGAAGGAGTGCTGTCTCAATACAAAATGACATACATACATACATACATACATATATATATATATATATATATATATATATATATATATATATATATATATATATATCAATCATGTATTATTAACGTAGCACAGCGTGCGATGCGTTATAATTATATTCATGTGTGTATATATATATATATGCATAAATGCATATATATATATATATATATATATATATATATGTGTGTGTATATGTGTGTGCGCGCGCGTGTGCGTGAGCGTGCGCGCGCTTATGTGTGTGTGTGTGTTAGTGAATATTCATAATAGCCAGCGTTGATAACACTAGTCCGAGTTTCATACAGTTGATGCAATCTTCACTTGCGCATTGCAAGTATTTTCCCCTGTATGTACATTTTTTCATCCTATCCACACGCACGCACACACACACACACACATATATATATATATATAGAGAGAGAGATAATATTAGTGATAAATATACATATATATGCAAAATCCACAGGTGCACATACACACATGTATATTTTTTGAATAAAAAATTCCGAGAGGATAGAATCCAGTTAGAACTCAATGTCCAGGACAGGGTAAGGATATAATAACAAGGCTTAAACACTAATATTCCATGGTCATAATTTATTCCATTGGAATCGTAAATACGATCCAATTCATCAGACCTACAAATTCAAAAAGAAAACATAAAAAAACCTACTCCGGAAATAAAAATAGAATTTAGAGAGAGTGTAATTATGAAAGTGTGGGACGAATATTAGTTCATAAGAGAGAGGTTTAACAGAGAGGGTTATTTAAAAACTAGGTGTGAGTGGAAGGGGGAAAAATGATTGTTGTCGGATGTCTAATACAATAAATATACATTTCGTGGTGATATACACACACCATGGCCGATCAAATTTTAAAGAGGGAGGGAGAGGTAAGGAAAGAAGTGGTGGGGAAGAAAGATGGGGCGGGTGAAATTAAAATTGAAAGGGACGCTGTGTAATTGAGAAAATTTGACAAAAATAATATCGACTACATGTTACAAATTAAATATAAACAATAAATATGACGATTATCTAATCTAGCGAGGACCTATATTTTTATGTTCAAAAACACATGAAATCCACACACACACACACACACACCCACACACACACACACACACACACACACACATATATATATATATATATATATATATATATATATATATATATATATATATATATATATATATATATATATATATTCTTGTGAGTAAATAATGGCCTGGGGAATGTTTACAAACATTAAACAGAATGCCGACACATTGTGATGAACTCAGTCTGTACTTTTATATTTACATGCTCACCATACCTGATATTGAGCACTTTTACCCACGAATACAGCATAAACCTATATTTTTACATCTAACAATTCAAATAATTATCACTAAAAAAGCCTTTTGTGCGTTCATAGTGAATACGCAAGCTTCGCTTGTAGGAACATTGTCGGAAATGCCAATACGTGTAATACCAAAATCGTAAAGCGACATACGTCATAACAGGAAAATCGGTTACCCTAAAGTAACACTTCAATGTAAGTAACCCTGAAAAGGTCTTTTGTCTCTTCACCTTGATTATATCTCTTAGGAGGGCTAGTGTTAAAATAAATGTGCAACAGATGTATAGATAGACTGATATTTAGTTTCACAAAAGACCTGCATATAGATTTATATATTAATTTACAAATAGAATAACAAATAGATTAACAAATTATTTACAACATTGAGAAATCCTACATTTTTCATTAACACCTGATGATTGCGTGTTTCTACTCAAGTTTGCGGAGTACTTGATAAAAACATATTTGGTCTTTCCGTGTGGGATATAAATAAGGAAATTATAGAGATTATCTACTTTTGAAAATCACAGATAAATTTGGCTACATTAAGAAACATGTTCAGCAAGATTAAGGCATAACACATCCAAGGTGTGCGCCTGAGTTTTGTAAATGCTGATTGCAAACTCAGTTTTGCCGGAAATTGCTGTCGCTTGAACGGGAAAGGCATATCCGAGGCAATATGTAGAATTTTAGGAATAAATACAGCCTCATTGCTTCCTTCGCCAGTCAGTATTGTCACCTCCAAGACTGTTGGCCTCATCTTCTTAATTGTAAGTTGTGTGCCAGTGCAAAGTCACGCTGGATCTCGGTTACTTAGCAGTATCAATGGTGCTCCAATTTTGAGGTGAAAATTTTAAGGTGAGATGTCTGCTGGTGTTAGGCTATTCAAAAGTTTAACTGGATAATACAGAGATTCATTCAGCGTTTAGTACACAACCGTTATGTTCAAATCAAGAGTAGCAAGCGTAGGATTTTATAATATACTTAACAAATCTGAGTGAAACGGTTACACTGGAGGTAAAGTGGAAGATATAACTAGAATGAAAATGGCAAGTTGTTGGGGAGAGTTAGGATTGCCCACGTCTTGAAATGTCGTGCTGCATAATAGAAACCTATGCGATACGATATTTCAAAATCTGACGGGATATATATGATCATCTCTCTGTATCATTGTGCCTTACAAGATTATATCCAGTAAAACCGTTTCATGAGTGTGCTACATATATACAGGGCGATTGAAAAGTAACTCCCCATTTTATATATGATGAACATCGTCCTGCGTAAAAAGTTAAACTACATCCGCGTGCAGGGTAAGATGTTAAACTATGTCCAGTAGCAAGGCCTCTGTTCAGAGGAGCGTGGAACAACATTCTAATTGTTGGTGTTGCCAGGTCCACTCTGACCCGGGGTGGTAGTACCAGTTAGGGTCTCACCTATGAGTAAATAGTTAACTATTACCAGCAATGCTTTTTTGAGGGGGATTATTGCCAGCGGTGCAATTTTGAAGGAAATATATTACCAGAAACAAGTTTTTGAGAAAACAAGATATTACCAGCAATAATTTTTTTGTCGGCATTAAATAACCCATTGAGGTTGATATGCCGCAAAACAAACCAAACGAAACCAAACTAAACCAAAGAATACATATTCTATTCATACGAATCTATCCTAAAAATGTTGTCGGCATTAAATAACCCATTGAGGTTGATATGCCGTAAATCAAAATAAAGCAACCCAATCTAAACCAAAGAATACATATTCTATTCATACGAATCTATCCTAAAAATGTTGTCCACATTAAATAACACATTGAGGTTGATATGCCGTAAAACAAGATAAACCAAATAAATCAAACCATATGATGGACACTCCTGTCTTGTAAATATAGTTAGACGGGAGAGTCCATCATACATAAAATAATTAGTTACTTTTCAAACAACATGCATATTGTGTGTGTAAGGAATATGCATGCACGTTTTAGTTATTATATTTGTTTGTTTGTTTAGCGGCATATCAACTACTTATGGGTCATTTTTTACCGAAATTTAATTTTCTCGTGAGCATTAGTAATTTACTTACAAAAATATATTCCTGAGAATATTTTTTTAACAAAATATATTGATGATATTTTTATTATGAAAATATATATTCATATTTTCATCATATATGATCTCAGTTTGGCCTTTAAATATTTGCCCATATCTGAGGCCTAACAAGTGCAACCCCCCCCCCCCCCCGGTTCGGAATGCACCTGAGAATAACATCAATTAAGATCCTCAAAACTCCCAATCTTGCTTCTGGATTTTCATACGAAGGACGTTCGTTGTTATGACACTGGTACAAGACAACTAATAATTCCGGAGTAATGTCTTCTTGGAAACTTGTATCTAATGAAAGTAATACAATTTAAAATATGGCTTTGTACATCATGAGTTTAAAATGAAGATACCAATGAAGATATAACCAACTACATTTTTGAAGAAGGACTTCTATTCGAAATACAAGCATGTTTTTATCCAAGATTTGTCATCGTTCAGTAACATTTATGTTGATTTTGAAAAAGCCTGTGAATCCATAAAATGTTAGGAAAAGAAACAGAAACATTGAAAAAGGGAAGAAAAAGAATGTTAATTGACCAAATAAGACCCAAAAGCATCAAATCTATAACGTTTGCATCTGAATATCGAGGAGTGAAGAAAGCATTTTCGAAGCGACTATTCCATGTTAAGAGAATCGGTAAGCTGCGAGCAGAGTTATAGACTGCAAAGCGACACCAGATATCGGATTCCGAGTCGATTTAACTCTCAGCATATATTATTAGATAAATGGGATTTGCTGTGATAACGCGAGAGAAGGTTGGTCAGAGAAAAGGGTAAAATCAATAGAAAGCGTTTATTTGCCTGCATTTCTATCGCTTTTCTGGCCTTCTCAAAAAGATAGACAACGAGATAGAAGGGGAAGGGCCGAATCAATGGATATTCCTCCGGAAGATTGCTGCATCAGGTACATTCATCGGATTAGGCAGGATTCCGTATTAAGTTCCGCTTCTGCAGACTCGTTTCTATCCGAGTATCAACCTCTGTAATAGTGCATAGAAAGTTGGAGTTATCGTTATTTCTTGGTAAACCTGACTTATCCACGCTTTCTTGCTCCTTAATTTGGGGAGACATATTTGCATGCATACGTAGATAGAGAAAGGGAGTTTGAAAATTACTCAGCCTGAACAAGAAGATATATATATATATATATATATATATATATATATATATACATATATATATACATATATATATATATATACATATATATATATATATATATATATATATATACATATACATATATATATATATATATATATATATATATATATATATATATATATATATATGTATGTATATATATATATATATTCAGGGAAATATATAAATATTGTTTTAGTAACTGAAACTTCAAGGCATATCAAAATGTAAATACACATAGAGCAAGGCATGAAAATTTTTGTCCCCGCCTAGACATACTCTCGCGAAAAATATCATATCATAGAACATTAAATTACTGATTATTTGTAGTGAATCGTGTCGAGAAATATTTAACAATTCTACGCTTGCCTACCTATCTCTCAACATACCTACCTACCGACCTAAACATATATATATATATATATATATATATATATATATATATATATATATATTGGTAATATTAGTGATCAATATATATATATATATATATATATATATATATATATATAACATAATATAATATAATAATTGTGAATTTCGTGGCCAATCCCATTTTTATGCTAGTTTAAGTTTAAACCACTGAAAAGTTACTGCCTTTAAGTTTTTATATAACTCTCGACATAAATTATTTAAAAAGATTACGAATATGCTTTTTTTGTTGTCATATATATTTTCATTTATTTTTATTCTCATGAATACTTTTTTTTTTGTTTAACTGAATATATATGACTGTGTTCATAGTTGATGCCATAGAGTGTTTTAATCGATGACATTAAATATATATACATGCATAAACACTCACTCACTCACACACACACATATATATGCACACACACACACACACACATATATACATATGTCTGTGCGTATGGGTATTTATTTTATCACAACAAAAATACACACATCCTTACTGAATGCCCCTACATGATAAGAGATTAAATACCTCGTACTAGGTATGATGCATCTAAAAATTTGTCCATAATATTGTAAGTAAAAGTATATATATATATATATATATATATATATATATATATATATATATATATATATATATATATATATACACACTAGTGGCATGGCCCGGCGTTGCTCTTGCTTGATTCAAAAATCGTACGACAATCGCTATCACTTGACTTAAAATATTTTTGCCCTTCCTTGCCTTTAAAGGAGTGCCCTTTGCCGTGCTGATGTTGTTACATGCCTTACTTCTTGCCTATCTCACACTGCGATTTTTTTCTAAGCTCTATACTAAACATTAAATCTGTTACGAAAAAAGAACTAAACAAAATGAACACAAAACTATCAGCTTTAAAAAAAACACGTAACTGGAAAAAAACGAATTAAAAAAGAATGTTAACAACAAATACTTTTTCACACCAACCCAGTTCTGTGCAATCAGAATCAACGTTGAGTTTAAGCAAGCGAATGAGCCAATTAGAGTAAAGTGCCATGCAGATTTAAATTTTTCCCACTTGTGACGAATGCAGCTATCGATTTTTTTGCATGCTAGCATGCTAGTTAACATTCGTGTCACACACCCACATATCCTTCCTTATATATATATATATATATATATATATATATATATATATATATATATATATATATATATATATATATATATATATATAACCCCTATAATGCTACAGGTATATTTAAACTATTATTTTTGTAATGATCTTATTTCATTGTACTTGCGTCTAAATTAATTTTTATGAATAGATTCGGTTTAAAATGCACAAATCCTCAGGCAACATGAATTTCGTTTTTCGAAATTTATTCTAAATCTTACACTTATATAATTATCAATAATACAATCGTTATTCATATAAGCATCACTTTATAAGTAATTCGGCTTTGGAGCAATATATTTCCAAGTGAAAAATGCTGGAGTATGAGTTAACAAAGGGAGACATTAATTTAGTTGAGAAATCAATTTGATTTTCGTTTACACCGATTAAATTTAAATTTGTAACCCACTAATTCATTGATTGCAGTCCAGATCAGAAATTTCTTGTAATCTCAGTAACAATTTATACAGCTGCATCTTATTTGCTTTCCCTTGACTATATAAGCACTTCGTAAGTCAGAATTTTCGATCTATTACGCTGCTTGCCAACCATGGCGAAAGTGATTAGTTTACCCTGCTGTTAATGCTTATCGCTAGACAGAATAGCATTCAGAACTGCTAAACATTAAAACTCATGCTCATTCATCTTTTCAGTATAAGAAAAGCACAAAATAAAAGGGTATGATTATTTAAGTATAAAAAAATGAGTTATAATATTAAAGACTAGTTTAGATTAAGGTACATCACAAACCAATCGATGATATATATATATATTATTTCTCTGCGTTAATGTGATGATACATTGGACATGTGTATTGTGAATCGAATTCGTCAGATAATCTACATCAATGAAGTCTGATCATAGTGAGACTTATTTAAACTAAAGGGGAGACATGCTCCTGAAAAAAATATTTCGGTTGAGCACTTTGGGGAAGAAGTGTGGTGTTTTAAACAGTGACTATTACGGCTAATAATGCAAGACTCTTCGTTAAATCAAATCGAGTTCTCTCAGTTACTGTGGATTTATCTAAAAACAAATATGCTTAAATTCACCTTCATCCCTGCCATGCCAGGCTTAGTGGTAGAATCCCAACTGACGCCAATTCAGTCGGGTTTCGATCCTAGCTAGAGGCAACCGGACGTCTAGCCACACCGAGGAGCTGTGATACAGCGAAACAGTCTGTCTGTTTATGACAATATGTATATAATTTTAATTACTTCTTTCAGCTCGTCTTCGCCCTCGCTCGAAAACTCTTTAAAAGTCAGGGGCGGGTTTGACATTGTATCGATTGTAAACAAGAAACCCCCTCTTCATCTAATTCGATAACGAAACAATAAGTTTCGATTCTGACAAATTTTGCAGTTGAGGAATATCGAAAGAGTGTCAATGCACAAAAACTTTTCCCCCCACCCTAATAATTTTTACTTATTTTTATTTTTTCACTGGTGGACCAATGTATTTATGTAATTCCAGGTGTAAAAATTTACCATTTAGCAGCCTCACTTGGAAAATGTAAACCTACCTAACGGTTTGTGAAACCAACTCGTTAGCCATTACTTCACGACAAGATGACATTCTTCATTGATAAAACTCGGCTTAGTCAAGAAACACACGGTGAGAACAGAACTCGTTATAACAGTTAGTGAGTAGCTTCCAAATCTCACCGGCAAACAAATAATGCCTTAATGCAAGACGGGCAGGGCCCCCGCTGGGTGATCATACGCTCTCCTCGAGAATAAGCTGGCTCGTGAACCATTGTTATATTCAAAGTGTTCATGTCTGTCGTCTAGATGGGTAATGAGGGTAGAATAAAAGTATTAAATCATGTAAGCTCCTAGGTAAAACTAATTTTAATATCTGTCTATATTTCTGAGTTGAGGTATTATGTACATTATTGTCCTCATCTTTGCAGCCATATTTATTAGAATGTTACGAATGTCGAACTGAACCCATTAATTCCCTCAATGCGGTAGACTATTCTAGTTCCACGTAGCATGTTTAATCAACTATCTATCTGCCTTAACCGGGTATTGAACTCACACACTTTGGGTCCTGTCACACCTTTATCCACTGCGCCATGTGTCCTTGAGGACGTCTGTTTATGAATTTCTGGGTATTATAAACCTAATGTCTTCAGCAACCATTTTTACCAGTGCTCATACTGCAATTTTTGCTGTTATCATTGCATGTTTTTACCAGAGCTCATATTGCAACTTTTATGTTATGTGCTTTTCTCTGGCACTCCTTATTACTGGTTCCCTGATTGTATGTATTTCTATGCTTTGTCGGTTCAGGAGATTTTTGTGGCCTAGCATATGTGCTAATTCCTTAAGTTTACGAATTCTCCAATGGTTTTCCTTGTCTATGATCTCAACTTGATCCCACAGTGGACGGTGATGTCCCTTCTCTCTCCATATGTGGTCAGCCACGCCTGATTTTTCCACTTCGCCTCGTGTTACAGCTTTCTGGTGTTCTTGAACCCTTACCTTGAGGGGGTGGCCTGTCTCTCCTTTATATTCCTTCCGCAGCAGCACGGGGCGGGGATCTTACTCGGGAGTGATATCTGCGAAGTGTCGTCAAGCTTTTAAAGGTTGTCCTGATTTTATATGGACTGCAGATCCTTTGTATTTTCTCATATAACCCCTTCACATAAGGCAGCCAGTTTTCTGAGTGTTTTTGTCCTTCTCATCTTGTAACCGCCTATCCCAGTTTTGGGGGGCTGCTGCCATGTACCCAGGGTAGGTGTTACGTTGTAGGGTACGACATAATGACCAATTCTTTATCTAATATCTCTGGGTCACCAATTATGACTTTTTTCGGTGTTGTAAGCAGCGGACGATCCCTTTCTTTATGCTGTATGGATGGTAAGAGTTGAAATTGAGGTACTGTCCGGTGAATGTCGGTTTACGGTATACGGATGTCTTAAACCCATGCTCTGTTCGAGATATTAGGACATCCAGGAATGGGGGGGTGTTGTTAATCTTTTTCTCAATTGTGAACTGTATCGAATGTCTTATTGAGTTCACATGGTCCAGTGGAACCTGAACATCTTCCTTGTGTGGCCAGAGTATGAAGGTGTCATCTACGTACCTTAACCATATAGATGTCTTTAGAAATATAGATTCTAATGCCATTTCCTCAAAGTATTCCATGTATATATTCGCCATTGCTGGTCATATATGTATGATTCCATTCCGAAGTGTGTTGTTTTTGTACAGAAAGTCAATATCTCCATGAGATTATCTATTGGAATACTGGTCCGTCCTTCTAGGGACGAGTCAGAGGCCAATCTGTCTTCTGACTACTGAGAGTGCCTCCTCCGTGGGTACCTTGGTGAACAAACTCACCACGTCCAAGCTCACCATCTGGCTGGATAGGATGGGAGCATCTTTGATTATTTCCACGAAGTGGGCAGACTCTCGGACATATGAAGGTGACTTTCCGATCAATGGGTCAATTATATCTACAAGAAAGCGACTCAGAGGGTGGCACACAGAGCCTTGGAAACTAACAATTGACCTGACCGGAATATCGTCTGTGTGAATCTTAGGGAAACCGTATATGTGAAGTAGCTTGGTGTAACGCTGCGATAACTGCCTATGCATCTTAGGAGCCAAGTGATCCTTGTTCTTGATTAGTATTTGTGACAGTTTATATTCCTTTTGAATAGTAGGATCCTTTTTTATTTTGCTGTAGCTACCATTGCTAATGAGGTCTTCCAGCTTTCTTGTATAATCTGATTTGTTCATCACTGCATCATTACCTTTTTCAGCCGGTAGTATGATGATGTTTTCTTTCCTCTGTAGGGATCCAATCGCCAGCTTCTCAAGTTTTGTTATGTTAGAATTGGGCGGCTTGGCTCTTTCCAAGGTCTGTCTTACTTTCCATCTCAGTTCATCCGCCTGAGTCTGGTGGATGTTCAAGATCACCTCATCGACTCTGGTAACGATGTCCATGTATGGCATTCATCTGATGGTTGTGGCGAAGATCAGACCCTTATTCAATACTGACTCCTCAAAGGCACTCAGCTGATATTGGCTGATGTTGACTACTGCTTTCACTGCTGGTTGATGGAAGTTGTGCGTCACCTTCTGATCTTTCAATTTATTTAATTTTTGTACTTGGCGTGCCTTGACTACATCAAATCCATGCCTGAAGGACTTATCCAAGTCATTTTGGATGCTTCTCTGGTCTTCTTCATTAGTAATTATGTTGAAGAAATCCTCGACCTTCTGGGAGATATGAGCTTGTAGTCTCTGTTTTATCCAACGATTGTACTGGATTGCTGTTCCTCAATTACTTGTTTATCTAAACTACACAAAAAAAGATGATAAACTCGAATATTTATCTCTTGAAGATACAAAGATCTATTCAGTCTTTTGTCAAATCACTCAGATTAAATTAATGTCCACCAAAAAAATCATAGAAAACATAGTCATGTTTTTATTAGGTTGGTGCAAGAATAATAACGTAATAATGTCGTTTTTTGACTTTAAAACATACATCAAAAAACGACATTATTACGTCATTATTTTTGCACCAACCTAATATTAGGTTGGTGCAAAAATAATTTCGTTTTCTCACATAGTAACATATGTTAGAAAACGAAATTATTTTTGCACCAACCTAATAGTTAAATAACAATTGCAAAACATTGCTTTCTTTAACTTTCTTTTTGTGGCTGTGACATTTCTTCTTAAGTGACATTGTTATAACTGGGATACGTTATCCTGACATTGTTATCCCTAATAACTTATGGAAAAGGTTCAGATTAGTTTAGAATTTAAGGTAGTACAAACATTATTGATTCTGGTTTACACTAGCCGTGAAATAAGTTTTCAGTTAGCGCTAGTTTGAAAACGAACGCAAACCACATGAATCTGGAAACCCTGAGACATAATTAGATATTTTCATTGTATAAAAGCCTCTGTATTACCTAAAAATAGTTCGTTTTCAGAGATTCGACGTAAAATGCCCACGGGATAACATTAAAGCTGGGTATAAAGATGTTACTGCAATGAGACCTTTTACCCGTTGGCTATTCGCAGATATACAGTGAAATATATAAAATTTGAAACATCGGAAGCATGGTAAAATCGGTCTTTTTCTCTTTTCTGTCTTGTTAAAAAGGTTTTATACCGTATGTATTCAGCTTTATGCTTTGCTATACCTTGTGCGCTAAAATTAAACCCCTAAATAAATAAAAAGAATGTTTTAGGTGCTACGCTCACGCATAATGCAAAGATTGGTTCTTTCAAGTAGTAAGACCTGTAATCAAAAGTAAAATACTGAAAAAAATAAGCGTATCTATAAAAGAGTAACTTGAAGGAAGCAGGTTAAATGCCACCGTGAGAGAATATAAGAAGGGTAAAATCAGATTCAGTCATAGAAACAAGAGACTGAAATTATGGGTTATCGGCGAGAATGCCCAATTTTAAATGCTATAAGGCCAATATAGGTTCTGTGTTTGTGGACAATAGAGGAAGGATGAAATTCTCGACAACAAGGCAAAAACTTGTTAATAAATTGTCCAATATGCTTTCGAGAAACGAATATATTTTATCGGGAAATATTTTCTTTTTATGTGCCTTGTCTTTCCAGCACGTAAGCGATCATGGTTCTCCACTTCCCCCTATCCGGTGTAGCTCTAAGTAAGTTTCGTTCCTCTGCCAAGACCACGTTCTGCCATCCACTTGCTTAAGCCAGCCAGGACGCAAATGTTAGATGAGCAAAAACTGCATATTCGAAATAATTATCACAAACGCATTAAAAAAACAAATGGTCAAGACGCAAGTTAATATCAGATATCTCCGGGGTTAATATTGTTTATTCTATATATAAAGGAAACTCCTTATTAACTCAAAGAAAAAATATAATTATAAATAACTGAATAGATATGTTGATTCATTCAAAAATATGTAAGTAAAATCTGATTGAACCAATCTATTTGTGCTGTTTTAAAAATCAGTGACTTAAGTTCTATGCGTGATACAGGCTGGCCTCTTTCCATTTATGACTGAAGAAGCAGAATATTTTTCCCATAGGAGATGGTCTTTTCTTTCCGAGGAAAACTGGCTGCCAAATAAAGCTATAGAACCAATTTGTCCTGTTCTTCATCCCATATCTGAGTGGAGATATGATGGATATTCAATGTTATGTGTGTGTTAGTCAAAGTAACGGAACTGAATGGAATCTGAACACGGTTAGATTTTCGTAACATTCTTCGTTTAACGAACTACACATATTACAGGAGTGGATCTCTTAATTTTTCCATTAGCATTATTCATGATATACATTTGTTATTGCAGACCCCAAATAGAGAGTTTTATTTAAAATTTTACATGTCAACGCGAAGAAACATTCTTAAAGTGTATTTTGAAGAAATCCAATGCAATCCAATGGTTTTCTTATAGAAATATGTTTCAGCACATAAAGATTTACAGTCACATGACGCAACTTCCTGCTGATTCCATTTAGCATTTTCATGTGATTTTTTAATAATATGTGATTTTTTAATAATATGTGATTTTTTAATAATATGGGAAAAGACAGATAATCTGTTGATTATCGTGAATCTTCATTTTTCGTACTGGGTGAGGAAATCTGGGAACAGTTTGAAAAAAAATTGTCCGTGTACCTGTGATTTATCCAGATACAAATCCTATTATTTACCCCGTAGCTAAGGGAGAGGATATGAATTCATAGCTGTTTACAAGGATAATGTGAATATAACGAAATCAAATGGAATTCAAATTTGGCTCTTCAATTTCTAATTTCGAGCTGCTTTACATTACATACCCTTATAGTGTGTCAGCCAATTTGTATTGATTATATATATAGAAATAAAAACTGACCCTCTACAATTTTTACAATATCACATGTAAAAAAGACAACAAGAGAAATAATCAAGTAGAAGAAATTATGAATTTGTTAACAATAATATTTTTTTATAAACACAACAAATACATAATATATAGTGCAAAAGGTGATAAACACAATAGAATTCTTTGGTGTGTGTTACTGAAAGAATTTGAGTTACTGTACTGTATGTGTGAAAATGAGAAGGTGTAGTTAGCTATATTTGTTTTTATAGGAAAATTAAACAGTTGTTTTTGTTTTTATATTAAATAGAAAAAAAGTATTGTTCTTGACTCACTGATTGTTATAGTGTTATCGCTCTTTAACCAGAGATTCTTCCTGTGGAATAGAATATTTTGTGGGAGTGAGTGTTAAGCCTGGAAATGGTTGATAAGGTTTGTTGTATTGAAGATAAAGTTCGGCTCCTTTGCTGTGTTGATTTCCAATGAAGTCAAGTGAATTGGTTTAATATTTTAAGTGCCCACTGACCAAGTCGCGTCGAAGTTTCGTTTTTATTAGTTCTCTTGGTCAGGTGGTGAGGCTCGTGAACATGTTTACATTTTATGGCGTCAACTAGAGGTCAAAATTTGGGTCAGTACCTTCGGACGTAGTTGACGACACCTAATTAATATTTTACAACCAATCAAAATACATCAGTTGTTATATTTGATTGGGAGTCTCTATGTGTTTAACTTGCACAAAATTTAAGATTTAAAAAAAAATGTAGGAATCTGATTCTACACCCTGCTCATCCCCGTAAATATTTAAACACCCTCATATTTCAAGCAGCAAATTGCCAGCCCAGTTCTATTAATAGTATGTACGCCCAGTTGAATAAACAAAACATAAATCTTGTTTATAATCTCATAAGACATCCATATATGAAGCCAATGCTTTTTAATGAAGATGTGTTTCGAAGAATCACATATTTAATTAACAGAACATATATTTTATTTTGTGTATGAAATTTGATGTAATTCACTGGTGGCAAAAAAAGCAAATCTGAACAGGGACGTCTATCTACGTCAATCGTCCCAATCTCGTTCCCATAATGTCAAATGAAAATAAATAAATTTCTCAGTAGAAATATTTTTTAATCATTTCACCTCAAACAAGGCAATAAAGCCGCTAAGAATGTGAGAGCAGATGAGAAAGATATCAATAAGAATATAGAACACTAAAAGAAGAGGAAATAAGGAGATAGAATTTAACGATTGATATTGCATATAAATTGTTTGAACATCAAATTTGAATTGAAAACGTAACGCTGGAAGAGGGTTCCACATTTGAGAAGTGCGAGAGAATAAACTCTTACCATATTACATATGATTACCTGTAAGCATTTTAAGTGTAAAAGAATGTCAACTTGCCGTAAATCTAATACTGCACTTAAATTCATAATGTTTAGTAACCATACAGGAAATTTCACCAGAAATATTACCCTGAACATATTTAGAGGCACATAAAGAAACAAAGAAAAAAAAACGGAAGCTACGTTATGGCGGTGGTAGAGTACCTATAGCCGAGATGACAGGTCAGGATTAATAACATATCAGATTGTTTTATTTTTTTTTCCTAGAATCTTTTAATAGATAGTAGAACATTCAAACCAAATATAACAGCAGCATTTATGGTGAATGGCAAAGATATAGATGTGCGAAATACATTCTGTGGAGTAAAGTTGTCTATCATGACACAGTGTACCAACATTCCATACAACAGACCCAACAAGGGATTCAATATAATCATTCCCCTAAACATATCTTAAATAAATAATGACTTTTCTTGGTAAGCAGGAATTACATCCGACATAAACACTATCTAATATCGTTGTCTTGTTAATCAGGATTCTCCCAGCGGTATGGTCCGAACTTAGATTGAGAAACGAAAGTGTAGGAAAACAGGAGAATCCATGCAGTCCTAATTACCTATTTTATCTCCTGAAATGTTATTAGTCCATTCTAGCAGAGATACCATGTAACCCATCTTCTAATTTATCTTCTGTTGATTATTAACGGATATATTTTTCAACTGAAGACTCACTGGAATTGCGAAAAGAGCCTTGCAAACGCTAAGTATTAAGTAACAGTAAGATATCTATAGTAACAAAGAAACGAGTCACTTGTTATGTAATATCAATCCTCCTATATGACAACTGAACAAACTCCTCACCGATAAAGTTAATTGAGACAAACAAATGTAGTTTCACAGAAGGAAACTGAGAATACTATGGATTGAATACTTGAGGAACGTCGATGTTTTCAGGAAAATTGAAAATAAAGGACGCAAATGTTTCGTATCAGAAAGAGACTGTTTACATTTCCAGTGCACGTAATGAGTCACGTGTGCTTGGAGAATACGGAATACACGTGGCATAATAAATACAACATGATAGTGGAAAGCAAATAACCAACCAAACGAAATTGTGTAAATATTTGATAGAAGTGTGGTTAGGAGATATGGTTAAAAGTCAAGGGTTATTTAGAACTACAAGGGACAAGAAAATGTAGAGAGACATCATCGCTCACGACCTGAAGACATAGAAGAAGAAGAAATACGTAAAAGGATCCGTGTGAATTGAGAACCCATAGAAAATCTGTATAAAATTTTATGGAGCTATTTCTTTTAATTTTCCACTCTGTAATAAATATGCAAATGTATTCGATAAGAAATGGTTAATTTCGAAAGTCAATTGTAAGTTTTCTTTGCGAATATAAATATAAGGTTGGTACAAAAATAATGACGTAATAATGTCGATTTTTGACGTATTTTTAACGTCAAAAAACGACATTATTACGTCATTATTTTTGCACCAACCTAATAATTGGACGTTATAATCGATAAAGATGTTCTCAGTGTTGGAAGCAAGAAAATTTACAATAGAATCTTAGTTCTAATATTAATTTATAGTTTTCAATCTTGTCATTTACTGTGAAACCAACGACATATTTAGTGAAACATGTCAAACGCTAGCGTTTGAGAATAAAAATGATCATATATCGAGTAGGTTACTTTAGCTGTCTTTTACCTAGCCAAAAAGTGCGATTACAATTTAATGATGGCCCAATATTCTCAAAATAGTGATAGGATGCTCAACTAAATATAACATTTTTAACTTGTTGATTAAGCTTTTTCAATTGGTTAATGGAAAATAGAAATTCCCAGTGGCATTTTCACTGCATTAACAATCCTGTGGCTATATGTATTAATTCAACTTATAAAAGACATGTGACAAACGAACCCATGACTCTGGTTTACTGCTACGAGGATATGAAAATAAGGGGAGATAAACAGGTCGCATGTTTAGCAAGATGAAAATGAAAAACATTAAGTATAATGTAACAAAGAAAATGTTTATATAGGAATATTAAACCAGGTTAGAGTGTCAAAAATTACTTTAAAATGTTGGGTGATTCAAAACATTTTTAGAGGAACGAGTAAATGATATTCCCTATTAAATGTTCTATTTTTCTAGTCTGTGTATTATAAAAGAAAATAATATGTGTTTTCTGAATGAATGCTATGTTGAAATAATGTCTTACTTGAAGTGTAAGCTTATTTTGTTTCAAAGAGATTGATTATTAAACTTGACGAGAAACCTCAAAGAAGTGATTTTTGTGTTTTATCTCGACATAGTGAATTGGAAAAAACAATATACGCAGCATAGTTTTCATTTTGCTTCGCATGGTCCAAAAGAATGAAATTATATTGGTTCTGTTATATATAGTCGCAAGGGGTTAGCAAACTATTTTATAGCTGATAAAACCTAGTCTTTTGATTCTAGTTAAAATCTATTTTTATATCTAAAATTTGTATGGAATGCACCTCTTCTAGAGGCAATAGCCAATCTATTTTTAGGCTTTACAAAAAATCCTATTACCCGCATACCCCTGCTAATTTCTGCATTTACAAGAGCCAAACCTACCGAAAATAAAATATTTCAGTAGGAGATGTCGAGTTTTCATTTTGCCCTCTTCGTAGAGTAGAAAAGCGTATGCGCGCCCTTGTGGTTACACATTATTCTCCACCGTAGAATCGCTCTATCAGAGATGAAACATCGCAAGCATTTTCTGCTCTGTCACTCTTTCGAGGGAAAGTGTTCAAACGAACTGCATTGCTTTGTTCCACATGTTCTAAACTTCTTCTCTAAGCCCCACATTGCAACCCCCATTTTATCGAAAACCCCTGAAACCCTTCTTCTTCCATTGGCGTCATTTACGTTACACTAGAACAAATTCTGTTCGAACCGCGGCATTGTGGAACAGACTACCGAGATGATGCTTCCCAGGTAACTACAATCTTAACCTGTTCATGTCTACTGTTATAGTCGTTTTCTTCCCCACCTATCCTCACAAAGTTTGCCTCTTGCAATGGATGCCTCTACCTCGAGTGGTAATTAGATATTGCACAGCGCGAATATCATTGTAAAAATCGTTTAATATTTTTCAATAATTCCTCCGAGGAAATACGCAAACGCGGTAGATATTTGCATGAAAATAATATAGTTGTGTGAAACAAATAAAATTTCAATTCCCTAGTTGCTAGACATTTACCTCCGGCGATACGCTCATGGAAATATATGGATACAAATCACGATTATCTCCCTTTTCGTAGAAAGAATTCATGAGGGTCACATGATGGTCAGTGAGTAACGTCATCCCGAACTGAGTAGACAGCGATGTCGGAAAGCATGTCTCTCAGCGGTGGTTAAGAGAAGAGAAGAAACCACATGGTCCCAACATGGAACACAGACGTCTCCACCGTCCTAAACGTTATTTATTCGGGAAATATTAAAAATATCCCCTATCTCTCGCATAAAATGACTAGATTAGTAGCAGGATTCAGTAGTAAGCTGCATGGCTTCTCATTCTGCTACCTCCAGAAATGAATTAAAACCGAAATCCCATTTATTATAAATTAAAACAGAAAAAAATGAAGGCCTTGATGAAGGCCTATTTTCTTGCCATCGGTTTCAGGTAGTGTCGATCTTCAGCATCTTGATTATTTCATTATTCACTCTTCGAATGAAATCGTATAACATTTTTAGTTGATTTTGTTGAAAGTCCTCAAGTGATGTTGCTTCTGTTATCTGCTTCAGGCATTTATTTGGAATTCTTTAATAGAAGTCCATAAGTTTCGGTGAAGTATGGTCCACGCCGCGACCTACACACTTTATTGGCGTAAATCCGTTTTTATCCACTGATCTGAGGAAACATCAGTATAGATTTTTCTGGACGAGTGTCCAGCCATGCATGACATCTATATAAAAGTGTCGATGTAACGAGACTCTTTCTGAACATGACTCTATGGTTATTGATCGTAAAAAATGACAAGTTTTTTAGGAACATGATCATCGATATCCGTAAAAAGATATGCTTTACAAAATATGAATAAATGTTCATGTTCGTGGGTTACTGCTTAGCAGAAGTATGTTGGAAATCATTCTCGGTAAATGTAATTCGTCTTATTTTTTTTAATAATATCTGTCACGTTAGTTTTGTTTTTTTTGTTTTTTGGAGGGTGGATGTGATTCTGCATCAGTAAAAGTGATATGTCAGTGTTTACTCTTTCTTTTTCATGGTTCTGTAAACATTCTAGCGATTTTACTTCGTGTCTTGCATCAAACGAAGATACGATACATGTTAAACAAACAAAACTACCTACATGTTTCATTAGTTAATAAACATTTTTCTAATTAAGTGAAAGGTTTTTTGTCTACAGGTAAGTCGGTCCCTTTCTACCTACCTCTATTAAAATATGTGTACGGACTCCTGTAATCAGTGGAAAATTATATGTAAAAGTTCAAACAACAGTATGATATCATGTTTCAATAATAAAAAAAAAAATATTATATATATATATATATATATATATATATATATATATATATATATATATATTAAATCTCGTCTTCATCGCGAGACACGCGTCTACTGCTCGTCGGTTAAATGGTGATTTCCTCCTGAACGCTCGTTCGTTTCCGTTCGTTATTCGATCGCCGACTCCCAGGTTGTTTCGTCGGTCTCGAATCGCCGCCGCCGAGGGCTGTTCTTACCCGCGTGTTTTGGCCGCTTTCTTACGCGTCGGGTAAACATTGACGGACCGTGTACGTGTCGCGAAGATCTGTCCATCTCTATCCGCGATGACACCGCCGCCCTACGGCTCCGTCAGGGCAGTAGCTCGTTCGTTGCGACAGACACCGGGAAGCTGCCGCCGCTGATGGTTGGAGGACATCCCGGGACGTCGAATGTTTCTTCGTCCGTCTCCCACCGCCTTCGCAGTTTCCTGCCAAACTTTCGCCTCTCACACAGCCTTCTTGTCTCTCCTTCGGCTTTCGAAAGACTTCGCGTATCTCACGCCGGCGCCGCGTGTCGACTATGCGAAAAACTTCCTGTGGATTTCATATGTATGAATTGATCAATTGTGTCACGGATGTTCATGTAGCCGTTTCATCTTGCGAGATATTACTGTTTTGTTTGTTTTTCACCAGTCCTCAGTGATTAAAATTTCATTAATTAGATATTGACGGAATCCACATCTTCAGGTGTCCTTGAAATAGTGCATGTTGCCAAACAATAAGTGAAAATAAGTAATACAATGGAGAAGTTATTAGAAGCGTGGTAATATATTAGAACTGATTCAAAAAGTGACAATATGACATGATTTGGAAAAAAAATATTTCCGTGAAATTCATATTATTTCTCCCAACTGACAGATTTTGTCATTTTCAACCTGCATTTGGCATATTTTTTCAGCTTATATGTCATTTCATGTATTTCTTTTTCAGCGTACAAATAGTGCTAAAGATGGACACTGAAAACCATGCCTGTGAGAATAAACCATATAATTAAATAAAGAAAATACAGTCTTGACATTTTTTGTAGACATTAAAGTGGTATTTTTCTGCAGTATTTCCAGAAGTATAGACCCCAGAATAACTCAATATAAAACCGCCACTTCCTTTAGACAAATGCCAGTCGATATCATACGTAGCAAAATCAAAAACAAAAATATGACACATTATCAATATTTATAGGTGAGTAAGTGCTAAAAATATTTCTTTATTTTCTAAGTTATTGTGTACATCATCCCTAACGTAACGAATTCTATAGGGCATTGCGGTCTGAAGCAACGAATTATCAGATATTAAGGTCAGCTTATTTCATATATATATATATATATATATATATATATATATATATATATATATATATATATATATATATATATATTCGGGGAACAAATTAATCGGAATATTATTTATATTGTAAATCTCCAGACAAAAATAAAACAGAATGTTTTAGTATAGTTGCCAAAAATACGTATTTTCAGTGAAATAAGATTAGGTCTGAACTTTCCTCCTTTAATGAATGGAGAGGTGTTATATAGGTACTGAATCTATGGTCCCCAAAATCTAACTATTTTTGGCATACGTTATTCAAACAAAGCAATAAGAGAGTATTATGTCCGAAAATAATATTCGGCTTAAGCGTGCCAAATGAGTCATTTTGTTCTCGAAACCAGTAAGAGTGTCAGTTTTTTTTTTCCTAAATGAAATTAGATTTATATTTTATGTTTTAATAAGTAAAGAGATAACTTGTAGTGGTTGCGTTCTTTCTTGAAAGAGGATATTCAGAAAATACTGACAAGCTACAGACTGAAAGAATATTTGTAAGCAGTTTAAGAAACGTATTTATATACTCTCTGCATACCAGTATAAAGGAACAATCAACAAATCTTCATATATCAGAAAATTCGGCAAAATTAAAAAGCATTAGGAAATGGTAAATGCATTATTAAATGGTATGTTTGTATAAAGAGGGATCACAAAAGTTTAATTAAAAGATATATTTTAGTCAATGTCAAATTTAGAAATATGAATTGATGAAAGACATACTTTTATTGATAACATTCGTCGTACATATTTAATTTCGGAAGTCCTAAGTAGATTATTTTTTCAAAGCAGTAAGAAGCCAGGTGAGTACGTACAATCATCCAAATGAGCAATACTTATCATCCGAATTGTGATGAATAGAGAGCGCAGGTGGGGATGAGTCCGTAAATATTAGGTTGGTGCAAAAATAATGACGTAATAATTTCGTTTTTTGGCGTATTAAAAAAACAAAAAACAACATTATTACGTCATTATTTTTGCACCAACCTAATAGTACAAGAACAGTGCGAGTACGTTAAATATCTTGGAGCATGGGATGCGATATTTATGGTCAGAATGAGCAATACAAATGCAAAAGTTTGAGTACCTGTGATGTATAGATTGTTCTAAAGCGTTTGATAAAGTAATTATTGACCCGCTGCCCCACACAGCAAGATGTGGCCCAAGGCTGAGTTTTAAAGTAGGGCATCCGTGCCGTAGGCTCGGGCAAAAATTCCCTATAGACCACGTAAAAAACGGAGTGAAAAAAACACAAAAACAAAAATCTTAAAGGAGTTGCTAGGTGGTCTTTCCAATTATCTGTCTTTCAAATATATCAGTCTCTTCATATCTATCTAAGCCGTTTATCATGAATCTATCTATCTATCTATCTATCTATCTATCTATCTATGCATATATATATATATATATATATATATATATATATATATATTAGGTTGGTGCAAAAATAATGTCGTTTTCTCGCAAAGTTTAACGTCAAAAAACGACATTATTTTTGCACCAACCTAATATATATATATATATATATATATATATATATATATATATATATATATATACACACACACATATATATATACACACATATATATATATATATATATATATATATATATATATATATATATTCATGAATCATTCATACAAAAAACAAATATAGAGTTTAATGATTTAAATGACGAGAATACATCGTCGCAAACAATATAAATAAGATACATCAACCCCGGAACCTGTATATGAATGATATGATCCTCGTTTATAAATTACAGTTGCATAAGGTCTTTTTAATTTTTACAAGCTTTCGTCTGTTCCTACAGACATCATCAGGTATGGAAGTAGATTTTGTTCTTGTTTTTACTTCTCAGTAAGAAGAGGACAACGAAAATAGAGATGTAATCCGAAAAAATGCTATGAGAAATGTGTTATTGCTTTGGAGCGTGCGGTCGCAACGCTGAGTTTGAATTTAAGTTTTAAGGCTTTGCGTTTTTATACAAATATAGCAATGAGAGAATTCTTTTTTACTGGTAGATTTTCCGTGAATATGGCATGAACTATATTGTTCAATAATTACAGTAACGTCACACTTATTATCCGAGAGTTGTACGTTGGATCAGTTATTTTAATTTCAATTAAATGGTGCAATTATAATTATAATTGCACGTTTTAACTGAAATATATATATATATATATATATATATATATATATATATATATATATATATATATATATATATATATATATATATTAAAATAATCCAGAACACCAGCAAATGGATAAAATGTTAATTCAGTAAATATAAGAAATACAAAAAATGTAAATCAAGAATGTGCCTTCTTTCTAGATTTATTCAAATTCTGCAGTGAGACAATTTTTAAAAAATCAAAAGTCCTACCATGTTTCATAATTGACAGTCAAAATTTTTATAGCAAAACATATTCAGATGACACATCGTTCATAGCAGAAACAGAAAGGAAAATACAAGAACAGCTACAGAAGGTAGTGAATTAAATCGACAATAGAAGTATTAAACATTTAATGCAATAAGACAGAATGCATGATTGTCAGCAAATAGAGAGTGCCATGTATCGAGAGAAAAAAAAAGTCATTGATGTTTAACATTAGTGAGGGCTCACATTTACGAAAGAGGGCTTGAGAATAAAATAGTTTAGGGGAGATAACAAAAAAGATATTTTTTATGAGCTACAAAGGACAGGGAATTATGGGCAGTCATGATCGCCAACGTCCTAGAGGGAGATGGCACATGCAAGAAAAAATTAATATCAATGCAACGAGGATAACTACTAAATCATGAAATTTGTATAATGCATACAATTATTATTATTGTATTTTTATGTTCTTTTAAATAATAAAATAGTACATAACCATCAGTACTTGCAATACACCTTGATACCTATTACTCTAAATTACAGTTCAGAAAGAGTTAAGCAACATTGATACTAGTTAGTACCTAGATGGGTGACGGCTTGCAAATACCAGGTGTTGTAAGCTTTCCATGCATTAATAAGTTTCGATTTGTGATTGTTGCTTAGATATGGACGCTATGGCTGGTTTGAGTTTTTTAGCTTTATATTCGCTATCATTTCTCTGTTTACAGGCTACTCACATTTTTTCTTGAAATTACATCCAATCTTCGCACTTTTCATATTTTCAAAATCTTATTTTCTCCTCATCCTTCATGTGTTCTTCTTCTGTGATGACGCAGTGCTGATAGCAGACAAAGAAATATAAGTACAATAATTCTCACATAGTCTAGTGAAGGAAAGTGATAAGAGAAGGAGGAAACATCTATTGCAACATAAAAGAATGAACAGCCGAACATGTAAATTGCAACATGAAAAGCATCTATTGCAACATGAAATCATCTATTCATTTAGCAACATGAAATCATCATTCAGCAACATGAAAGCGAACAGTCAACATGCAAATTACAATTAGAAAATAGCAAAATCTAGCAATTATAATACATTATATGTCAGAGAAGTGTTTTAAGAGAGTTCCGAATGTGTGACAGCGAAATCCGAAAGCGCATTGAGATAGTGAATAATGAACTTCAAAAGCTATCCAAAGGATTAAGAAATAGGAAAATTTTATTAGAAACAAAGAATAGAGTATTCTTTCGATTTCCTAATATATGACCGCTAATGCGGGCCAATTTCTTGACAGATTAAGAAGCGATTAGAAGCAATATAAATGTGGTTCTACCGAATTATGCTGTGAATAACATGGACGAAACATGTAACTAACGACGTGGTTTTTGAGAAAATTGAAAAAGAAGGATACACATATTTAACATTCGTTGAAATGCAAAGGGCACATAATGAAGACAGAAGTTTGGAATAGTTGACACACACACCCACATACAAAACGTTGGATACAAGATGGACAGAATAAAACAGTTCAGAAATTAGTTAACGAATTTTAAAAAAAACATTAATTCATCCCAAACATGCCACTAAAACGCAAGGAGATACTGAGGTTCAGAAAATATGAGAAAAAAAATACTACTAAACAGAGAGAACAATAAAAGAAGAAGAATTAAGTATACAGAACATAACAATTGTGATTGTATTAAATTTTTGGAGATGAAATTTTCCTAGGTAGCTCTATGCCGGAAGAGCATTCCACAAGGTAGAATTCCGATAGCAAAAACATTTCAACTATAAATTGATGAGACTTCACCACCAATCTAGTACTGCCCTTAAATTCATAAAATCTACAGAGGAGATACGCTAAGATGACATGCCAAGTCAGGTCCAGTAAAAATGCAGATTCCCCTTTTAGATTATATAAAGAAAATCTATATATATATATACCATGAGTACCAGACGAGATTTGGTAGCAATTTTGTACAAATCCATGGCAAAACAAGAGATATAAGAAGAAGAAAAAAACAAAGATTATTAAGAGATACAAAGGACAGCAACTTCTTGAGTCATGAGCTCCAACATCCTGAAAGGACATGACTCACAGAATCAAATTTCATTGTATTACATTTAATCACAGTCGAAGTATAAGGTGAAAAATAAAGATAAACTTTAGGCAATAAGTATTTGAGAATAGGAAATTATTGATCAACTCTTGTATACGTTGGACTTGTTACTGGTAATTTCAGCGGTAAAGGAGAATTAGAAAGAGTGTAATCAATCATGACAAGTGGAAAATATACAAATATATTAAACGTAGAATAAAGAGCCACAATGAACTGGATGCTTGTTTTCTTAAGAGTCTAAATAGAAGATTGGTGAACTGTGTCACACTTCCAGATCGAGCTTTGTAAACGGACACCAAATAGGGTGGTCGGCTTTTTTTCAAATGGAGACGCAACACTGACGGAAGCCATATATACCCCTGCGGTCATAATCTTATGACCAGGTACAAAAGGGTTAAAAATATACAATATACTTTTCAATTAATCAAAATATATTTCCGAAACATTTACATTTAATTAGAAAATATAGTTTATCAACAAACGATTGAAAATTTTAAGCTTTGAATTGATTAATTTAAATAAACATTGTAAAAGGTTTTGTCATAAAGATAATACCATGTAAATAAAAATAGCAAATATAGAACAAATAAGTCACAACAACAATTTAATTCTTAGTATATCCTTCATTTTTGCGAATTACTTCGAAAATTCGCTTTGTCATACTCATTATAAACTTCTGCATGAGGGTGCTTGGGATGTTCGCCCAGGATGAATAAACTGCAGCACGAAGAGCATCCACAGATTCAAATTGCGATCCATATTTATATACCTCCTTTGCTATCTATCGACAAACCTTCTCGATTAGGTTTCGATCTGGAGGGCGTTGTCGATAGCAGCATTTTCCTGCTGGAAAATCCAGTTTTATCCACGTAGATGAGGGCCTTCAGTAATTAGAGATGCCTTTCTTAACATTTGTTTGACGAACTTTTACCTCCTGTAACTTAAGAGTTTCATTATACGAAAAGAACCCCAGACCATAATTGATCCATCTCCACTGTGTCGTGTTGGGAAAATTTCTTTGGGACATCTTTTGCATGCCAAGAACGCTGAAAACCTTCTGGCCCATCAAGATTGATTTTTTTCTCGCCTGGAAACAACACTTTCTTCGATTTATCAACGTTCCAAGTTTGATAATCGGTCGCAATGTATATATATATATATATATATATATATATATATATATATATATATATATATAACGTCATCCACAGACAGACTGTTTCACTGTTTCACAGCTCATCAGTGTGGGTAGAAATCCGGTTGCCTCTAGCTCGGATCGAAACCCGACTGAATTGGGATCAGCCGGAGATTCTACCAGTAAACGGCAGGGAAGCAGGTGGATTTTTAGCGTGTTTATTTTTAGAAACACGCCCAGTGACCGACAGTGACTCAATTCGCTATACGAAGGGTCTCGCTATATATAAGCTATAATAGTCACTGATGTGTGTGTGTGTTTGTGTGTATGTGTGCGTGTGCCTGCGTGCACGCGCGTGTGTGTGTGCGGTCGCGCATGTATGTGTGCAAGTATATGTATGTTTCACTCTGTGTGTATGCATGTATGTGTATTTATGTGTCTGTGCGTGTAAACAGGCATACACAGAGGTGGAGCGCAAAGCGTTTAAAAAAAATATCCGATTTAGGAAACACTTTGCAAACTTTAATGTTGTATTTTGTTCGGACAAATTTTTGTGGGGATTTTGAGGGAGGAAACTTTCAGCAACACCGTGTATATAATTATTTATTATTCATTCAAACTTACATTCCTTTAAATCGTCGTTTTAGATAACACACAATTAGTGTCCACTAAAAATAAACCAGCCAAAAGAAATAATAAACTTCTATTACAATCATAGCAATAAAAGAAAATGTGGAATGATCACTGGATTCTATTTAAGAGCACTCATAATTTGCAGCCCTCAATATTTACACAAAGAAGAGAAACATATTGAAAGTACTTTCAAGACAATTCTATCCCCTAACCATTTCATTTTCAATGCAGAACAAATAGCTAATAAAATATTTCAAAATAGAAACGCTGTCCTTCCTGAAAAACCCAACGAATCAAAAAATCAATTATTCTACCCAATAACACTATCACAACTACAAACGGAAATAATTTATCTAAACTCTACATAACCTTTGTCGCAACTACGATTAAAGCAGTCAAAGACTCGATCAATAAAAAACAAAACAACAAGTCAAAACTTGAAGAAGGTATTTACGCTATCAACTGCAGGAATTGCTAGAAAGTATATATTGGAGAAAACTCAAGAAGTTGAAACGAAAATCTAAATGAACACAAATGGGACATTTAAAAAAAAAAACAACGCACAAAACACTTTGATTACCACTGTAAAAAATGACCACAATTTGCTATTTTGATTAACTGAGAAAATAATACACTGAGACTAAAATTTCTGGAAAGTGCCTTGATCGCTAGTTCAGTCACGGTAAATTTGCGCCCCGGCTTTTACAATAGATCACCATTCTTGGCCGAAAGTAAGGAACAAATGTGATGGATAGAAAAAGAATATAATTGAATTTGGCTAGAGTAAATAAATATTTTTGGAAAATAATTTTCAAAAATATTATTTGAAAAATTTTGAAACTACCAGCGTCCTTGTTTTTGTGTGTATTTGTAGTCGAGGCAACTTAAACAAAGCTCAGTCTGATGAAGTTCCAAAAACATTTTTCCAATTTCACGTAAAATTTTCTAAATAGTGTTTTCTTGATATATATATATAAGAGGCCTTGCTACTGGATGTAGTTTATTGTATAACCCAGGACGTGGATGTAGTTTAACGTCTTAATCAGCACAACAAATATATGAAAAATAATATGTGTATATATATAAAAATATATATATATATATATATATATATATATATATATATATATATATATATATATATATATACACACAGTGTAACCCGGATATAAGAGAGTTGTCGGGACCGGAGAAGAAGTATCTTATATCCGGATTGCTCTTATATCCGGGTTTGGTCTATTTGGTCTAGGTAAGTATGGCTCTAATTTGGGACCAGAGAAAATCTCTCTTATATTCGGGTCTCTCTTATATCCGGATCTCTTATATCTGGGTTACACTGTGTATATATATATATATATATATATATATATATATATATATATATATGAATGAGAGTGATAATTAACTACATGAAACATTATATGTTTGCGGTTTCGATTGTAAGTGTGTATCCGAAGTGCGTATATATTTATGCATGTTTGCCAACATCTACTCTTATTTGTATTCGTAATAAATGTTACCATAACTTGTTAATGTTAGTTTTGATAATGGTTTGTTATAATTAAAAACAAAGTTTAATGCAACATGGTATGCTGTCATTTATTTTTAACTGTAGTATTGTAAGTGGTGCATTCTTAGAGATCCCATAAATTACGGTTGATTTATTAAAAATATTTCGTCGCAGATCGAAAATCTAATTCATTGTACGGAAAAGAAAGAATTACCTCCGGAAATTAATTGTCAGAAGGCGGGAGTTTATCAATAAATAGCATTAATCATTTTTTTTATCAACCTTGACATTTATTAGTGTAAGACAGAATAATTACAAACTTGTATGAAATCTTTTATATCTTATCGATATATTACGAACACTCAACGTTCATAATATTTAGGATAAATTATACAAATTTATTCAAATATATAAAAAAGAGGTCGCATGAACAATCAAAAACCAACTTAAATTATTACCATTTATTTCACTTATCATTTGACTGTTGAAATTGATAAATCTAACCGGAACTATTATTCTAGCAGGTCATTCTCTCGCAATTCTCAATTAGGGAACTCTCTACAAACATTTGTCACTTGTCATCGAATATTTAAATGAAATATCAATGGTTTTTCCCTGTCTTCTTAATTCATGTTCTTTTGTCGTTCCCTATTCTTAATAGAGATTTTATTTTCCTGATATTTTCTCACGCTCATTCATAACTTGTATCTTACAGGCCTTATTGGTTTACTTGCGGGGTAATGTTTAAAAAAATATATATATATATATATATATATGAAGTTGGTTTGAATATATATCACTGTTTTTAAACATTAAATGTCTACTCACTGGGAGACAGGCATTATTATTTGAGAATATGACTCCCGAAAAGAATAAAACCTGTATTCAATTTATATTGGGAATACAACTTCAAAGTAGGCGGTACCTATTAAATTTTGGTATTATATATATATATATATTAAGAAATGGACAAAGTCCGACAATTTATTTATAAAAGACATTTTTATGTTTAACGTTCTTTTTATAGATAAAGTATTTAAGTAAATGCTCTGTTTATAATAAACAGTATTAAATATAATAACATTTGCCGGCCTGAATGTCCGAGAAATTTTCATAGAAAATATTCGTCCTTTGACAGGTTTCGAACCTGCACCCTATACGGAAACGTCATTTAGCTTGACGTGCCTATTCTATCTATAAAAAGAACGTTAAACATAAAAATGACTTTAATAAATAAATTGTCCATTTCTTAATGTATGACGTCATTTGTTTACATTTGATACGCCATGAGAAGTTATGAATGTACGAAGATTGAAGTTTATATGCAGTAAATTCGACCTTGCTAACCGAACGATCCTTTGTGGTCGAGCGGTTAGGTACGTCAACGTAAATGACGGTTCCGTGTAGGATGCAGGTTCGAATCCTGTCAAAGGAAGAATATTTTCTATGAAAATTTCTCGGACATTCAGGCCGGTAAATATTATTTATTACTGTTTATTATAAACAGACCATTTACTTAAATACTTGTACCTATAAAAAGATCGTTATACTTAAAAATGTCTTATATATATATATATATATATATATATATATATATATATATATATATATATATATATATATATATATATATATATATATATGCATGCGTGTGTGTAATAGATTCTGTACTGACAATGCGTAGAAGTAGGCACGGATAGTGAATTAGACATTCACTATCAGTGCCTACTTCTATGATTGCAAGCAAATAATCGAGGTACATATTATAAAAATGATCTATGAAAAATCACAAAAAATATTCTTACGAAGAGATTAATTAAACGTTGAACAATATAATATTATTAAATAAAAAATGAGATCTATCTTTCTCTGCCTGTGGCTGTCTGTTTGTCCTTCTCCCCAGCAAAAGCCTGTTTTATGCATACTCATAATCTTCAGAACGGGTGTGTTGTGTGTTCGCTCGACTATTTATATATGCTGATTAAGCTAGCAGAATGAATATTGTATTACCCTGACTTTTGTTGGATGGGTTGTTACTGTTATATTTTAAATTATTCTAGAGAAATCATAGAGAATCCAAATGCAGTTGTTTGGTGCTGATTAATAAAGTTGTTTGTTAACATTATATAGATTGAATGTGCATGAGTATACTTTAGTGGGGAAGATTTCGGAAATGACATTAAACGAAGGGGGTTCAATAAGAAAAAGATGGTTATAGATGTTGCATTTAATCTTAGAAGATTGTAGATGGCAGCGAATAAAGAAATCGGAAGTGATTTCTACAGCTGCGTGTAAAGGTGCAGTTAGGCTAAAAGAATCGGTTCCATCTAGCTAGTTCAACAGTAAAACAGTGAGACTTAGGTGCCAATCTGGTAGCTCGTTTAAATACATGTAGTCGAGACACAAGCGATAAAATCTCACTCAAAATATGCCATGAAAATATCTGTATATGTCAAAAGGAAACCACCTCACGTTAGTGTCAGTTGTGCTGCCTGGTCAAGATCGATTATATTAAAAACACTTTGAAATTCATATAGAACCTCTGAATTTAGAGCAGGAACACCAGACCAGACAAAGCAGCAATATTCAAAGCAAGGACAAAAAATAGATTTATAAATGTGCAAGATGGGTTATAAGTTACATGACTGTTGGGAATTGTATTTTTGAGTGTGAATTTTCAAAATATAATAAGGTATACAAAGACAAGGAGACTAAAATTAAAAAAAATGATGATATACAATTTATTTTCGCAACAGAAGCAAAGATATGTTCCATATTTTCAAAGGAGTTGCATAGATCAATACATGTGAACTACATCTCCACTCGGTTCTGAATATGTTTTATTTATATGTTTAGTTCCTACCTCATCTAGAGAACATTCAGATTTGCTTTTAGAAAGATGTTTTTCCTTACGGATTTATTTTTATCATAAATCTAGAGGCGTCTAACTATTTGCTATTTTGACAAACGGCTTTTGGGAAATTTCTCATTTCCTCCTAAAAATAAATATATTTACCCGCCTTGAACATGACCTCAGGAAGGATATATATATATATATATATATATATATATATATATATATATATATATATATATATATATATATATATATATATATATATATATATAATAATAATATATATATATATATATATATATATATATATATATATTATATATATGTAATATAATATATATATTAATGTTAAGTATTTTTTTTAGTTTACTCTACTCTTGTTTTCAACGCTGCGTATCTGGGTTCGTACGTTAAATGTCTTGGTCGAATATAAGCATTGAAAACATTTTTAACTGTTTCCAATCTATAAAATGTATAGAGAGTGTGATCTGAAATGTTTCGGTCAGTTCAAGAGATTCTTTTGACATTTAGCCACGGTCTGGGTAGTAGATCGTTGCGAAACCTTTACGTAACACCTCCGTGATATATCTCTTTACACTGACGGCAAATAGATCTTGAGCGATTCTGTGCAGGGAATTAAGTTGGAGTTCTGATAAAATTATAAAACATATCGCCCATCTTTTGAGGTGCTTGATTTTTTGACAGTGATACCAATGCCGATAAGGTTCATTGTGATGAAAGACTCTTGTGCCGAAATATATCATAGATCACAGACGAATATATGCTTTATTATTTTAAATTAAACCTTTTTCGAAACATCCTGACACATCTTGAAATTATCACAATTCTTTATTATTGTTGAATGTATAGCTAACAATTTTAGTCGAGATTTACCCACTGTACTTTTCTTTCAAAATTCACAGTGTGACACTATTTGGCTTGCAAAAAGAAAAAAAAAAGAAAAAAGAAAGGCGAGAATTAAATTTAGGTAATAAGAAGCCATCACGAAAAGGACACTAAGCGGTGTTATTTTTCTGACAAGGAAAAGTGGTAAAATGTTTTATTCCCATTGTCGAGAAGCTAAAAAGGAAGATACTGGAATTAATCTGATTTAGGTTACGGGGCGGGTGGAGATTCCAGGTTGGTCAAATAACATCAGAGACAGAATTCTAAATAGATAAAAATTAACTGTGTCGCAAAATTACAAAAACAAAAGTGTCCGCTGACCACCATGAAGGAAAGGTTAAGCCTTTGTCTATATGTAGAAATCATTGAGAGGAGCATCTGTTTATCGTCAGGCTGGCTATGATAGCGAAATTATTTTATCGGGACGAAAAATTGGCTGTGTTTCGCCAGATGACCACCCACTCGATAATTGGCGAAAATCTCGTTGACGAATTCCATATAAAAATTCGGCTATGATAGCGAAACTGTTTTATCGGATCAGTGGTTGGCGCCAGGAGTGCAGGTACGTCTGGGTGGCCACCCGCTTGGTGATGGCGAAAAGCTAATTGACGGATTCCAGGTAATTCGGTTAAAAGATAAAGATTCTAGGGTGTGAGGTCTCCTCGAAGAGAAGAAAGAAAAGGAAAAGTGAAAAAAAAAAAGGATATTTTTTTTTCTTTGAGCAAGATTTTTTTAAAACCGAGGTTAGTCCGGCCACACCCACGCCGCTGAGCGCCCATTGGCTGAATGATAGCAGGAGTATTGGGCGGAGGTAATCATATGAAGAAGGAGGGGAGGCCTGTTGCGCCCCCCTGAAGGGATAGGTGTGAGATGCCACTGTGAGAGAGAGGGGAAACACGTTGACACCCTCTGAGGGCATGGTGAGATACAAATATGAGAACAGAAGGAGGTGGGAAGACGAAAGACTTCCAAAAATGGAAAATAATAACATTTTCCTGACTGAAACCAAAGAAGTGGATTTTGGGTTGAGAATTATCAAGGAACCTCAAACCCCGACAAGCCCACCCAGGTTTTGGTCGGCGTCCATATAAGCAGAGTCGCAGCGAGTGAGTTGCAGTTAGAGTTGGAGTTGGCAATTGGCAGAGACAGTTACAGAGTTAATAGCCTCGCAGATGGCTGACTTGAAAGATTCCAGGCATCACGACCTCAACTTCTAGCCAAGAATTATTTATTTTTTGAGGAACGATTTAGACTCGCACCACCAAAACACGTTTTACGAATATCGCCTGAAGATACACCAAGAACCAGATTTTAAAGAACAAACAACTTAGGATGTTAAGATACGCCTAAAAAACGCAAAGTGTCACGAATCCATGTAGCGGGTTGGGAAGTAGACGCAGTCCTGTATTCAGCAACCATATATAAAATATTGTTATCCTTTTTTAACACATTTGAACTTTTCGAGGTTTTATTTTCTTTTCTTTTACATATACTTGTGCGATATCACCCTTGTTCGAACTCGACTTGCATTACGGCCCGGCGACTGATTGATTTCGTCTGCCTAAGATCAATTCACAACGTGAGTGGGTTAGACTGGAAATCAAAACAGTTACTTCGGTAACCAGACGTTGGAGGCGAGCTGGGAACGGCAAGGCTGATACCGAATCTAACCAGATTCCCATACGAATCACCAAAAGGTTAGAACGTCACATTTGGTGCCGCGACCAATACCAAGCCAGTTGGTCGTCACCGGACAGGATAGCACGACGGACGCAGCCATGCAGACGTCACATTTGGCGCAGCGACACCGGGGGGACGTCACAACAGATCAATCGATGAAATTTGAATGAAGTGATTTGTACTGAAAAAATACATTGTCAAAACCCTAATTCACGATTTAATAATCTATGCTACGTTACCTGTTGGCACTTCTCCTAAAAAGTTGCTTTCAATTGGTCAATATATGACTATTTTAGATAGTGTGACGAACGGACGAACGGAAGTGAAATTATTTTATATATAGATTAGTGTCACTCCAGAGGGATCAGATTATCTGTCTTAGAGAGATGCATGGTCATGTATGGGAATGTCAGCAACTGTTGAAATGATGTGTAAGTGAGATTTCGATTTTCTTAATATAATTAAAATGGCAGATCCTACACACATACGTCAGGATCTAAACGGCCAAGTAATAAAACTCACATTAAATGAGATTATAAAAATTATTTTCTAGAAACAGCTTCCGGTAATATATTTTACGTAAACAATGAACATATTTCCTACAGATAGACGACGTTTCAATAATATACTCCATAAAAAAAAATAATACTGGATAATATAAATATACCAATTCGTATCGAATATACAAACGAATTTTTTTATGAAACAAAACAAACAATATATTAGATTTCGTAAATCTAGTCATAATCTAAAATTAAGTGTCTGTGGGACTCCATCAATAAGGAAGATCTCAAAAATGCTATTCACACAAGAACAGCAAAAACATATATAGAATAATTGTAGGCTTGTATTTAATGACACGTAGAATGTATAATGCTCAATATTTATATTTATTGCATCTGCGGGTAATTTGCAGTGTAAAACCCACGCTCAGTTATAATGAAAATTTCCCATCTAAGTGTCAATTTACATGTTTAATCCGAAAATAACGGTAAAAGTCTGCGGAACTCTAATGTTTTTTAGTTATCGACAATAAAATTCCGGACTCATTCGCGTCCATTCGCGTCGGGTCTTTCCGCCATTTCTGTTATTGTTTATAATCGTTTGCGTAGAGTAATCATACGCAGAAATGTACTTAGTAACAGACTTTTTACTGATTCTACTTGTCTTAATTACTGCGCAAAACCAAAAGAAGTCTTTAGACACTTTTGATAGTGAAGGTTGTCTTCAATTTTTGACTGTTTTGTCATTTTGTAAATAATCATGCTTAAATATTCATATTTTGGTCAATAATCACGCTTTATAAAAGCTTCAAATCTACTGTATATATAATTATGCTTATATATATACACACACACACACACACACATATATATATATATATATATATATATATATATATATATATATATATATATAAAATTATAATACATATATATATATGTATATATATATATATATATAAAATTATAATACACACAAACACACACATATATATATATATATATATATATATATATATATATATATATATATACATATATATATATATATATATATTTATATATATATGTGTGTGTGTATGTGTCTGTGTGCGTGAAAAGTGTGTGTATATAAATATAAATAAATATATATAAGTGTGTATAATTATTTATATATTATATGCGCGGTTCTTATCAGAAAGCGCTCAATATCAGAGACAGAGCTAACATATATGATTGGATAGATGTGAGCTTGTGACCCTGGGTTTCACACTTTAGCGATCGCTAAAGCGTGAAACCCAGGGTCAGAAGCTCACATCTATCCAACCATATATATATATATATATATATATATATATATATATATATATATATATATATATATATATATATATATATATATATATATATATATATGTAAATAATCATGCTTTTTAAACGCCAATGTTAATTTAGAAATTTTCTTAATATTATTTCCTTGTAATTATTTTTTATTTTGTAAATAATCATGCTCTTTTTAAATGTCGCGCAAGGTTTGCGCATTGCGTGCGTATTAATCAATACAAGTGTTACTTCGTTGCATCATTGATCGAGGCTAACGTATATAAACAACGCAAGTAATGGCTGCCGTCTTGTAACCGCGACGCGAATGAGTCCGCAATTTCATTTTCGATAACTCGAATATGGTAGTTTTCCGCAAACTTTTACTTTTATTTACGATTTAAGCATGTAAATTTACACATAAATGGAAATTGTTAAGAAATTTTCTTTGGAACTGGGGACGGGGCTTACACTGCAAATTACTCGCATCTGCTCATAATTACTACTACAAATGCATTGATGAATACAAGAATTATTTATTAACGTCAGACATTTTTAAACACATTAACTAAGTAATTTTAAAGAATATCATGATATAACAAAGGTATTCACTTTCTATAAAAAAATAATAATAAATAATAGGAAGGATATCTTTATTATTGTTAGAAAGAAACATAATTTTTTTTGAATTTGTGATGGTTATTTTTTGGAAAACTATTTTAAGAGATATATAAGTTTCAACTGACAGTAGCACTAAATTTTCCGTCAATAATTCCCTAAAGTAAATGACAAATTTGTAACGCCACATATACAAAAAGACGGGAGCTGCAGAAAGAATCAATTGGAGAAGAGTCATCTACGATATTTTTTTTTCTAAAACACCAGGAGACAAATAGAAGAGAGGAAAAGATCACAAAGAAAAGTCAGAGCTCTCAATTCTCTGTACCATCCTTACCTACCAGCCGGTGGCTATGGACGTCTCTTCAGATCTAACATAGGAATCATTTCACAAACAAGGTAATGTCAATGCGCTCTGCTATACTCGCCAACGACTATCATGAAAGACAATGACGATATATATATATATATATATATATATATATATATATATATATATATATATATATATATATATATATATATATATATATTACAATGAATCATTAATACAAAAAGTAGATTAGTAAAGTTAATGATATAAAATGGAGAAATCCTTTTGCAAACAAAATTTTAAAGTTGCATTTTGTTTGCGAAAGTATTTCAACATTTTATATTAAATTTACTAATCTACTTTTTGTCTGAATGAATTGAACTGCACCACATTATATATATACATATATATATATATATATATATATATATATATATATATATATATATATATATATATATATATATATATGTACGTACGTACGTATGTATTCAAATTTATAATATTCATATTATAAGATCACTACAAGTTTTGCAATTTTGTTTCAACACTACTGCTGTCTTATCAAGTGACGATGTTTAATGGAAAATAAACGATATTATAAATTCAAACAGTTAACCGTTAAATTAAAAATTTAAAAAAAATTATATGCCAAATTCTAAAGTTAACATATTAATATTATTTTCAGGTTATTCAGAAAGGAAACCAAAAAGAAATAATATATATATATATATATATATATATATATATATATATATATATATATATATATATATATAATTTAATATTTTCCTCGAAGTGACACTTTATCTGTGCAGTTCGACGCTGATAAAAATCTATCGCAGATCGTTACATATATTTGATACATGGAAGTCAGAATTCAAATAATTGGTAGGGAGGGAATGGAATTTTCAAATGAAAGGACAAACACATACACATAATAATACCGAAACACACATATATATATATATATCAGAAATGGTGGGTAAATAATGAGAACGCAAATATAGGGAAGTATATTCATAGAGTAAACAGAGAAAGGAAAAATATAAAATATAAGAAATAAAACCGAAAAAATAAAAACTATTAAAAGAATAAAAATGTAAACGAACTCAAAATAAAAGCATGCAAAAACAAATTTTGTCAGATATATATATATATATATATGTATATATATATATATATATATATATATATATATATATATATATATATATATATACAGGTAGAGGTATATAAGGGCAGTCAGACTCGAAAATAAATATATGAATATTCGATCTCACTAAAAGCCATATATAAAAGCACTAATAAAACTGCACAAACCTACCATCAATATTTATACATATACAAACATACATACAGGTATAAACAGGATCAAATAAAAATAAGGATTGTATATACATGCATGTGTACTATGTATAAATCTACATAGTTGAAATAAACATATCGGACTATCTGATTTTTTAAAATTATTATATATATATATATATATATATATATATATATATATATATATATTCAAAATAATGCCATTCTGGGTATAACGATAAACTACATCCGCAACAGCAAGTCCTCTGATCCGAAGATTTTGTGGATCGTGGAACTACCTCTTAATTGCTCGTGTTCCCATGTCCACCCTTATCTGGGGTAGTAGCAACTGTTAGGGTCCCATCTCTGGGCAAATAGTTAACCCCAAAACTGACGTAAAAAAAAAAAAACATTATAAAAGTGTAAAAATGGCTTTTAACGCCAGAGATATTTTGCAAAAGAATTGTTACTAGAAATAAATTTTTGAACAAAAAAAAACTATTAGGTTGGTTAAAAATAGTGAAGTAATAATGTCGTTTTTGACGTTAAAAAATATGTCAAAAAACGATATTATTACGTCATTATTTTTGCACCATGCTAATACTACCAACAATATATTTTTGAAAAATATATTACCAGCAATACATATTTTAAAATAATATTACCAGCTATACATTTTTGATGAAAAAAATATTACCAGAAATAGATTTTTGACAAGCTAAATATTACTCGGAAAAACAAATGTTGTCGGCATTAAATAACCCAATGACGTTGATATGCCGTAAAACACTACAAAGCAAACCATACTAATCAAAATAATGTACATTGAGTGTTGGTGAGAATAAATTAGTGTTTAGTGCATAATTACCGTACTATACAAATTATACTAAGAATAAATACTAATTTTTTCGTATAAATTAACACAACCCTGAATTTAATGCTTAAATGCATAATTTGTGGTATGAGAAAAATGTATTTTTATTATTACTAGAAGTAGATATAAATATATAAATACATATATATCTTGTTTTGTCTCTGTGTGTAAGCGTGACTATGCGTCTTGTGTATATAAGCACATTAAACAGTATACGTTGTTTTCCATGCAGAATGCAAAATTTGTAGAATATCTATATTTGTAAATATGTTGTTATGTTCTGATTTAAAGGCACATTCTTTTTTCGTTTAATGAAATCTGAGCTAGTCGAATGGGCAATATTGATATTTTTTTCAGGTTTCCCGGTAAACTGAAACCTCCCATGAAAATAGTCCGAATTGATACATGAAATTCTCGAATTTGGGCTGTATATTATAAGCCGAAAGTTGCAAACCTCTGTTATGAAATGTACCGACACAAAATTATCAATGGAAATGAAATTGTGTACAACCTGCTAAAATAGCAGTTACTGATACTCCTTGCTTTTGAAATGATCAGTGGCGTTACTAAGACTTGCAAATTTTAAAGTATACATGCCATTCTATATATAGACTTTTACGAATAAATCATGTGCATTCTCTCTATCTCTATCTCTCTCTCTCTCTCTCTCTATATATATATATATATATATATATATATATATATATATATATATATATATATATATATATATATATATACGATGCGATGTGAACGAAAGTAATGTATAAACTCTAACGTTCACAGAATTAATCAAAAATATTTTTCTATATGATAAAATTATAATACACACACACACACACATATATATATATATACATATATATATATCTATATATATATGTATCTATCTATCTATGTATATATATATATATATATATATATATATATATATATATATATATATATTCGTGTGTGCGTGCGTGTTTGTGAGTGTTTGTGTGTGTGTATTTGCCACATTCTCGTGAATGATTTGGGCATTTAAGCAAATGATGAATCAGGTTTAATACTCAAAGTAACTTCCTTTAATCAATATATATGCATAAAATTACCCATGAACAATGTTTCTCCTTAACGAGGATGACATCAAACATATCAAAATCTGAGATATATGCTTATTTACATATATCGAGATAATTTGAACGGACATTAACGCAGTGTCGTCTCCACACTGGTGCGCGTGGGCACACACACACGCGCGCGCAAACACTCAAACAGACACACATACACACATAACCAAACAGGTTCGGTTAAAAAGAAACATTTATTTTTTTAATTGCATTTTCAAATAATGTGTTGAGTGATGTGATCGAATATGTGGATATACTTTTCAAAACTTAAATTTTGTGCTTATTTTTGTTCAATTCGACATTTGCTGTCATCAAGAACCGATGCAGTTTCTCTATGGTAGTTCGAATTCCATTCTCTATATCATGGAATTCTTTGCTAAGCTGGACGGTTAAAATAGTCTAGCGTGACATTATGTATAACGTCTCTATTGAAAACGAGGCTTTACAAAATGATTGCCATCTACTTATTAATTTCATACAAAATTTAATTATTCTTTTTGTCTTCTTACTAGAATGTACTCTCCCCCAAATTATTTCTAGAAAATTGAAAGCATCATTTCTAAATTGATCCCTTTTTACAGAAATGTTAGCGTTATTTCATCATCGCATCAAGTTGATTTCAATTAGGTTATACAACCATGAAATTAGCAGTTATGTCTTGAAAATAATTTTACAAAGTTGTATGCGGATATTTGAAGTTGTATAAGCTATACTTGAGTCTTTTTGTTTCTAATAAACACACTGGTTTCTTATTTCATGTACTATAAATAAACAATATAGCACGGAGAAAATCGAAAAAGAATGGAAGCAAGTTGAAATAACAGAATGTAGAAGACAACCGGTGACTCACTGATTTCCTATGTCATTTGATAAAAATGGGTTCAGCCGAATCTCGTATATGAGTTATATAGAGAATAGGGCTTATCTTGCAGGCATATGATAGAGAATTATTCATGGAGAAAGAATTGTAGTTTGTTGTTAGTTAGAAACAAAAGTAAAGGGGTGCGTTCAAACTGTAGTTGAATAGTTTCAAATTAAAAGTGTGATCTTGATTCAGATCATTATTATAATGATCTAAAATTTTTGTTTATATAGACTGCAATGGAATGAAGAGTCACATATTGATAATAATGTTGTGTTTCATTTAAAAGATTATCAGTCTATTTTATCTCATTTTATTAGTAATATTAATAAGCTTTCGTAAATCTCAAATATTTGCAAAACCCAATTGTTGGTTGACATGAACATTATTATAGTTTGTATTTTATAATGTGAATTTAATGATTTATTTGTAGTATAAAGGTTATCGTCACAAGAAAAGGTGTTTAGCTTTCAGAGTTCATATCCATTTTGAAGTTACGCTCACATAAATGATTTTATGAAAGTGTGCATCTGTTTCTTAAAAAGTCGAGAAGATTGGCTCCCCAGACATAATAGAATGAAATCGCTGAATTATGGAGAAGGCAACTGGAATATATCAACTGTCTATATCATGTATGTATGGCAATTATCTTGTTATATAAAATGGAATATATGGAGATTCATGACATTTAAAACACAAGAATGAAACGCACTGACGCATACAGAAAACTTCCTAGTATTTAATATTGTTAAAAGTATCGTTAAGTTTTAGTTTTTTGGATTTACAATCTCTACTGTGTATTATATTTTATCGGAAGGAAATATATATAAGAACGTAATGAAAAGATATGCGAAAAAAACTATTTCATTTTAATTAAATTAAGTATTAAATTAAGGATTTATTATTTTAATCAATGATAATTTTTGAAATAGTAGAATATTTTCCATAGAAAATAATAAAATTTTAAATTTTTCCATATATATTAATTACAATTAATTCTACTATATACTACTAGAAAAACCAACTGTAATTTATACCTACTTAGTTGTTCGCACTTCTCGCCAAAATCTGGTTTCAATCGGTCAATGTATGACAATTTTAGAGGATGTGACAATCTGACGGATTAACGGAAGTCACATCATTTTATATTAATAGTCAGAGTAATTACTAATAGATCATTTTAATATCTAAAATGCCACTGTAACTTTTTTGCCAGTAATGTTCTCTTAAAAAGGAAGATATCATGAAGAAAGTAAAAACAAAAATGGTAATATCGATATGCAACTTTTAAATTACTACTCGTCTTTTCGTACGTTTAGCTTTCTATATCGATATGGGAATAGAATTTTGTGATTAAGAATTTGTTTTATTATTTATTATACATTTTAAAAAGAAAAGTTCCATTAAGTAGAATTTATACACTTCATCCTGAGGTGATATACACGAGTTCAGATTACTGTCTAGCATAGATTACCTTCCCTTGAGGCTAGGAGAGGTCTATTAATGCCGGATGAGAAAGAATAAATTTTCGAAATATATTTCCGAGAAGAGCGTATCGTATAAGATGCCGGTTCATACGTCGTATGCGCATTTAAGGATGTGTTTGTGTTTTAGTGCTCATTTAGTTACGTACACATTCTGAAAAATAACCTCGCACAAATACGATCGAATATAGAAAAAATATTTCTCTAAAGACAAGACGAATATTGCTATTACGTTTTTTACAGTGTACGTATAAAGTATATGCTGGCAATAAACTGACAAGAGGTTAATTCGAAGGAGACATAGAAATTTTTGTTTTAGTTCATTTTTATTACTTATATTGCCAGAAGTTTTATATCACTATTATATTACATATTATCACACCAACCATTCTCGTAGGTTCACTTGTCATTTATCAAAATTTAGTGCAATTCGTGTACATATAGATCAATATATCAAAAATAAACACCACAAATACACAAACATATACACACACAGATGCATGTGGTTTAAAATATACGTATTACCTCAGAAAATATACAAATATTCACTGAATATTTGTATATTTTCTAAGGTAATGCGTATATTTTCAGCCACTTATTGAATTTGCTATGCATTGCTTATTCCGTACTCCATTGCGAAATATGTTGTAGAATTGGAGATACATTGTATGCACACTTATAGATTCCTCTACAAATTTGTGAAGATCAAAATCTTTTGCTCTCCTCTCTGGATAATATGAAATGTAATTGCTCTATGGCAATTGCAAAATTTTTATTTTCTTCATTTGAATTTTAATACATGCAACCTTTGAAAAGGAAATAATATTGACCTGATTTTATACCATTTTGAAATTTTCTGATGAATAAAATATATGTGTACCCCGTACCACACTAACTCGTTCATTCTACAAGAACAGCGAAGTCTGCTAAACTGTAACAGAAGCAACGATTGAATACAATTCGTACAAGTAATGTGATGGAGTTAAGACCATATACCAGTCGCTTTAATATTTCTTAATTTAAAATAAGGAAAATTAAAAATAAAATTAACAAGCGGTACATCGAAATAAATTGTGTTGTGAATAAGTAAAAAACTGGCAGAAAACAGCTAATTTCTGAAAGTATGGAGTTGGCCGCTAGAGATGTTTCAAAGAATCCTAAATTAACGACAAAGAATATTGTCACTGAGGTACAGACAGCATGATTGAAGAGACCGACGAAAAGACTCATTAGATAAATTAATCTTTCAGTGAAACGTACTTTACTAAACACCTACAAAGCAGATTAACTGATGCTAGAAGCCATATAGATCATGCGAATGAATATTGAAACATTATTTTAAAGTCAAGTTAGAAAATTTAGAATATTTTACTCGTGGAGTCTATGAGAGAAATCGAATAAACCCCTCGAACCAAAAAATGCTGTCCATAGATTTAAACACGCTGGAATGAGCAGTATGCTTTGGGGATGATTTGCTGCTTCAGAAACAGGAGAACTTATGAGAGTACAAGGTGTCATGGTTAAAGAGCCGTATTTGGCGGTCTTAATATATACGAAAGCAACAATGCTGAAAATAGTGAAGATTAGAAAGTGAAAATGAAGCGAAATACACGACACTAATTGATAATTAGCTGAGAAGAAATTTAAGGAATTTGCATACATCGGAAATAACTATAATGAAAACTCGATTGAAAGCACATGAACGTATTAGTTTGGTGCAAAAATAATGACGTAATAATGTCTTTTATTGACGTTAAAAATACGTCATAAAACGACATTATTACGTGATTATATTTGCACCAACCTAATATTTGAAGAAAGAACTAAAGGATGAATATCCTTCAAATTTGGATAAACAAGAAACGATATTCAAACAAGAATGAAACGCAATATCTGACAGTGTGTATAGTAATGTTTTAAGGCAGATTTAACGGATTAAAAAAAAATAAACGTAGATAAAGATTACACAAGTGATTAATGAAGCAAGATATCTAATATATCTCTCCTATGACAAAAGTCAGTTTGAATTATATTTGATTATATTCCTTAACAATTATAGAATTTTTTTGTGGATATAACTGCAAATTATTTCCATAAATATTATTTTATGATTTATGTGAAAAGCACATGAAATACCCATGAAAATACAGTAGCGTCCAAAACTAAGGGACAAAATTTTAAAACGTAATATTTGTTAGAAATAACGACTGTAAAAAGCTGAAATTTTGACAACTGGTAGTCATTATCATCCATAATAACATACTAAAATTTGAATCATTTGCAAAGGATAGAAAAAGAATTATAACAATTATTTATTTATTTTCAAAATAGGATCGTCCAAAAGTAAGGGACAAAATTGAGAAAAACAATGTAAACAATATGCTATATTCAATTTTTTTGATTTTCTTAAGAATAAGTCTTACTTAGTCATTTGTAAACGTTCCATCAGCCGGCACCATGGCGAAACGCCAAAAACTTGATTACTCTGTGAGACAAGCTATTGCGAAGCTACACAAGGAAATGCACACCATTAGAGAGATTTCAGAGAAAGTGAAACGTTCCAAGAGTGTTCTAGGCAGGGTTGTTAAATCCTACAATGATACTGGCAAAATAGTTAGTGCTTTTAAAACCGGCAGACCCCGCAAACCTCGGCAAGAGAAGATCGAATAATGCAGCGTATGTCATTAAAGGACCGTTTTAAGTCTTGCACAGAAATTAAAAGGGTTATGAATAGTACCTCATGTGTTAATGTGTCAAGACAGACTGTTTGTAGACGACTGCAAGAAATAGGGCTGTTTAATGGTACCCCAGGGAAGAAACCACTTGTTAGTCCGAAGAATAAGAAGAGATTAGAGTTTGCAAACAGGTATGTAATTTGGACATATGAAAAGTGGGCAAAAGTATTTTTCAGTGATAAAAGCAAGTTTAATTTATTTGGAAATGATGGAAAAAACAATGTAAAGATACGTATTGGTGAAATATTAAGTGCAAAGTGTACTAAGAAAACTGTCAAGTTTTGGGGGTGGAAGTGTCATGGTATTTGTAATGTTTTCTTGCCAAGGTACAACGCCTCTTGTCCGGTTACAAACTCGTGTAAACGCGCAGATCTATAAAACATTGTTCAAGATCATGTTGTGCCAATCATACAGAATCCAGGTTTCGATAGGGCTACCTTTATGCAAGATAATGCCCCATGTCACAAGGCAAAGGTGGTAATGAGTTACCTTAGCGAGCAAGATTTTGAAATTATGGATTGGCCACCGCAAAGTCCTGACTTAAATCCAATAGAAAATCTTTGGAAGAACTTAGGAGCGAAAGTTATGGAAAGAAATCCAACACGAAGGATATGTGGGTGAAGCTTCAAGAAGAATGGTCTAAAATTAGTATCGAGGATTGTCAAGAACTGATTCGTTCTTGTAGTCGAAGATGTGCAGCTGTCATTGAGAGCAAGGGCTCATTTACTAAATATTGATTGTACATGTATTTTTATTGTTTTTTGGCGTTTACATTGTTTTTCTCAATTTTTTTCCCTTACTTTTGAACGTTCCAAATTTGAAAATAAATAAATAATTGTTATAATTCTTTTTCTATCCTTTGCAAATGATTCAAATTTTAGTATGTTATTATGGATGATAACGACTACCAGTTGTCAAAATTTCAGCTTTCCAAAGTTGTTATTTCTAACAAATATTAGGTTTCAAAATTTTGTCCCTTAGTTTTGGACGCTACTGTATATATATATATATATATATATATATATATATATATATATATATATATATATATATATATATATATACACGTTTCATTAAATAATATAGGCAATTGTTGTCTATTTATTTTATGTAAATTATATATATATGTATGTATGTGTATATATAAATATATATATATATATATATATATATATATATATTATATATATATATATATATATATATATATATGAATATATGTGTATATATATATATATGTATGTATGTATAAATATTTGTATATAGGTGTGTGTTGTATGTGCATATATGCACTGAATATGTAAATGTACTATTTAACATTTTCTATATTTATTTCACTATGTGTTTGTACATATATAAGCTGTGGGGACATAGTATTGAAATCATGGTGGTAAGTATTAGTTTTGCAAATTAATCAATAACCAGACATGAATGTTCCAGTCACTATTCAGAATTGACTGCTACGCCTATTAACTCTCTCTCTCTCTCTCTCTCACACACACGAACATTCTATCGCTCTCTATCCCTCACTTTCTCTCTCTATTTTTTATACATGCATTCGTATATACATATATAAATACGTGTGTGTATGAGCGTGTGTAGTATTCTTCTCTCTAAATCCATTAATTGGCAAATCTGCATATACTTACATTTGCCAAGTAACGAAGCATTTTCTGATGCATGATATCTGGTTTTAATATATTATATATATCATGCCATCAGAAAATGCTTTCGTTACTTGGCAAATGTAAGTATATGCAGATTTGCCAATT
>OZ010571.1:143280875-143435875 GCA_963932145.1 Acanthosepion lycidas | reverse complement strand
TAAAATTTGTTTTCGTCTGAACATAATGTTGTGGCTGTAAACTTAATTGCATTTTAGAAATCCTAAACCAGAATCCATAGTTATTTTTCAGATTATAGTTTGAAAATTAAACACCATTGCTTATTTTGGTATGCCATATTTTGATCTTCTCAAAATGATGGACACTTAAGAGGGTGAAGGTATACAATGATAATTTTCTGCGCATTAAATTCTAAACCGAAAGTGATCAGTTGCTTTTTAAAGACAAAACATTTGTTATAGATCAAGCTCTGACATCAGACATATTGAATGCAATAATATGTTAACATAATAGTTGTAATATATATCTTGGGGGACATTTTAGTTGAAGAGTTTGCCATTTTATCGTGTGTTGATTGATACGAATTGGTGGTTACTCAACTCATCTGTGTTACATTTAACAATATTTCTAATATGTTATATGTGTGCATGTCAAAAACAATCATTTTTGACGTTACTTCGAGGGGCTTGATTCGTCTCTCTCAAATTTGAGTGCTTAGTATTTTTATTCATTTAGCTGAATAAGGAAATTGAGAAATTCGGAATAGTAATAAAACTCATTTTTTATCCAAAGACCCAATGTCCTTACGGTCTTAAATGTTTTATGTATTTTACCAAACCTACATAAACTATTTTTATTTAGTCTTGGAGTCAGCTTTTTTAGTATTTATTGATGAGGCTTCTCTCTTTTGTGCGTGACTGTGAATGTCTAAGTTTTCTTTTCTTTTGTTGCTCGAAGTAACATTTAATTCTATGGTATAAATCTTAAGACGTTTGTGACATTCATCCACTTAGTCATTAAGTAGGAACGTAAAACCATCATGATGCTTCTTCTGAATTCTATATGAGAACAGATAACAAATTTTAACTGAACATATATGATTCTAATTAAAAGAATTATTGTTTGTTTCTATTTTCCTTAAAACCTCAATGGATCTAAAAAGAAAACTCCGTCCATGGTATTTCAAGCACAATTCTCGATTTTTCATTGCAAATATGAATTTAATTTAATTCATATTTTACTTGAAACATGCTCGTAACACTCATGTTCGCACACTGTCTAATGGCTTATCTACTTCATAATTCTCTAAAACGTAGATGCATTGCATATTGTTTGAAAAACAAAAAAAAAATAAGTGTGCATTTAATCAGGGATATCCGCAAAAAAAATAGCAGTTGAAACAATACTACCACCACCAACAACAACAACAACACCACCAACAACAACAACAATAATAATAATAACAATAATAATAATAATAATTCCAGAGAAGAACTACAGTCGCTTAATTCATTATAAATAACTTTATGTTAGGAATATGTAATTAAAGTTATCCGATATTGATTTTCGCGATAATCTAAACGGAAATTTTTGCATTCGTTCAAATGTTAATTTAATATTACTTGGTTATATCAGTCTCCGAAGCCGCCCAGTATAAAGCACAGCTGAGGAAACGGTGGATACTTCTGTAAATTAATAAAGTACCCGAAATACTAGGCCGGTAGATAGAATTTACGTTGGTTAAGAATGAAGGCGCTTGCACATACATCTGTTTTCACTTTGATATATTTTAGTATCGAGAATATTTAACATCGAACAACATTTATTCCTTTTAATAGTATGTAAAAATATCCGCTCTTTGCCTGATGAAAATCAGACGACTGGACAGAGCGTGAGAAAATTATAGGAAATGAAGCCTAATATATTTTTTATATCTTTTAAGAAAATCCACATTACACTAAAAATGTTTACGGTTTCGCTCTTCTTTTTCATATACATGCACATATCTCTCGTTGGAACAACTATAACCTCTTCCCTTATACATACATACACACACACACACACACACACACACACACATATATATATATATATATATATATATATATATATATATATATATATATATATATATATATATATATAGGGGCACGTGGGCGAGTAGTTAGAAGTTTCGCATTCGGACCAGGAGACTCGGGTTGGAATCTCACCATGGTCGATTTTTCAGGAAAGTTTGGAAATTGCATGAAAACCATATCACGCCTGCAAAAGTAATTGGCTAGTCGCTCTAGTATGCGGGTATCCTTGAATACGAGCGGCCAACTATAATATATATATATATATATATATATATATATATATATATATATATATATATATATATATATATATATCTGTGTGTGTGTGTATTAGGATATAACATCAGAAATGATGTAATGGAATAACCTTCCAACTCCATGAGTAGCGGCACTAGAGGTGGTAACCACCTATAAGTATCCTTTATGACAGCGGAAAGGAGAGTCGAGCTTGGATTTGCGAGAACTAGCACCCTTCTGATTGCAGTACGCACACATCTGTACTAACTTGCGACGACCGTGCGCATAAATATTGTTCCTTGCTTGTTGTACTGGTTTCTACAATAAACCTATTACCATTTATTGACCGTGCTTGTCCATTCCATATTCCTATTAGCACGGAATATGACAAAAATTATTGCTAGAAAGTCATCATTTCAACCTGGCCAACAATCAGCACCCCCACAAGTTGTCTCGAACTGCAACGTGGCACTCACCTAATAGGAAGATCCATAACCAAGTCGATTTAATTTAGGTTTCGCGACGATATAAATGCAGTATTAACAGGGCCAGCATAAAGACATTTCGTGGCGCAGACATTGGCAGCGCACATGATATTTGATGACGCCTTTCAAATTAAGGTTGAAAACTAGGCGCTGTTCAAAGGGTTCTCATATCCGCTTCGACCTTGAATATGTAAAAGACCCTGACTACACTTAACTGTTCCAGACTAATCTTGGCAGAAAGTTCGCATCGGTTAACCTAATTAACAGTGATTTATACACATTTGCAGATCACATTAAACTGTTACTTGCAACAGCTGAGAACGTTTTGGGTAAACGGCAAAGGAAAATCCAACCGTTGGTCACGAACGAAATATTGAATTTGTGCGATAAGAGGAGAGAAATGATGGAAAAGTAGTACTCAAGTGACAAGGTCCATGCCTAATAACACAAAATGCACAGTGATGTAAGGAGAAAAATGCGAGCAGCTAAAAAGTTGTGGATACAAACAAGTGCAAAACCATTGAGAAGGATATGCTTACTGACAATAACAAACAGGCCTACACTACTCTCAAATACTTCGTGAAGTCAAGCAAAGAGAGAGAAAAAGTTGAGAATGAAAATATTTTATGGACAGTAAGGAGGTCCTCCCTAGATGGACTCAATACTGTGATGGTTTATACAATTACCAGCGCCATCCAGATGTCTCCATATTGCAAAATGAACAGAACTCCACAGAAGAAGACGAGACCATTCTGAAGGAAGAGGTTGAGTTAGCAGTAAAGAAGTTGAAAAAGGGCAAGTCAATCTGCGTGGATAATATTCCCTCTGCGCTAATAAAACCTGGAGGTGATGAAGCACTCAAACTAATAACAGCACTATGCCAGATGATTTGGGTAAAAATGGCCTAAAGAATGCACTCACTCATTGATATTGGCCATGGAAAGAAAGGAAGCCTCAGAACGTGTTGAAATTATAGAAAAATAAACCTGATCTGTCATCCTAATAATGTCTTGCTCCGTATCCTTTTGAATCGTTTGAAATCCAAGGCTGAGGAACTGCTGAGAAAAATACAGGGTTTGGAATCAAACGAAGTAAAATGGAACAGGTGATCAATTGAAGGAAACTCGTAGAGAAACACCTGCAACATCAGACGAGTGTGTTCAACAATATTGTCAATTTCAACAAAGCTTTTAAATGTCTATGTCGGTCGTTAGCAAATCCTTAGGGAATTCATTGCAGATAATGGATAATGCATTTATATCCAGGCCGTATATAAAGATGTCACCAGCGTAGTTATTCTGGAAAAACAAATGTGAATATTCTTCCGGACAACTTTCGGTATGAATACTTTCACCCACATTGTTCAACCTATTTCTTGAGAGAATCATGCAAACAAATCTTGAGCGACAATGATTGTTCACACACTATCCGTCTGCGAAGTACGTTTTGTAGCTGACACTGGCCTCATAACAGTTACATGACCAGCAAACATTTTAAAGGAGCAGGAGCATAAGTTATGGAGGTCAGCTCTAAGAAATCCAAAGTAATTTTGAATTGCACAAACAGACATAACCCTTAGTGGAAGAGATTTAATTTGACGCCGGCATTTGTATCCCCACTACAATTATAAAAGCCAAGGAGATGATTATATATATATATATATATATATATATATATATATATATATATATATATATTGTGTGTGGTTGGGAGCAATCCCTATTTTCTGCAAGTTTCATTATTGGTGGCTGATATATTACTGCGGTAAAGCTTTTTATATGTAACTGTATATATATATATATATATATATATATATATATAAAATTTCGTAGTAGCCCAGAAAGCAATCTAACAAAAATCGTTCAGTCAGTATGTCTGACAACATACTGTATATTGCAGTTTTCTTGTGTAACAACAAGAAATCTCTCTGTGGGTGCACGCTCGCGTTGCGTGTGGATTAGAAATGTTTTCAAAAAATCATTTTCTTTATCACAAATTTGCTTCAATTTTTTTTCGTTTTACTATATTTTGCTGTGAATAGTAAAATTCCTACAGGTTGAATCCGATTCGGTCAGATTATTTTTCTTTTCATACTTATCGCATAGAAAATCTCAGTGTTACACATTTATTAAAGCAAACTTGAAACGACGAAAAAGCAGGTTCAATAAATGTAGCCACTCTATTTGTGATCGCTCATCGATAACAACCCGTATGCATTTTCTTGCGTATCTCGAAAAATCAATAATGAACAATGATATTAACTCAAAACAAAGCAGTTGAAGTTTCGCGATGTTAGTCTTAGATAGGCAGTACTTCAGTTTTAACCATAAATATTTTTTTCGGGAAATTCAATACAGTGCTCCATGCTGTGTAGAGTAAATCGCTATCACGTAAAATTACATCTTTCATATTCAGATAAGACTGCATTGATACGCGTACGTCATGCGTAATGGCACTTTTTTTTCAGTACTTATTTCAAGAGTAACAACTTCGATTCAATCAAAGAAGTATATTTGACTTTAGTAAATATGTCGACCGTTTCATATTAAGCTCATAGGAAATCTTCCTTTTAAAGTGACTTAATTATATTAATGTATATGATAAAGAGTTCAGAACTTTAGAAAAGACTAGTTAGTATGCATAATTTTCCGGGGCCATTTGCATTAATTCCTTCTACTGTCGATTTAATATAATTACAAAGAACAGCAGTGTGATTATATCGCTTATCCTGAGAACTAGAAGAAGTAACGTCTTAAGGAAAATAATGAATTTTCTAACAAATGGAGACTTATCTGTTTATTCATCTCTTTTCAATTTCCCAGTATAGATGCATTCTCTCGACACTCCATTTTGGAGAAGCATGCAGGTGTTTCCAGATAAGAAGCTGGGAAGGACCTTGAGAAAATAATATTGACAGTAACATTTCCAGGAAATTAGTAGCAATGGAATCAATCATTCTCACACGCCAAATTGCAAATATATACATATTATCATCAGTAAATATATATATATATATATATATATATATATATATATATATATATATATATATATTCCAATTTATATCCATTTATATTATACAATTTATATCTATTTTATATTATACAATCTCACAGCGTACAGTGAAATCAATATAACTAACATTGGTTTATACAGAGACGATGGACTTATGTTTATCTCTACTAACTTTAAAATTGATAAAATTAGAAAGATATTATATAAAGAATTTAAATGTCTGAACTAAAATTTACGGTAAGCACTATATTGAAAAAAGTTAACTTCTTTGATATAACATTAGATTTAATGAAAAATGTATACATATCTTGTAAAAAAAAACAATACTAAGCCTTTGTATGTACACCCTAAATATAATCATCCTCCATCTATAATTAAACATCTATCGAAAAAAGAATAAGTACAAATTCAGCAAATGAGAAGATTGTCTATGAACTTAGTAATTCCCATAATAAAGCTCTTAAATTCAGTGGCTCGAAAAGGCCAAAACTAACTTACAAAAAAAAAAGAAAATGGAACGCATAGAAAAAAGCAGAAGCAGAAAAATAATTTGGTAAACCCCCATACAACCAAATGGTAAAAAATAAATTAGGACAAAAATTCCTTGTATTAACACTAGGATGGACAGCTCTTTTGATATATATATATATATATATATATATATATATATATATATATATATATATATATATATATATATATAAAATGGCCAATGTGTCGTTTTCGACACCTTATGATTGTTTTTTAATATTTGGCATGAAAAATAATCATTTATGGTTAATGAAATTACTTATGTTTGCAATACATAGTTTATTAAAAAATATTACTATTACACAACATTACACATCATCTTGAAGTCGGCTATAACATTATTTCTACAATCCTGTAGTACCAACTATTTAGCAATATCTTAGATTCCACAATCTTTACACGTTACTAATAGTACCCTAGTTTCATCCTTTGCACATTTTCCACAAGTACGTTTTTTGAATACTTGGCAAACAGTAATCGTAGCATTTGAACATTTTCTCCCATGACATTTGCGACGTTTTTTAGGTAATGAAGAGCTTGTGGAGGACACCTCTGCAGGATTCGGTAAGCTTCGCTTCTGAACATAAGCGTGCCTAAGACTCTCAATGAGCTCCAAAATGAAATCCTTCTTACTAATTGATCTCCCTGATGCAAGTTTGTATATAAACCATGTATTTATAACTGCCATATCCATTATATTACAAAAGATTCCAAGGGACCAACATCTTGTAGCACAACGTGTACTCTACTTTCGGAGCATTTGGTCGACTACGTCTACTCCTACTTTATTAGCATTATAGAAATCAATGACTGCTGTTTTCTTCTTCTCACCTTCTGAAATTTTTGGAGAACTATGCATTGTTGATAAGAGGTACACATTTTTATTAGCCTTGCATTGATAATTCACAAGCATGCATTCACTTTCATCTTGAAAATAAAATTTGAATTCATACGTTTGCCCTTTTCTTGCAAAGTCATTTCTTTCGACAAATTCTTGCTGTTTCCTCTCACAGTACCGACAATTGAAGTACCTCTATCTCGCAGTTTCCTTGCAACTTCATAAGATGTAAAAAAGTTACCTGTCGTTACATTATTGTTCTTCACTTATTCAGTAAGGCTGAGCACAACATGTTCCGATAAGAGAACCCCTAATCTTGATTCCTTTTCCATGGCTCCTCAGTAGGGGATCACATTTACAATGTATTTGTTTTCTGCCTCTGTTATGACCCAAAATTTAATTCCAAACTTATCAAGTTTATTTGGCATAAATACAATGAATGGGCACCTGTTTTTCATGGGCAATAGCTGTTCGTCAATTGTCAAACTATATGTTCGTATAACTTTTGCAGTTTTCAACAAATAGGTAAAAAATTCTCTGATGTGACTAAATCTCTCACCTTTGATCCTCTCTGACCTTGTGTTTCTGTTGTCAAACCTAATAAATCTTTGTATTTTCTTGTAAGCATTTCTAGACATGTTTTCTCCGAATATTTTTGATCCATAGTTTTTATTCCACAAAAAATCTGCGCTGTGATCTTTTCCGTACACTCCCCATGCATATGACAAAGCAATGTAGGCCTCGAACATTTCTAACGATAACACAAATCTTTTATCATGATTTTCCCCTTCATTGATTGTGCATTTATGAATTTTCCGTAGCATAGTTTCATCAATAAAGATTCTCGAAGCAGAAAATGGAGATCCTGCAGCTACATTTTTCATAGTTTTTGAAATACCAGGACTACATTTCAATACCTGACTTTGGTTATATCTTCCTCTCCGGGGTGATGATAGAGGTTCCCAGGCAATCCTATGCCGTGTTATGATAGCAGATGTGCTTGCTTGTATATCTGAAGAGGTACTTGCTTGTCTAGTCAATTCATCTTCACCATCTTGAGAGTCATCAGAATGTGACGAACTTGAAGAAAATTATTTTTTCGGTAAAAACTCCTTGTCACTATCATCACTTGAAATTTCGACTTCTGATTGGAAGAGAATATTCAATCCTTCTTCTGCAGTATTGACATCTTTATTTCCATTACGCCGTGAAGCAGCCATCTTTAATATATTCAATATTCAAGTCAGGAATAACATGTCTGAAAAGAAATTCACAAATATTAGTATACCTCATACTGAAAGAAAGTATATATATATATATATATATATATATATATATATATATATATATTATGTGTGTGTGTGTGTGTATAGATAAATAGATAGATAGGGGACATAAACACAAGTATTATTGCTTGCGACAAATTTTTCAATGCATTTACCTTATAAATAGCCTAGGTGTCAAAAACAACACCTCGGCCATTCAATGTAAAACCTCAAATAAAGAATTAGGTCTGTTAAGCATCTTTGCTAAAATTCAATTATTACCCAAACCCCCAACATGGAACCAAACTAGTTATTCCATAGTAATTTGTTGAAAATTTAAAGGTGTCGTTTTCGACACCTTGGCTATCCTAGTGTTAATCGTTAAATATTTTCCTAGATAGTAAACATAGTACTATTTTTAATAAAAATATACTAAAACTATGTTACAGCTGTACTGAAAACTTAGAGAAAATTATTAAGGAAAATAATGCTAATATCATGAATAAATATTTAGAAAAAACTAAGGAAATTTAGACAGTATAAAAATAAAAAGTGATGAAGATAAAGAAAATTAATGTAACTGCAGAAATCCTCACAACTGTCTTGTACAAAAAAAAAATTCGCACGGAATCATTAGTATACCAATGCAATCTCTCATCTATTGAAGATTCCGACAACATAAAAGTCTATATAGGTTGCACAACGCATGAGTTCAAGAAAAGATTCAATCAACATCAAAGTTCATTTAGGATAAATAAATAACGAAATCAGACGCTCCTATCAACATATTTCTGGCACTTAAAAGAAACCAATAACTCGACTGCAGTAAAATGGAAATTAATAAGAAAAGCTAGAATATGTAGGTAATTAAATGACGCATTTCCTTTGTGCATACATGAAAAACTATATATTACTAGGTTTATAAAAAACAAAAATTTACTGAATCAATGGAATGAAGTAGCTGTTCATTGCTGTCATAGCCAAAAATTTTCCTTGAATAATATTAAGAAAAATAAGGGAGCTAGTAATATACATATATATATTTGATATATAATAATAATTTTAAAATAATTTAAGGAATTCTATTACATTAATTTCTTTTAAAAAGAAATATAATATATTAGTACTTAAAAGTAAAGATAATATTTTAAAAATATAGTTTAATACAGTGTATTCTAATCCAAAAACTCCTTTTAGAAAGAATCTCTATGTATATAAGTACGAATTTAAATGAAAAAATACCGAAAAAAAAAATATTGTTGATAAAATGACCAGACAACATGCGTTGAACAGATGAAATAACTCGTTGAAAAAGGCACCCATACCCTAATTAGGCTTTACTACTTTTCGAAAGTAACTCATAATTGATAAAATAGTAGTTACTAAAAAAGAACACGCTACCGCCCCTGTCTAAATGATTGGATTCTATGTATCCTTTGATGCAAAAACTATGAATGCTTTTAAAAAACAGTAAATTTCAAAATAATTATCCAATATATATATATATATATATATATATATATATATATATATATATATATATATATATATATATATATACGAGGAGTAAAAGCAAGACTGTCCAAGGCGTGAAACAGCAAAATTGTTCAATTCTTATAATAAACATTGAACTTGAATTTTTCCGATGTACTCATAACACTACTGGACTCTACTTTTGAGCAATAAGGGTGTATAACTACTCTCAAAACTTAACAAAGGAACTGTAATGAAATCGATTATAATTGAAAATGTTCATTATTAATTAATCACGGCCTCCAGGCGACTTCGGAAACTCCTGCTAGTATTCTGAAAAGTCTCCTTGTTTTGTTTGGTAAATGCTGCCATAATACTTGTCTTCAGTTCTTGTTTGGCGTTATGTTCGTCTCTCAGTCAACTGTGCCTCACACATAATAATCAAGGGGTTGAGTATGGGGGGTTACGTGGCCAAATGTACGGGATGATGTGGTCGCAGAAATTTCTGACAGCCATTACTGTGTACTCTTGCTTATGTGGCATGGTATAGCGTCTTTTTTCTAAATACAGGGTCTCCCAGCAGCCACCCTCTTGGCCCAAGGCCTCACTACTTACTCAAATCATTGATGTAGACTTCCATGTTGAGACCTAGGCCCTCACTAACAAATTCGGTAGTTCTTTTATTATCAGAAAGATTAGACTGATTTTTCCTAAGCACACTGAAATGATCTTATTGCAGTTTCCGGTGTGAATGCGAAACAGTACAGCATGTCGTTTCCAAATTTCTGGCGTAGTTAATTGTGTTTCTCAGCTTGTACCTAACTGACTCTACTATATTGTGCAGTCGACTAAACCAAAAAACCGAGAAAGCGCTTGAGTGAAAATACAAATACGAAATATCAAAATTTACGAATCACGCCGTTATTGCTACATACGTTAATATGTTGGACATTTCATATTTAAAATAAACCCGCTTTTTTTATTTCAAACGATAACTGTCCACCATAATAACGTTTGAAATGAAAAAGATATATCTGATTAAATATGAATCCATTAATTCTTAAGACATTGTTTTGTTTACGTTATGGATATGAAATTGACCAACATATTCTAGATAAACTGTAAAGCAAAAAGTATCAAATTGTGTCATCCCTTACAAAAAAAAAAAAAAAAAAAAAACGTGCATACGACTTCTGATAGGAAATACTTTTCATTTGACGGTTTGCGAATGCCACACACACACACGCGCACACACACACACATGCGCGCGCATATATATATATATATATATATATATATATATATATATATATATATATGATGTTATATAAAATCAACCTTGCTCAGTTGAAATCACTATTATCAGCCTTGACCTTATTCTCTTTAAATACTTACTCAGGTATGTATATTCATAAAAAAAAAAACAAAAAAAAAAAAAAAAAACAACGTAAGAATGTAAAGTTTTCGAGCGCATCTTAATAAAGAAGGTATCATATGTTTATCATTTGTTTCAGTCTATTTATTTAGAACATATGTTTCAAAAAATGATAATCAGGAAAATTGGACACATTTCTCCTTTATTATTCATTTTCTTTTCGCTTTTTTCTCTTTAGACCAAACAACCCAGTACTAAACATACATAAGAGACGTCTTAAGATTTAGATCACGAAATACTCCGGAAGTACTCACATAAAATATATATTGTACTAGATATTTGTACTACGAATAGGTATATTCATTATCGATGTTATACATAGAGACATTGATATAAATTTGAATTTTCGTTTTCCTCCTGAGGATTACAGAAGACAATGAATTTTGTACATATTGTTTTTTTTTTCTCAAGGGAAATATGATTCAATATGATTTTTAAAGAAATATTCATATGTTGACTAGCATCTTGTAGCTTAAACAGCATATTGTCTCGTTATTCAAATCTTCAGTTTAATATGTTGCTTCGAATTGAATACAAATTTAATTACGTAAGTTTCTATAATGACTGCAAAAGAATAATAACTTCTTTCACAAGATCACTTCAAATTCGGAGAACTGAGGAAGAAGGAAAGATATTCATGATCCTATGTGAGAGTTCTACCTTTCACAGAAATTAATCATTGAAACGAATAAAGAAGTAAATAAATTCACGAGACTATGTGAATTTTTGGGACCAATAAAAACTGCTATCACATGAGTAAATTGGTGAGGACAGAAGAAGGAAAGAAAATAAGGAGTCCACACAAACTTCATTTTAATATAAAATAAAGAGAAAAATTAAATTAATCAGAAAAATGTATATAGTCATGTCACGTGTTTCGTTTAAGTTCGTCGCGAACGGCTTTGAAGTGTCAATTTTTTCGCCAATTATATTATCGGCTAAACAGCACGCGGCAATTCAAGGAATTTTTCGAGAAAAATCAAAGAAAGATAAGTATTTCGAAACTATCTCTCTCCGTCTACTTTTCAATGTACGCAAAACATCGGTGGGCATTGCACTCTGTTACCTTTGTCTTAAACGTGTTTAGATATTATTTTGTGTCAGATAATCTGTTATGAACATTTCCTCTTCATGACAATCCTGTAAAACTCAGACCAAGAATTCTCATTTATTTTTCTGAAACGACGCACGGACAATAAATCAAGTGAGTAAATTCGTGAATACATACCTGACCTTGTTTTTTTTTTCTTTAATTACCAGCGTGTTTCCTCATCATTATCATCTTTCATTAATATTCTTGGCGTGGGTAAATCAATTGTTTATTTTAAGCCTTAAGACCGACACCATCATTGGACTTCTTCGTACCATTTATATTGATGGATATATATGTCATTCTTCTGCAAACCTTCGAAATGAAATTAAGAATATACATCTACTGTCAAAATGTCCTAATTACGACGATTTATCTTATTTTCAAATATCATCTGTCGGGGATTGGTGTTCTTAAAATAAACTTAGTTCAGCACAACGTACGTGGTACATTTATTACAACACGGTTGTATACATAGTTAAATACCAATAGGTTGTGAGTATGAAACGGAAGTATCGTGTCGACGCCATCACTTCCGATTTTGAAGAAATATTTTTGTTAATTTTATGAATTCATCAATTCTCAAAATAGCGAGCAGATAGCAATCTTTGGATTGTCTAAGCAACCAAAGTATGAGAAGGACAAAGCTTGATTCAAAACAAGGTTTATCGTGACTAGAAACTCTGACCCGAAAAAATTCTACTTGCTGAATCATATTGCTTAACAATCAAATAGTTAATGAATTGCTAACTAGCCAAATTTTTCTAGCAAGTAAATGCGTCTTGCATCGATAATCAGCATTCGAAACACTGTCGACTTACCAACAAGTGAGCATCACAAATCAGGTGTAAATGGTCGATTTTACTTAATGATTTGAGCATTAATAAGTATTTATTGAACGATAAACGGCATTCATGCAATCGTTTATCAACTAACAAGAGGATAAGAAATTATCTACACGAAAGTACGTTTACAATCAATATCAAAAGTGAATATTCCAGATAATATATTAAGTAATTTTGCTTGGTGAAATACATTTTCTACCGACAAATATTAGCCATGAACCCTTTTACAATTCGACATAATATGAATTCAATAAAAATCACAATATATATATATATATATATATATATATATATATATATATATATATATATATATATATATATATATATATATATATTTAATCACCGTGTTTTTGTACTGAAAACTTTTAACATTATGTCACGAAAATGATACGAACCACAAAGATTAATTTAACTTTTGATACGAAGTGGGTGTCACAACAGAACTCGGTCGTGGTTAACTGAGAATTGAAGAAATATATTCTGTCTATAACCTTTTCACAGTAAATAAACTGATGTAAGTGAAAGCATTTCCAATTTAATAAATATTTGCTAACGGTCTCTAATTTCGTGTTAAGTTCAATTTTTTTTATTTCTACAATCCTGTTAAAAGCATTAACAAGTGACTAGAAAATTTATACTTATTTTATCTAAAGGTTCAAGAAACTCATTGAAAAATATTAAGTGTAAAATGTAATTCATTATATTTTATAGTCGTTACGGAAGTCAGTGAAATTTCACTTAATTACTATGCCTTAAAAATCTCATAACCGCACACACGCAAACCCTCATATATATATATATATATATATATATATATATATATATATATATATATATATGTGTGTGTGTGTGTGTGTGTGTGTGTGTGTGTGTGTGGAGGTATGTAGAAAAATAGGAAAGAACACGTTAGGTAAATAATCCAGGATTCTTTAGCATTTTTGTATTTATTTTTAAAAAAACAGTGCTCCATACAGAAGTAGAGCTTAGATTATAATTATGTTGATGCCGGCAAAAAGCCGTTAAATCATGTCTATGGTTTAATAAATTTGAATTATTTACAAACTATTTTGTGTAGCTTTTCATGTAGGCATAAAGGGTATGGGTCATCCGAGGTTTTACAAGTTCTATTTATTTTCCATTTTACTTATGGTGTTTTATTCATTTCTTTTAAATGCCAAAAATATTTGGATAGAGATGTCTGATTTCTACTTCTAATATTATTGAAGGATCTTTTATGCTGTCTCCACCTAATTTCGCATTAAATAATTAGCATAAAAAAATCAATTTCTATAGTTTAATAAAGCGCTAAAAAGCTTAACCCAATCATTAAAAGGAAAAACCCTTTATGAAGTCGTCAAAAAACAAATTGTAGTTCAGTGCGACTCATTTATATATGAAACAGCCCCTTGAAAATAAATAAATAAATAAACAAATAAAATAAACAAAATTATCCAGACACATAACAACATACTATGGTGCCAAAATCTATCTATCTCTGAGAATGAATAGACGATGCGCTTACAAGAAAGACACCATTCGCTTTGAAATAGACACCCCACCCTACCTTAGCTTGACCTCTCCTTGAAGGTGACTGATATGTGGATAAAAATGGTTGCCACAGCTGTTTCTATAGTAACGAATGAACACGCTTATAACGATTCGTAAATTTCAAAATTAGTTATTCCTAAATTTTCGCTTGAGGATGAAAAAGGGCTTGTTAATTTAATTCAATTTAATTTTAATAATTATTTCATAATTTCGGCTCTCGTTTTTGAAACGAGAACTCTTATTTAGCGAAGGAGTCATATTTTAAAAAAATAGTTATAACATATATATATATATATATATATATATATATATATATATATATATATATATATAGAGAGAGAGAGAGAGAGAGAGAGAGAGAGAGAAATACAGAGAGAGAGTGAGTGAGAAAGTGAGTTTGATAAAATATAGGCGAGCAGTTTTGCTAGCTGATTAATTTTATTATAATTTTCTAATTTTCAAATAAGTTGTTTTATGTTGGGATCGAATACGTGGATATACTTTCTGATGTTCATGTTTCTTCCTCTTTTTTTTTGTTCGAATATTTTCGACGATTTCAGTCTTTTTCAAGAATAATGTAGTGTATATGTGGTAGACAAGAGTCCATTGACTACACACTGGTATTCTTTAGAAAACTGTGAATTTATATCGTCTATGGTGTCTTAATGGGTAAATATTGTGGGGAGCGATTCTGCATCAATATTAATTAGTTTTCTTTTTCATACGCATATTAAATATTTCTTACACATTTCAATATACTATCTCATGTGGCGAAAGTATTTTTTTAATGTCGGCCGTTATATTTTTATAATAATTCCATCTAAGTCTTTTCAGTCTCCCCTTGTATTGGCTGCTGTAGAATATTTTGTTGATATCTACTAATATTTGTTTTTATGTTGATATTTGTATTTCATTGTGAAGGTTGATATATACACGAATTGCACTTTGATTCGGCAGATGATAAATCATCCTACGGGAATGAAAATACATAAACAACATTATTTTTTACGTAGGGGGATTTTTTGTATGCTGTCTTTTTGGTAATAATTAGATGATTTAAAACGAAATCTTCTAGAGTAATTAATAATTTTTAGCTTCTTGTTAGGATCGTTAAGTTGAATTTACAGTTGATTAATAGATTTAATTGATTTTTCATTCTGTTTATCATTAGGTTACAACTGATTACGGCAGATTAAGTTAATGGTTTGTTAATGTTTGTGTTTATAATGTTGATCTTTCGTTATTTTTCTAAAATTTTAGGTTTATTTTCTGTGTATATCAACGACATCGCTAGGGAGTTTATTGTCGATATCGTGTCTCTTTAAGACAACTTAGTTAATTATGCATTCGTTGAGTAATGGATAGTGGCCCGGATTGAGGAATCGGAGAGCCGAATTCGAATTCCAGTCGAATCAGTTACATTCACTTACGTGCTACTAACCTTAGGAAACGTATGAATCCTCATATTTTCCCCGACCAGCAATAGTTAAATAGCAGGACAGACCGGGTTCTATAGACTTGGATGGCAATTGGTCTACCGCAGAAAAAATGGCAACCTACTGCAAGAAACAATCTGCCTCGTCAGTCAGGTATTGAAAAATAAATGATCGCCTAAGCGTGTATCACGCATGGTACATAACTGACTGATAATGTGTTTAAAGAAGAGCTTATTTTCTCGCGTTAATTCATGATGGTGTTAACAGCTATTTTTTAATCTTTGAGGAAATACAGTTTCGTAATGATGGAGAAACAACTTTCTATTAGGTAATTTTTTTAACTAATATAATTGTTACATTTATGATTGTTGGCATCTGTTAAAACACCAAGGAAAGGGATTTTATTATTAATATTGGCTACCTATTCAGTGTGTAGGACGGTGTTGTTTTCGAACGAATCTTTAATGTATTTTATTCCCTGTGCATTTTTCTTATATAAAAATATCGTCGATTTAAAGAACAAGTATGAGGAAGGCTGGCTGAGATATTCTGTGTGTGTGTCGTGTAGAAATTCGATAGAATAGGCCCGAGAGGCGAACTCATCGCTGTCCTTCCAATTTGTATGTGGATGTTAACATAATTGTCATAAAAATGTAATTATGTTTCACAAGATAGAAGTTTACGTAGAATGATTTGCCTAAATACAAGAAATAAGAACGAGGGGTGAACGTCTAAATTTTCTAAAACTCTATATATATGCTATTTGATTATATATAGGAACGACCTTTTAACCCAAGCATACTGTGTCACTGTAATACGGGATGTCACCACGAAAAGGAAACATATAAAGTACATTATTTAATACGTGTCCAGCAAATGTCGGTTTCTTTGGAATATGCAAAGTATAGCAAGAATGATCAATTTCCATACACTTTGCTCTCTACTCTCGAAAATTTCCTTGCCAGAGATTTAGTCTTAAAACTTCGCTGATTCTTTAACATACTATATTGATTCTTGAATCATTAATATCATGTTGTCAATAGTATGCACTCATTTTACATTTAGTTTTCCTTGGAGATAAAATGATATAAAACCAAATAAATATTCAAGAAACTCTCTATATTATAGAGCGTGTTCCAATAACTTGAACTGATTTTGAATGGGAATTAGGTTTAAGCGTCCAAATATATATTTCTTTTTCTTTGAAATTTCACATCTGAAATCTTTGGCAATTTCAACCATGGAAATATTAACAGCAAAACAACGTGTTAAAGTTATCGAAGCCTATTACGAAAATGGACGTTCAAACAGAATTTGAATGAGAAGTGCCGAGGTCGCATCATCTCTCCAAACAGCGAAGCCAATTGGCCACCAGGATCGTGCGACTTGACGCCTTTAGATTTCTTCTTTTCATTATATCTCAGTCATGTGCCAACAAGCTGAAGGATGAGATAAGGCATATTGATGAGATCGAAGTGCAACTATGCAGTGACATCATCAAATATTTTGACCACCGAGTGAGGGGTGTGCAGACATTTGGGTCATATTTTTCACACATAAAAGAAATGGCACAACATGTTCCAGTAAAGAAATAAATTAATTTTCACGAATAACATTGATTTATTTACTGCTGACTTTGATCCGTCTTAATGAAACACCGTATACTAACATAAAATTATAATCGTTTCTTGTGGTTTATGCCAATTCATACTCGTATTTTCACAACCTCCGAATTAAAACATCATTTTCCATTATTTCTATCGGTGTATCAATTTATAATGCGAGAGTTGTGCTACATGGAACGAGAATTGTAGAGTTCGCAGTCCAGTCGTCTTTCATTATATTGACTTTTGTGAGTATAACCTCATGAAAGCTATGAACTCAAAAAAACATTCCAGAATTGTGATAAATAGTAGTGGAGATTTACCTGTTCCGCTTTGGATGTCAACCATTCAAGAGAAGTACATCAATGAATTCAAAATCCAAGTACATAACATAATATGCAGCTTTTAACGGTTCCTGAAATTATCAATGACCATGTGATCTTGACTGCAGTAAGTTTTGATAGATTTATGTATCCACGTACGAAACAGAATTTTTGAAGGATAGTTATCTTTTTTCTCATATAATATTCACTTTCAAATTTCTTGTGCTAAATTTTAAAATTTCTTTTATGTATGCTCACATAAATTTGTATGTTAGAAACGCGTTAAAATTGCTTGAAAGCTTAACAAATTTTCAAACTGAATAAACCTGGCAGTCATATTTACTGATGAAAGACATACATTTTTTTAAATTTTCTAACAAATCGTGTTGATATTCTAGAAATCCACACTAAAGAAACGTGTAGAAACAATTATTTACTGAAAACATTATACAATACCAAGGGAAATAATTTTCTATTAAATTCGATCAGATATATGTATATAAAAGCATTTTGAATACATTGAAAATATAATACTTCCACAAGTTTATTTCTGGAATGAGAAAATTTGGGAAAAATTCAAACGATTTATCATATTTATGAGGACAGATTTTCAGTAATTATCCGTTGATACATCATAAGAATTATAGTAAAAACAAATATTGATATGATTGTAATATTTCGTGTTTTAGTATACTTGTCAACGAAACAGGATCAGAGATTGGTGGCGGTTCATACCAATGACTATCATTACTGTAACATCATCTGATAGTGTTGTGGATTCCGAGATGAATTCGGTCGCCAAAGAATGACAAACGTAATAATTAAATATAAGAAATAAAATGTATTTACACAATCATACAAAGAGTAATACTGTTAGTAAGTCCAGGAACGTGGTTAGTAGCAAATACAGATAGATATATACAGTCTCGAAGTAGGACTTCCCTAGAGTCTACGTGCTTGTAACTGACTTCTACAAGAGGTTATCTCACAATATCTCCGTTCGTATATTCTCACACTCGCCGACCAACGACTGCGACTGTCCCTCACTGACTGTAACTCTGGTTATTTAACGGCAGCAGTCCAGGTACACTTGGTAGAGTCCACTTATATGAAAAAGGGGTGGACCCCATAATAGATAGGAACGTACGTAAATACTGACCTGTGTATTTAAATGTGGATAAATTTACGCTTATTGAATTTCATCGCTACTTGCTGAAAACAGACGCAGAAAAAAAAAGAAATACAAATTTATGCAGCGAGTCTGATGCGTATTATCATTGGCGACACAATCACGCGGAAAAAACCATGCCCTAGGAGGCTGAGACAACTGTCACCCCACGAAAAGATCGTTGTTCAAATGTGAATCATCAATGACGTTACGAAGTATATTTTCTTTCTTTCTTTTGTAGCTGCGAACAGATTCTAACCTTTGGTATATGTTGCTTCCTGTATTTTTTGGAGTTTATTTGGAAAAAATGAGTGTGCTATTTTTTAAAAAAGCAATTTTAATAAATTTCCATAAAATTCCTTCCATACACAAAACATAAATGATGGACATTACCTGAAGCAAAATAACAGATGCAGAAAATAGACACATAGATAGATAGATAGATAGATAGATAGATAGATAGATAGATAGATAGATAGATAGATAGATAGATCTAACAACTCCGTTATATTACTGGATTCAGTAATATGTTTTCCGTACATCTATATAAATTCGTGCTACATGGATCTATGTTGATACTCATCCTTGCAATGACATCTGAGTCCCAATTTCTCCAGTCATGCATCACTCATAATGTAACATACCTTTCATCTGTTGCTATATGATTGGGAACTGTAGGTTCTTTTTAGTTATTTAACTTTTTTATTAATTTATGTCCTGGACATGTAAAATGTTATATTTCTTTATTGTTAATCACAACAGGGAAACAAAGCATCTGTTTCAGACGAACGAAGACATTTATTATACAAAAAATATTTATATGCATCGACTGAATATTTTGTAATAAACTTAGGAGATCAAAAGCAGCTAATATATTTTGACGGTCACTATTCGTTGATTCTTCGTTTGTCTATATTGACTAGAAAGATAAACAATTTATAAAGAATAATGTGCATGATTCCTCTATAAATACACAGACACACAAATACATATATATATATATATATATATATGTGTGTGTGTGTGTGTGTGTGTGTGTATACTTATGGAAAAAAATTCTATAAATCACACAAATAAAGTAAAATATTTAATTCCCAAGTTGGCATCAATGCGGACGACACTATTATTTACTCCTGCCTCAATAGTTAATCCGGCAACGCTGATAAAACTAACCTGGCTATAAGTCTCGAAAAGTACCTCCAAGTTGTTGTTAACTGGGGCAGGAAATGGCTTGTAAACTTTAATGCTTCTCAAACCAAACTCCTGTCATTTACCCACCATAGAGAACCCTCCCTGCTTACTCTCAGGTTGGCTGATGCAAAATTCCGCGAGAGCGCCTCTCTGCGTTTGCTTGATCTCAAGCTATCCATTGACCTGAAGTGAAACGTCTACATTGGAAATGGTTTTCTGTGTCGTGCCAGAAGTATTTTTTCTCGACTGAGTCCATACTTCAAATCTATAAAAGAACCATTCGTTCTTGCATAAGATACTGCTGGCATGTATGGTCTTGTATTCCGGCTGTTTATCTCGAGGTCCTCGACAAAATCCAAAGACGTATATGCAACGTGATTGGTCATGATCTACAGTTATTTTTTTTTTTTTGTCTATTCTACATGTATTTTCATGGCAACTTCTCTGAGGTTTCACTTGGTACCAAATTGCAGGAATTTAATCGTGCTACGAGGTTGGCATCTCGGTCTCATACTTTGACTGTCAAAGCGGTAAAATGTAGTCTTCGCTTCTATTTCAACAGCTTCTTATCTCGCACTTCTCGTCAGTGGAACTTCCTCCTTATCACTTGATTCCCTGATAGTAATGATTTTCAAATATTCAAATGTAATGTCAATCGACATCTTCCGATTCCTTGACCTTGATCCCCGTCCTTCTGTTTTATCCTTTTCCCAAACATTCCTCTTTATTTTTATTCTCATTCTCTGTAAGCCCTTGTATGTCCGTGGCACTCCCGTTTTGCTTGGGGTAATCTGCCTTAAAAAATAAAGAAAAATGAAGCATCAAAAAAAGTTACAGTTGAAGGATTATGAAAAGAAATGCATATGAATTAAAAAAAAAACAAAGAAACTCATAAAATAAACATGCAAAATGAAGATAATAAAAATAAAAAAAATTAAATAATTTTTAGAATTGAAACCCAGTGTCAAATCAAGGAGCAATATATTGTATATAAGCAGATAGTAACAACAAGTGAGCACTATTACAGTTTCGCAACCCCCTCCAATATTATTTTATTTCCTTGATTACTTTTTCATGTTCCTTATTTCCTGTGCATTATGGTCAGAATTTCAAAAACGCATTTTTAAACTTTTTTGAACTGAAAGTCAAGGTAAAAATATCTTTATTATTAGGTTGGTGCAAAAATAATGACGTAATAATGTCGTTTTTTGACATATATTTTAATGTCAAAAACGACAATAGTACGTCATTATATTTGCACCAACCTAATACATCTTTCCGCCAACTCACCTTCCCTTAACTCGATAATTTCGACGTTGTGCACTTTAGTGATTATATTATTGAAAAACAGAAGACTTTCAAAAATAAAGTACACATCACGGCAAAACTGATTTCATTCATACACAGTTTTTGAACAGGAAAATTCTAAATCCTTTTTTAGTGTTTCCACAGCTGGTATTCTGCCTCTTCCGAATGTTTATTGTCTTATGGCAAGTTGTAGATCTTCCCTACAACGGCTGTTGCAAGCAATACAGTCCATGCTGAATGCTGGGGAGGTGAGTGCAAAAGTGTAATAGTTCCCTAATGAAGGAAAAGAAACACGAGGGAGTTTACACGTATTCTGTTTTTATAATTTTGTGGTACGACGTGGGAAGCTCCAGACGAAAACGGGGGAAATTTCATTCCTCGCGTGCAAGATATCTGATTGGTCGAATCAGCGAGCTAGTTTTGAGTTTATTAACCAATGAATGCTTGTTATATATTTTGTAAGATTGGGATGATGAAAATTACAATATGAATACTGCATTTCCTAACACGGGTTAACTGCCTTGTTGTGGAAGATTCCACAAACTGTTTTCCATAATTTCGAATTATTTTCACATATATACCTTCAGATTTTTTAAGATAATACATTCTAATCCTCAAAAGTGAGAGATGAGAGCAGGTTCCTTAATCCTCTTGACAGGTTCCCATAATTCTAGCTTATATCTGTAATGCAGCTATGAGACTGGGTCGACTTCTCTGATTTCCAATTCCACTCATAGGCGCTTCGGGATAGATTCAGGCGTGACAAAAATGATAGACTCTATTCTCCTTTCCATATTGCATATGCTTGTGTTCTTTAGCTAGTTCCACGGAGAAAGAGTGAAGATTTTTTTTATAAATATATACTTTTTAAAGTATTCACTCTCATTCAGTTCTATTCTGTGGACTGCTTGGAATGTGATATTCAATGGCAAGATATCCTTCCTTTATCCAAGCTGTCTGATTCAGTTTTTCTTTTCAATTCGTTCGAATCTTTAGGAGTCTACCTGGGGAGTCTGTTTTTATTACACTCTAGAAGAGATTTAGTTTTGTGGCATTACATTTTAACTGCAAAGTCAAATCTTATTCATTTCTATACGGAATACTGGATTCATTATTGTGTTTCTTCTGTGCAAATTAGCTTATTGGATTATATAACTGGTAGTTCCTATCCTACGGTGTATTACCTTAATTTATATCACAAAACCTAAAACAATGCTACTGGCATTATTCTAAAAAGTCTATTTGAAAAGCGAATCGATGGATAATTATTAATACCGACATACATGTTGTGTAATAGAACCAGGATTTTTGGCCCTCAATATATTTATTATTCTACATTTAAAATCGCAATAGATTTGTAATTCAATGATTGTTTATTCATGCGTTTAAGGCCATATTATTTTAATGACATCTGAAATATTTAGAAAAAGAGATTTAATGAACAAATAACCCAAATCTTCAAAATTATCACTCATCACATAGCTCAGTCAAAATAAATCAGAAGCTCAGGGGTATGCTGATTTTCCTTTATTTGAGAGGTATATATTTGCGGGTTTATTTATTTAAGAACTAGATTTGTTAATATTTTAATATTGAACTCATCAGTAGTTCATAATATTTTTTGCAATAATAGAGAATAACTTACATACAGAGTGCATTTTAGTTCGTTCTTTTTCCAACTGCAGATTCAAGCCTTTTCTGATGGATGACCGCTTGCGAAGGACAAATACCTCAAGCTTGGGCGTGGAGCTGGTGTAATAGATAATGACACAGAATTGTAAATCGGAAAGCTGAATACCAATTCTTGTTGTGTCCATTATATTTGCAAATACCCATGGGAAAGTTATGAAGCTACATCTCGTCCCTCCTCTATGGGTTAATTAGTAGTTGAATTAGTAAAAGATAGCTATCACTAAAACAATTCGTAAAACGCAAAACTATTTTCTGACTTTAAATAACCTACAAGTGGTTGATAAGCCTTAAAAATAAATCATACAATCTAGTTTCCAGCATTCAAATTAAATTTATTGGAAACTCTAATCGCTTGTCTTTCTTTGACAAACGTTTGAGAAGCGACGCAATGAAAAACAAATAATTTTTCAGTGCGTCGCTTCTGAAATATGTTATAAATTCGGTACCTCCACTTTTTAATGGAAGTTGTAATTACAAATATTAGTTTGTTTTTGTTTTTTTCCGGAGAAAACACATTGACTGGAAATTATTGCAAAAAACATATTATTGTCGGATTTCGATTAAACTTTCAGGAATTGTTCACAAATGAATGAAATTATTTTTTAATTTTTTTGTTTTGTAAAATATTGGTAAAAATATTATATTCCCCACTTTTTATTTAATTACTCGAATTTTCGAGAAATTTCTTTCTATTTCTAGATTTTTTTTATTAGTTAAAAGTAGGACTCCTTGGAGAATGTAAATCATCTAATTTTTTTTCAGACGTTTGTTATTCTCAATGAAATCTACTCTGAATAGTAACTTATAAAAAAGTAATGAAACTATAACATTATTTAATTAGAAAAGCTCTTAATAATTTTTCTAAATAAGATATATTAAGGAAAGTATTTTTTGAAAAATAGAATTCTTCCGATGAATAATGAATTTTTACAAGATTTTTTCATGTTTTAAATGTTTTCATTATAATAATTTATAAGAGTTTAAAATTCGTTTAAAGTTCAATATTACTCTATTTCCTGGATGTGATATATTAATTAAGTAAAAACGAAATTTACAAATCCAAAATTGAAAAAAAAAATTGCACTATTCAATATTTTGGCTTTAATTGTTCCCTTTTTCATTTATAATAGCCTAAAAATGACACTATTATGAAAAGTTCCCGTGATTGTATGGAAGAAAAGAAAAAATGTTTCTTGTTATCGAATTTTAATTAAAGTTTATTAACTATTAATGATTAAACAATATTTTAATTATTATAAAAAAAATGTTTTCATATTCTTATTTATTTTTATTTAAATTTCATTTCTTATAAGAATTTAAAATTAATTCAAGAAATTTTTATAGCACTTTATTTTTTTATTTTTTCGTAAAGACACTTCAAACGTAACTAAAAGTTAATAATATATTAAATAATTGCTGAAAATTTAATAATTTGTAAAAATTACTAGCTAGTTAAAAACGAAAAAATACGTTCACTTAGATATCGTAAATTTACGTCAATTCTGGTTATCCATACTAGATGTCATCCCCTCGGAACATATCGATACCTCAATAAATAACAATAAAAAACAGTACCCGTCGTTAAGAAATGATTGTATATTACTTTTTTTATTATATATGTAAGAAATGTTAACCTAAATTTAGATTAATGTAACTCTAAATTTGCGAATTCTGCTCGAACAACGTGTAACAAATATATATTTCATTTTCAGAAGATTTTTAAATCGAAATTTTTTTTGTTTATAAATTTCTTAAAATTAAGAAAATAGCCACTTTTAAGAAATATTTTTGACATTACAATCTATATAATGAAATTTGAAATACACCTGAATATGACATTTCAGTCTATATAATTTCTGTTTGAAATACATCAAAATATTTTATTTACTAGAAATAATAACTTTAAACATTTAACTTTCAATTAAAGCTAAAATGAAATATTCAAGAATGATTTTCTAATTTGAAATTTCATTTTAAACCTTACGTATCGAAAATGTATACCGAACTATTGGAGGTACCTATTATAAACCTTTTTGATCTCGATTCGAGAGGGTGTGTTGATTTATTGCTATTCAGTATAAAAATGGTGGCACAAGGCAAAAAGGGGAAGTGGTGTAAGTTTGGTCAACATTAACTATCATAGACCCAGCTTATCAGATTCGCGACCAATACACTAATTCCACCAGAATACATCTATCATCATTCAATCCAACATTTACCACAATGCATCATATTTGAAAACAACCAACAAAGTGCCTCATGTTGTAAGAATTTTCTTAAATGCAAAAAATTCAAAATGTCTCTTTTCTTACATTTTCCTTTTTTTTTTTTTTCTTATAAAAATGTAATGAATCATGAAATTAGGTGGGAGGAGATGAACCCAAAATCAAAACTAAAATACAATAATACAATCAAAGTAAAAATAAAACTTGTTAGTAAAGCAAGTCCACCCCCCTCCAAAAATATAAATAAATAAAAGTAGCTACTGTATTTTTCTTTTAGACAACTAATGTTGAGGGAAGGATAAAATATTTAATGACGAAGAGTGATATGGATCATAACAAAATGGAATACCAGAAACATTCCGGAACAACACTTACTCACATTAAATAGTTGAATAAATTATGTCTATCTGAACCTAGGAAGGGTTCCTAAGAAACCAGCCCGTTACTTCAAAATTTGGCTTAAAAAGAAAGTCGAGGCTGGCCTCATTCACACGGACCAACCTCGCCACTTTTATCCACCTTTCGTTGAAATCTGTCAATAAGCGATGCTTTCAATCTGTTCTAATCTACGTCTTCACCTGAGGCCCAAAGAACCCGACATGATCCTGATGCCAATAGCGATCATATCGCAAGATTTCGTCACAACGACGTCCACTCAACCGTCCTTGCCACATCTAACAACATTAGAAACAATATTCATTTCACCCCAGAGATCGGGTCGGCTCATTATCGGAAGTGTATGCAAGATCGATAGACGCGTGATGTTCGGCATTGATAAAGACCCGTTAGTTTGCCGACATCGTCCCAGAACGGGCGCATATGCATATCCGTTTTTTTCTAAACCAAGATCTCTCCGATGACAATCGAGTAAATCCACTTAGACCCATCTGAAGAATACGCTGTTGAGAGATAGAACGTTCCTGATCAGTCCTTCAGTAAGCGAGAACTCAGGGTTGCTGCGGTAATCCACTGTTATCACCCAAAACAACAAAAAGCGCAAATCTGTAACCGACAAGCCGAACCGCCATCAGAGAGGATACTTCGTAACTCGCTTCACTAATTCACGATATAGTCTTCAATAGTCTTCAACGCCTTGAAAGGTCAGTGGACCGCTGAATGACTTTCAAGTAAAATCGATATTCTCTGAGGAATAACGACTGATTTCGGAGTTTGCTACGGCGCCCAGCACTAGGAACTAGAGGAATGATTCTAAGGTTAGGGACGGTTCCCAACAACTCCTCACCAAGATCGAGTCCTCTGTCAAGGCATGGCATAGGAAAGTTAACCTCAATATTTCTTCATCTGGAGCCCGATACCTAACTGCACCCAAAGAATTCTCTCCAGCTTAAATAACACGGAAGCGCGACCCCCAGACACCTAACCAAAACCCAGAAGGCTTGTGGTCTATCTTGGGTCCAGTCACCTTCTCGTACCGTTCAAATGCCTTCTGTAGAAGCTCAATGTCGCTGCGGCATGACACAAAAATGGATACAACATTGGAGCACGTGAAAACTCCAGCTCGAGTAATACCACCGACAGAGATTCTACATAGAGCTGGATGCACGCCCTGTCTTTTAGCTGGTGGTGTAGGGGCTCCAACGCTAAAGTATAAAGGAGGGGCATAAGACGGTAACCCTGTCAGACCAACGGTGACAGCGCTAAAGCGCGTAACCGTTTTCCATTCACCTGTACCATAGCAGTGGAGGAGCGATGCTGGAGGCCGATCTACGTGCAGGACTCTGGTTTGAATCCAACGGCTTGCAGAACAGCAGCCAGGTAGTTGACACTATCGAACGCCTTGGACTGTTCCAAATTGTTCAACGCGACAAGATCGTCATTTTTTACACGCTCTAGGATCCTGCGGATCTGATGCAGGTTACTCCGAATTCCTCGTCCCTTCACAGCACAAGTCTGCTTGGGTCCCAACAAACACTCGACACGTGACTGCAAAAACTTCGTCAAGGTCTTGGCCAAAATCTTCAAATCTGTGTTTGTCTGAGTTATGACCCTATAATCAAATAAATCCCGCTCATCATCCTTGCCCTTTTTCAACAGCGTGATCACACCCCTGGAGATGCTGTCAAGGATGGCCCCTGCCGCAATCTGTTGTTGAACACGATAATCAAAATCTGCACATAGGTCAGACCCTCAAAATCCGGAGGCTTACACAACCAACTCTCTTGAATGCTAATTAAACTTCCCCTTATGATCTCACCCTCGCAGCTAGCCGCTTCAGTCAGAGAAAGCCGAGGAATGTCAACCAAATAGCTGCGAAATTCTTCGTCACTGAGCAGCCTCCTTGAGCACACGGTTCTCGACATACCGCCGAAACGCCACACACGTGTCTTTAGTCGACCTCAAAAAATCGCCCCTTCGGGATAACGACCGCCCGCAATTATCTGTTGGAACCTCGTCCGTAGATTCTGTTGCGCAATTCTGCACCCATATTTACGGCTTTGTTAGACATATTTTTTTTAAACTATATCTAACTACCTGGCTCCAATGACACTATCTAGCTGCGCGCACGAGAGCCTATCTAGTCAAATCTATGTCTAAGGCCGAACCCCAGTCTCCACCCAGGACAGATTATACTCACATTTTAAGTCTTATCTAAGTCGATTCGTTGGCTGTATTCGCTGGAATACTACACTTAAGATTCTCTCAGTATTTGTTCCGCCCCACCAGTTCCCACTGCACTTATCAAGTTAGTTGTGGGCGGAAGACCACATGTCCCATAGGAACAGATTGAACTTCCAATGTTCAGTATCACCTAACGCCTAATGTCGTTGGTCCGAATGGCCTAACCAGTGGAACGTGCGAAAATTTAACAAATCTAGGTCGACCAGACGGGGTAGACGGATATTTAAGAGCCAACTTCTCCTCCTCTCAATAATTCACCCTTGACAAAACTCGACAAAGCTACGATCGCCTGACCTCCATCTATGTCAACGCCCTCTCTATATTGGGGTCGAGGATGGTATTCCAGTACCCCAGTAAGCCTAAGCGCGACGAATCCACTAGTAGCGGACCCGAACGATGGAAATATTAGATACGTTCCGTCTGATCGTTTTGTGCAAAAACCGCAGTGATCCGAAAAGTACTACTATACACGGCAATATCGACCACAATCAAACGGCCTACCACATGGAATGTACACATTCCAACTTCTCCCTCAGGTTGCAGCCACATCTACACCGAAGTACAAGAAATTACAAAGAAAGTGAACAGCCTTAATCCGATCTCACAAATCCCGGGAAATTAAGCTGGCCCGATTGATAGACATTATTTAAGTTAATTCCTTAAACGTAGATTGGATGGAAATCTGCGGGGGTCAGGACCCCGACTGATTGTACTAGATTTCCGGTATCAATATCGTTATTTATCCACCCGTGACAATGCCGTGTCACAAAATACCTTCGGTTCTTCCTCTATCGCCAGCAGGATGTTTCACATGACGTTGAACATACGGGCCATTAATTTGACTCCAGTATTGAAACTTTTTAGAGCTTTCTTCATTAACTCCCATCAGTCGCCAATCAATTTCCTCAAATTTGTATCTGTTGTCAGCATGGATATTGTTCTTGTGTTGAATGCCTCTACAACCGAGAACACAGCTAAGACTTTATTCACCAAAATGAATTCTTCATAATCCTCCATGATGTTGTCATAATATTCTTGTCCTTTGTATTTGAGAATGTCGGCAATCCATGTCAATGGGCTGGCAGTTGATGGTATCCGAATATGTTGCAGAGGAGATTCCGCCATATTTGCGGAAGATCAGCACTAGTAACAAAAATCCAAGAAGATAAAATTCAACAGATCGCGACAAAAAGAAACAGAAAGAAAATAAAAATAAACAACACTCAAGAACTAACGTAGAAAATATTATCACTTACTTTTGAAATAACTCGAAGTACGAACACGAATAAATAAATAAAAAAAGATCGTAGAATGAATTTTCGCAGAAAAAAACACCCTCCCCTTTCATAGGCAGAGGTACGTAAATGCACGCTGGGATTTTTTAAGTATATGTCTATATTTCTGAGATGAGGCATTATGTAGACTATTTAAATTATTCGGACTATTGTCATCTTTGTCGCCGTTGCCAGAGAAAAGCGTTAATACCAGCAAAAGTTGCAATATGAGCTCTGGTAAAAATGTTTGCTGAATACATTAGGTTTATAATACCCAGAAATTTATACACAGATGGGACAGTGGATGAAAGCGTTGTTAGATCCAGTGAGGACCCAAAGAGTGTGAGTTCAATACGCGGTTAACGTATTAGAGAACTTGGAGAGGGGAATTATTAGGTTGGTGCAGTGATAATGTCGTTTTTTGACGTTAAAAAATACGTCGAAAAACGACATTATTACGTCATTATTTTTGCACCAACCTAATAACAGGATAACTGACATCCATTAAACATGACACGTGGAACTAGAACAGTCTACCCCAGTGAGCGAAATAAAGGGTTCAGTCCGACATTCCAAACATCTGAAGAAGGTCGGAGCGTACAAGAGCAGAAACGTTGTAATAAATATGGCGAGAAAGATGAGGACAATAGTCCGAATAATGTAAATAGTGGGATTTTTTTCTTAACAAATAAAAAAAGGCCGTTTTGCATTTTGACATGATCTGCTTGTCTGGAAGACAGATCGCTATGTTCGCTTGTCCAAAATTTTGTATGCCGACGCCATTTCTTAGAGATGGTGAAATTTGCACCTTCTTTGTTAATTTTCTTTCCATATATTGTTTACTTGATATTATTTAATTTTTTTCTCCTGTTCCCTTTCCTTTTTATTGAAAACTTTGTTAATTCTGTTGGACTGTCCTATTATTTATTTTATATTTCACCATGGCCTCTTGATTGTTTTATTTTGTTCCTCGTTTATTTGTAATGTTAATTTGCTTTTTTTCTGCACCGCATCCTTTTGTCTGCATTTCTTCCCTTGTATCTTTGAATTCTACTTTTTCTTGCTGTTATCTATTTGCTTGTATTACAGCCAGTGACCAATCTTTTGACCTACGTTATAGATTTTAATTCATCAGTGGTATTAAACAATTCGTTCTTTTCATTTTTTTATATTCACAGTGTTTGGATACAATTTCAATTAGTCAGGGTGATCAAAAAAGTTATCTATAAATTTTTCATCGATCATATAAATCTAGTAAGGATAAATTTCTTGAACAGTAGAGCACACTGTACATTATTACATTTGATTAAATATTTCTGTCGTCTGCATATAGTCAGTTTTCTTTACAATGTCCGCATTGTTTAAATATCTTAGAAAACATATTCAGAAACTTTCCATTTTCAGATATGATTTTGTTTTAATAACGGACATAGTGTTGTAAAAACGATGTAAAAACTAAAGGGACACTGTCGTATTAATGAAGCAGACATTAATTTAAATATTTTAAGAGCTGAATTAAAATTCTAAAATAAAATGTATTCTCCGAACGATTTCAATTTTTTTTAAATTACCAAAATTTGTAAAATGTAATATAATTGGTAAACTTGCGTTTCTAAACTGTTCATTTGATTTTTTTTCTCTTTATTTGTCTCTTCCCAGAAGTAACTACGCCATTTAATATCCCCATTTGTATTCTATTTTCTTTTTCTAATTGATGTTCTCCATGATATTGGAGTGTTTAAATTAGAGTTGAATTTCTCGTTTGAATCATTTGATTACAATTAATCATAATTTTAACTGCCATCATATATCTTTTTTTTCCTTTTTACCCTGCTGCTACTGGCTATTCACTGATGAGTCTAGAGAGAAAACACCCACTTACCAATTACCTTCTCTTCACCTTAATATACTAGAATGTCTGTTAAACATCGCATGGTCAAAATTTTCTCTGGTCCGAAGATCGACTCTCCAAAAAAGTTAACTGAATTGTACATTCTTTGAAGTAAATTAACTGGAATTCAAACCCAGAACAGATTTTTTTCTTTTAAAATTCTTTGAGGGGTAGTCCATTTTTTAATTCTTGTTTGAACTGATCATTTAATTAATTTTTATTCTTTTTTTTCTCTTACCAGAAGTAATCTAATCTTATCTAATCTTCCCTTTCATTTGTTTCTATGTTCTCGGTGTTATTTGAGTGTTTAAATTTGAGTTAAATTACACGTTTGAATCGTTCATCATTTTGATGGCAATTAATTTTAATTTTAACAGGCAACGTAATTTTTTAAGATTATTTACTTTATATTTTACCCTGCCGCGACTGGCCATTCACTCATGATTCTAGGGAAGAAACACCTCTACTACTTAGTACCTCCTCTCCCCCTCCATAAAATAGAATGTCAGTTAGACTTCGTGTGGTCAAAACTTTTTTGTGGGCGGCAGAACGAAAGATAAAATAAGTTACCTGAATTGTACATTCTTTGAAATAACTTAATTCGAAGTCTAACACTGGACTGATATTTTTTGTTTGCTTTTTGATTTAAGTTCTTTGAGATCTCTGCCAGGTTTAATTCTTCCTTTAATTTATAATGGATATCTCGATTTTATCTAAGTTAAAATTTAGTTTAAAAACATGATAGGAATATATAGGCATACCTATAGCCCGGTCCATACTCCCCACTTCTCTTGAAAAGGTGTAGAGGCTAATGCCTTATCTCCTGTCCATAAAGTGGTCCCCGGCTCCTTTCCTTTTCTCAGGCCTTAGTGGTGCTGTCATGGTTTTTTTTGTGATATATGTGTATGAATGCAACGTCTCTTCATGCTAAGCGTAATGGGATGTGAGTTTTCTGGTTGATGTACCCGACTGGTAGTTAGGAGACCGAACAATTGCGTAGTGTCTTGAGAGTCTGCTCTGATCAACAATCTCATAATATCGGGGATCTTACAGTACCAGGTCGTGCATGGAAGGTTGTCCCAGCAAACACATTCCGTGGACAACCACGTTGCCGCACTATGTTGCAGTCTGCGTCAGTTCTCTTTCCACACGTGTCTCATTAAATGACCAACTGCTACTACTATCCTAGATCTTTCCTTACAAAAATAGCATGACTATAAGCAACCAAATATAGAAAAACTAAACCAGCTCAACAAAAAAAAAAACCCCAAAAAAACCTAAACCCCTCAACCTTTCTGTCTCTAACATTCGTAGTATTTACATCTGCAGTATAAAATCTTCCCTTTTCGAAAAGTTTTCGGACGTCCTAGCTCTCTACGAAACTAATCTTAACTCTTCACTCATCGGTCTCTGTTTTCTCCATTCCTGATTATCTTGCTATCTTTATGGAGCGTTCGAATATCCACGTGCTCAGCTGTGGAGTTTATGTACGGGAATATCTCCGACTGGCTAGCAAAACCCCTCTTGAATTTGCAGACCACTCTAACATGTCTCTACGTCTTACTCTATTAAGCTCAGCCAGCTATGACATTTCTCTACCATCCTTCTTCCTCTCATGACTGTTGCTTGCTTGATAGTAATTCTGATAATATACACAAGGCCATCTCCCTACACTCGTTTGCGAACATATTTGTGTTCGGTGACTTTAATGCCTACCATGCCAGGTGGCATAAATACGCTGTCACTGACCTCGCTGGCATCCAAACTCTTTACATCTAAAACACTCAATCTCTCACGAAAGTGGTGGACTTCCCAAGCGATCTCCAGTAATCGTGATGGACAGGCTTCACTCCTAGGTCTCTTTTTTGACTTGACTCTTGACGTACCATGCTGTTTCGCCCTCTTAGTAATTCTGATCATGCAGCAGTGTCTGTAAACGTCTCTTTCTCCTCTCCATGAATTTCCTAATAATAGAGTATATCTTTATTATTTGGACTCATTCCGTGATTTTGTTCGTTACGTTTTCAATCATCCTGTTAAAAATTGCGTGTCTGAGGTCTAGTCTAGGTTAAAAGTCGGCATCGATAATTTCATTCCAACAAGGAAATACCAAGTTAAATCAAGTTCATCTCTTTGTTTCTCACCCGCATGTTCGGCCGCTATCACCCAGATGAATCCCTTTGCTCGGCTGTACTAGAGTGACACGTCTAATTGCAACAGACATACCTTTGTCTCTACTCGTACCGGGTGTAAACGTGTTCTCAAAGAAGTGAAGTTTGCTAATATAATAAAACCCTGTGGAGCATCTCGAATGTTCGGTTCAAGAGACTGTTGGCAGCTCTGCAAGAGTGTACTAAACGACAGAAAATCATGAATCCTTCCTCTATTCAAAAAATTCCTTTTCAACTGAATACTCGATACATCTGTATTACATACACCTGATTTCCCCACTAGATTTGAGGCTCTACTAAGTGATATGCACATAACCCCTTCAATAGTTACAGACATCATTTCTAAATTAGACTCCCATGAGGTAAGAGGAGGTGACCAGATGCCGTTCATTATCTTAAAGCAATGTACTCCCGACCTGGCTATATTTATCTCCAAACGCTTCACCTATTGTCTCACTTTACAGCTACTTAGAAGTCCTCCTCTGTAGGTAATGGTTTTAAGAATTCTGGAGAATATCTCGAACCCTCGAACTATCACTCCGTTGGATTCCAAACAGCATTTCCTTAAAGTATTTGAAGCTTTAATCAATACTCAAGGGGTTAAGCTTCTTAACTATCATGAACTACTGTTTGACAAACAATATGGCCTCTTGTTACAAGGTCTACCGCTGTTTTGATAACGGCCATCACTGAATATGCATATCAAGCTCTTTATAATAATGGAGTATCTCAAGCTGTGGATATAGATATCTTGAAAAGGTTTTATAGGATTTGAAACGCTGGTTTTTGATGTAAGCTCCTGGGCTACTATATTACTGGACTATTGTTCGATTTAATCAATCGTTCCTATCAAAATTCGTTTTGAACGGGCTCGCTTCCAGTTCTATGCACACAAATGCATTTATCCAATAAAGCTCTATCATTGGTCCTATGCTGTTTCCGATCTGCACCTATGATCTTTCTGATGTCATCAGTTGCCAAGTAGGCATTTATGCATATGACACTACCATTTACTCGTGTCCCAATAGCAAATCTGTAACAACGGATAAAGTTAACCTGACCATTGCTTTTAAAATTACCTCCAATCTGTGGTTTACTCTGGCAGGAAAGTCAGTGGGTTTTAAATGAATCAGCGGGATTTAAATGAATAACAGGCTCGAACCACACAAGTTATCACTGCTTCTTCTGGCGTCATTACTCAGTGATATATGGGTCCCCAAATCAGGAAAAGCCAAAAAGTCTCAAGAAAATTTTGTAGGGGTTACCAAATTACAGATTTAACCCCGAACGTTTGTCACTTTCAATACAACTAAGCGCATCGATAAATACCGCTTTATGACTTATGTATGTCAGAAAACTTGTCATTGAAAAGTACACATAACGGTGTAGCGATCGAAGGCAAGAATGACAAAATAAGAAACGATTTGCGAAGAATTACGGAGACTATTATTAGGTCAAACTAAAAAAGCTTTGAAAAGAAATCCCTAATATTTGAAAATGTGGTGTGCATTACGAATTCATATCTTATTCGAACCCCAATACTTTCCGAAAAAATGTTTTATTTAAATTAATATTGAAGTTTAAATATTGCATGAGTTGTTAATTTGCAAACTTGTAAAAAATATGACTCTACTTCAGTACAAAGTAGAATTAATTTAAACTTATTTGCAAAATCTTGTGAAATTCAGTCTAATATGAATAATGTAATTTTCTCTCTCCCAATTAATACAGCATACAAAATAGTTTAAAATATGGAATTCCGACAAATGCACAGTAAATTAAAGACAACAATGTAAGCAAGAAACATATACATAAAAAATTATGTTCACGTTCGCTTGACAAAAGACTGATTAAAAGGTCATAGATAATATAATTAAGGAGGGAATATGACGACAGTTTAAAGTATTTCTTTCGTTCACTATATTTTTATCCATGTATTGATGTATATACTAAATGTGCGTTTGACGGTAACTAGAATGTTCGCTTCCCGACCATATGACACGAGTTCGAATGACGCCATACGTCATTTTTCAGGGATTTAACGATGATATCGGTCTGTAGATTTGTTTCCAGCACACGGTAAATTTGGAACGTGTCTGAAAAAAACATACCACAGAAGACCGGTGAGATAAATTGGATCGACAATCTATTTGGATGCTGTCGATTGTCTTCATAGTACGGTCTCAAATTCATCGTGAGTTAGGATATGAGTCCACCAGTGTTTTCTGAATTGTTTATCACGCCATAATTTGCTTTCAACATAGTATCAATATAATACGTTTATATGAATGATATCAAACAAAGAAAACTATCCCATATTATCCGTCTCTACCAGGGATTGTTTTGCAGGCAGTGGTGCTCGGAGACTAATAGCTGGGTCTTATTTATAGACAATCAGCAAAACGTCAGTTACTATATAAAGTGATAACATCGTAACATTTAGATACTATTATAAAATTACTAAATAAGACGATTTAATATTGCAACAAATTATATCGTGGCAACTCTTAGAGATTATATGAAAATTATACTCTAGAACACGTTTATTAATGTAATCTAACTATACGCAGTTTTAACAAATAATAAAGCAGACGGGTTTCGATATTATGCTTTATACAAGTCCTGTGCTTAATGTTACACATCTTGTAAATGAGTAATCGATTGTGGGGATTATCGAATAAATTATTGAAAGGAAAATGATGAAAGAAAAATTAGTTAATTTGTTAAGGTTATAATCTTGAAACGAATTATATTTTTTTTTATAGGTACCCTACATTAAAATGTTGCTGTTTTTGTGATGTCATACTCGGTTGTCATATAAGCTACTGAAAACGTAAGAAAAGCAATAGAAATGCGACTTTTTAGTTATGTTTAAACAACATCTATTTTGTGTGTATATTCTGATTTTTTTACCCCACGCAATAAAAAGAAAAGCAAAAATGTTATTCTTTAAGCAGTAAGCAAACATTGGCCATCTGCTGTGTGTTTTCTTAGGAAAGAAGAAATGGAAGCTCGTAGAAATACAAAGTCACATAATTCTGATATAACTTGGCAACATCTCATAATTACTTCACCAGATGGCGCTATACAAAAATGTAGGAGATCGATGCCTCATTTGTAGAAGTGATTTTTGGGCAACATATTGAGAGTGCTTTGGACCAGAAGCTGATCTAGGGGAAAATATTCTAATCACCAATATTTTTTGCAACTCTTTTATATCAGTTCCTCAGATCATATGCACTTATGACCGGTGATCTATTGTGTAATTCTGTGTTTATAAACGGGAAAATATCCAGTCATGTCCATAAATCAAGAAATACGAAAAAGTAATACAGATATTGAACACACAAAATAGAAAACCAGACTTTTATGACAGCGAAAAGCTGAAAACCATATGATGAATCACAAAATACAGAGATTATTTAATGCAGATATATTCTAATCATATCTACAATAATTTGGTATCAGGTTGCAATTATTTTGATAATGGTAAGATTGAACAAAATGTTGTGAATAGTAGTTATTATGGGATTTGTATGTAATGTTACATGCATGTTTTTAGCAAATATATTGCCATTGTTTTGCTATTACAGTCCTTAATTCTATAATTTGTCTCTTTCTCTTAGCATTTTGCAAGAAATAATACGGATATTTGAGGTTCTTAAAAATGTTTTCTATGCATATTTCTTCATTAGGCAAAGAATGGGGGAGGCATAAAACGTAACCGTTGTTATTGAAGTAAAATAAATTTACATTATTTACATTATTCGGACCATTGTTCTCGTCTTTGTCGGGATAATTATTACAACGTTTCGGCCCTTGTACGCTCCGGCCTTCTTAAGGTGGTTGGAATGTCGAACTGAACCCTTTATATCGCTCACTGGGGTAGACTGTTCTAGTTCCACGTGCCATGATTAATGGAGGTCAGTTATCAGTTATCTCCTGTTAATTTCCCGCTGAAAGTTCTCCCCTGTCTTAACTGGGCACATGGAACAGGGAATAAAGGCGTTGGTTAGATCCAGTGACAGAACCCAAAGAGTGTGAGTTCAATACCCGGTTAAGACAGTGGAGAACTTTCAGAGGAAAATTAACAGGAGATAACTGATAAGTGACATCCATTAAACATGGCACGTTGAACTAGAACAGTCTACCCCAGTGAGCGAAATAAAGGGTTCAGTTCGACATTCCAACCACCTGAAGAAGGCCGGAGCGTACAACGGCCGAAACGTTGTAATACATATGGTGACAAAGATGAGGACAATAGCCCGAATAATGTAAATAATGTATATGATACCTCATCTCAGAAATATAGAGAGATATTAAAATAAATTAATTGCGTGGTGTGATATTTTTCAGACAATACTACTGTTATCCTTCTCATTGTAAATAAATATATATATTTTATGATTTTAATTATGTTTTAATTGCATATATTGGAATATAGAGTGGTTAGCAAAAGGATTTTACAAACATTGGAGTCGGGTTTCTCACACCAAAACAAGGACAAAAGTCTATATAAACATATGTCTGGAAATCCTTCGATCTTGTGTTGTTAAGTTTAAAGAACGTTTATGGTAGATGGCGCTGTGTTGCTACATAGACTAAGTTACAATTGACAGTATTCTACATTTTTGTCTAACCTTTCTTCAACGTTTAAAGTGTGTAGTAGTGAGTCAAATAAGAAGTGTTCTATTTAACAATTGCAGAATATTCATATCGTGTGCAGGCAGATATTTTTTTATACATACGACCGCACGAATGATAATGGACGCGCGGCTGCACAGCTGTATCCCTTTGCAATTCCAGACCGAATTCTGCCGAAGTATTCAACTCTTGATGCTATTTGTCGTCACCTTGGTGAGACAGGATCTGTGGTAGCAGAATATATGGATCGTGGAGAAACGAGATCCGCGCGTACGCCTGACTACGAAGAAAAAATTGTACGATCCAGCTTTCAGCACGAGTTAAATGGCCCTAGCATGCTTTGGTGTTAGGAACAGGCCCCCAAGTTTTGTACAACGTCTATCGTAAAATTTAAACTACATAAGGCACAAAGGAAAGATTTGCGGACATATGTTTATATGAACATTTGTAAATGCTTTGTTGTGAGGAACCTCTCTGAAAGCTTGTAAAACTATTTTTGATACAACATATATATATATATATATATATATATATGTATATATATATATATATATATATATATATATATATATATATATATTCTGTGTGTGTGTGTTTGTATTGCAAAGGTAATAAATCAGTTGGTATGTAATCCAAGTGGAACCTAGTAATATAAAATATTAAAACTGATCCACGAAGAAGAGCTCAATGTATTCATTATAACAGAGCCAATAAATAGTATTACACAACAAACCCAAAATTACCTCATATGTAGTAAATCTATTTCAACCGACGAAACCATCGTCAGACATATTCAGCCCTGGTGTATAGAGTTCGTTTTAGTATAAGAAGTTTAACTGCCTTTAACTTCCTGTAGTTAAATTTATAATTCCGACAGGAACTCAGTGCATACACCGATTTTGAATAAAACTGATGAAGTTTTCGTCGGTTAAAATAGATCTATCCCCGTATGAGGTAATTTGTTTTTATCTTGCTCTGTAATATTGTACGGATATCTAAGATAAATTAAAAATTAACTAAAACGTTGAAAAAATCTTGTTAAAACTTTGAAAAAATCTTGTTTTAGAATGTCACCAAAAGAAATTAAAATTAAATTTTGATAAACTAGAGGAAAGAATTAACAAGCAAAAAACTATTTCAAGTTGCTGCGTTACAAGTGGAGACAGAAAAAAAAAACGTATAATACTGAGAACATTCGTCGAAATAAGTGAATATATGCAACCGCTTGCAAATAAACATGAAAAACAGTAAAAAAAAAATATTCTAAATTATTAACTTAGAATATTTCCAGCTAAAAACCACACATATATAGCACTAAACAATTATGCTTCTCAATATCCAATAGTAGTTACAAACAAATGCGGATTGCTAAATATTGCTCCACTACGTAGCGACAGATGAACGGGAATATTGGGTAAAATATATATGAAATTTTATTTCAGCAGTAACACTTAGTGATGGCTGAAGAATTATATTGGTTGGACCTGATGATTTGGCTAGTCCTAATTTAGATCTTTCATATAAATTTTCAGCCAACTCGATTTAGAAAACAACAGGGAATGGAGTAATATATTTGTCTATTATGATAAGCAGTAAATTTATAGGTTACTTCAAAGATAGTAAATATATCAAGATAAATGTAGAGAATCATTGGAAATATGAGTAATTCGAAAGTATATATATATATAAATATGTACCGAAATATCAAGGAATGAGCGTGGAGGGTAATGATGATAAACGAAAATTACTAAAAGTAAAAGTGATGATTTTAATTAAAAATATATATCAATAGCTTAGAATTAAGAAAAAAAAGGACTAAATAATTATCAATACTCGCCCTCCAAATCCCATAAATGTCCGAATATATTGACAACGACTAAAATCTGGGTACGGTAAAAACAAAAGTTTCTAACAGACAAAGTAAACATTAAATTACAAACAGAATACATTTAGATTCATCAAGTATTCCTTGGATCTAAATATGATTGCAATTTATATTGCTGATTCCTTGGTTGCCTTTCCACTCTCCCTTCTTATTTAATTGTTATGCCGATATACCTGTTTTCCATTGGCTCAGAAGAGCTAGGATTGTTAACCAGTTTTGCTCTTTATTCTGATTTCTTTGATTTTTTTACTATCCAGACCTTATAGAGTTTGTATGTCTTTTATGATTCCGACATTTTTGGTACATTGTTTTATATTTGAATTATATTTATACATACTTTCAAAATAACCGTTTTTCAGGTTTAAATAAAGTTTTTTTTTTTTACGCCAAAAGATTATTCAGATGTGGACATGTATTTTCGTGAATAGTACTACAGAGATGTAAGTTATACTCATGTAGAAAATTAATCATGCATTAAATCATTTACATCAAAATATTAAAAATCTACAGGAATTTAAGAATATATTAAAAGATTAAAAGCTACACGTATTTAGAACATATAACAAATAAAATAGAGGCATTACATAAATAATAATAATAATAATAATAATAATAATAATAATGATGATGATAAAATCGAAATCTGAAAAATGTGACACATGGGAACATCAACAATGACCGTTGTAGTTGGAACCCAAGGATTGGTTGGAAAAGATTCCAGTAGAAAAACTGAAGGGATTCTTGGAAGTCCATGCCTCGATAAGATACAAAAAATTGTTCTCACGTGTACAGCCTTCACTTTACGAAGGGCTTTATCTATGTATTTTTTTTTTTCAGTGGAAAGTGTCATGATGCCATTTCTAACCTTAGGTCCGTGGGCGGGACCCGGAAAGAAATGTGTACACGCCAGAAATCAAAGGAAATAATAATAATAATAATAATAATAATAATAATAATAATAATAATAATAATAATAATAATAAAAGTAAAAGCAAATGAAACCGGCACAATAGAGAAACGATGGCTAGATAAACCGCTTCACGGTCAATTCTCTACCCGAACCAAATCAACTGATGTATACAAACACCGTACCCATAGTGGTTACGTAGTTCAGAGTTAAAAGCTGAAACCGAATGTTTTATCTTTGCTGCACAGGACCAATGCCCGGTAACTAGAAATAACCAATGCGCACATACTAAAAATTGTGTAAGTCCAAAATGCAAATTCTGTGATAATTATCCAGAAACAATTTATCATCTAGTACCACGTTGCACGGAATTGGTACACACTGAAATTGATATGGATATCACCCAGGACCGGCTAAGGGAATAGAACCTGTAACAATTTTATGGCACTGCACAATACACAGAGACAATAATCAATGCTAATCTCCCAGACAGTATGATTAGAGACTGCAAACAAAAAAAAATTCCTCCTTCTTGATATGGCAGTACCTGCAGACTGCAATGTATCTTTGAAAAACTTCAAAAAGCTATCAACATACAAGGACCTTGAAATCGAAATCTCAAAAATGTGGAGCATGAGGACATTAACAATTCCAGTTGTAATAGGAGCCCTCGAATTGAGTGGAAAAAATATTCCAATATACTCATTTACGGAATTCCTAGAAGACCATAATTAAAGAAATACAAAAAAAGAATTGGCTCAAGAGTACAGCCCACAACTTATGAAGGGCTTTTTCTATGTAAAATATGTATTTTTAAGTGCTTAGTCGAAAATATCATGTAGCTATATCTGGCCTTACGTTTTTGGGTGGGACCCGGAAAGAAATGAGTACACACCAGAAATGAAAGGAAATATAATAATAATAATAATAATAATAATAATAATAATAATAATAATAATAATAATAATAAATAAAATTCAACCAGTGAAGAAAATAATTAAACAGAACCTGCAATAGAATGAATGAAGGATAAATCTGTTCAGTATTGGAAATATAACAAAGCAAGTTCAAACAAACCGACAAAATGGCATTTGGTTCTGTCGTCAAGCCATAAATCTCTTTCAAAAACATTACCAATACTAATTCATAATATCAATCAAAACCCAGAATTGAACGTTGAAGGTATTACATATTTCCTAAAAAAATGGAAGAAGAAGATGATCAAATAATTATAATCAAATAACATGTCTATCCACTACATATACATTGATCACACCTAACCTGACAAAATGTACTTACTTTTTCTCGATATAAACAAGATTCTTCCTCGGGAACAGAATGGATGTCTAAGAGGCACACATGGTTGAAGATATCAACGACTCATAAATAAAATGATCCCGGAAATTTGAAGGAAAAACGTAGAAAATTCATCAGAGTTTAGATAGATTACCGTAAAGCCTTTGATAGTGTGCTACACACTTGGATATTGAAATCATGCGAAATGTACAAACTTTCCTCGGTAATAATAATTTTCCTTAAATATAGCATGAGACGATGAAAAACCACATTATACCTAATTCACACCAAAGATACTGTTACTCTCAATTGTCTGAATATCCGAGGAGTTTTCATTCAAGGATCCTCCTTGTCATCCCTTCTGTTGCCTGTCCTTAATTAACCTTTTGCATGAACGAAACATTATTTACTATAGATACAAAAAAAGAATGTGTTTAATCTTCTATTATACAAGGATGGTATCAAATATTTTGCTAACGACAAAAATGACTTGAAAGATATCCTCAAAATGATGACATAGGTTTGGATTTTGGATTAGATAAATGAAAAAAAAAGTAACATTCAAATAAGGTAAAAACACTTTCAATAGAGCTATATGTTGTCACAAAGATTAGGGAAGTGGAACAAGATGAAGTCTATAATTGACTAGGAGACCGCGAATTAGATGGAATACACCATACCATAAAGAACAAAATAAGAACATAATACTACAGGTGAGTGCGTCCGGTGTTGAATTCTGTGTTGTATTCATAAACCAGAAAATCAGCCACAAACGCTTTGGCCGTCTCTGGGGTTTCAGCATCCTGAATTTGACCATAAATGATATTAAGCGAATGAATGTTGAAAAGCGAAAACTTTTCATTGACACAGCATGCATCTTCCTAAGGCTGATATTTATCGTCTGTGTGTGTCAAAATCCGAATCAGGCGGAGAATTAATTCAACGAGAACTGTTTTTAAAAAGCACAATAAGTCTTCAAAGATACTTGTGAATTACAGAAGAATGGATGATAATCTATACAAAGTACATAAAAGAAATATGAAAATTTATTCATTAATAAAGGAAATGAATAAATTTATAATGGAAATTCAAGCGGGTGAAGCCGTGTAAATAAATAATAATACACTAATTGCTGCGACAAAAATCTAAAAAAAAAAAGAAAATATAAGCAAATACAATCTACCAAATGCGATGTGAAGATAAGCATCTATATGTTCAATTCTTTGATCGTACCGAACAAGATGATGTAGACTCACTGGTTGTCCATCAGTTGTTACTGAGTGCAGAGTTAAGAGCTGAAACGTAAGATTTTATTCCTTGCTGCACATGACCAATACTTGCTTACTAGAAATTACCCAGCACAAATACTGCAAAATTGCTTTAAACCGAAATTTAGTTTCAGTGAATCATATCCAGAGACAAGTGACTATGTTGTATCAGCTTGCACACAGAAGCCTAATGAATAGAAAACACGGCATGACAGAGTGGGCCCATATATCCACTGAAAATATGTAAATTTGACGGGAAGGAAACTGAAATAAAATTCTCTGAACATCACCTAGACACGGTTACAGAGATATGTAACAATTTTATTGTAGGAACGCAGAATAATTAATGCTAATCGCCCAGAAACCGCGATCAAAATTTACAAAAACAGAATGTGTTTCTTATTTACGTAGTTGTCTCCGAACATTGTAATATATCTTTGATATTCTTCAAAAACTATCAAAATAAAAGGATCTTGAAGTAAAAATTTAAAACAAAATGTGTTTGGAGTACACGGATCGACTGGAAATTTTTCCGACAGAATCACTGTAGGGACTTGTAGTAGAGTACTTAAATGTTCGACTCATTCATTACGAAGGGCTTTATCTATTTAATGTAAAATATGTTTGACACTCTGATATCATATCTGTGCACAAAACAGCTATAAATGGATACTGATATACACAGTTGTGGTGGCAAACCAGAGGAAAATACATAGGAATCCATACTTAGTAGGGAAATCAGAAGGGCTTTATCTATTTAATGTAAAATGTGTTTGACGCTCTGATATCATATCTATGCACAAAACAGCTATAAATGGATACTGATATACACAGTTGTGGTGGCAAACCAGAGGAAAATACATAGGAATCCATACTTAGTAGGGAAATCAGAAGGGCTTTATCTATTTAATGTAAAATGTGTTTGACGCTCTGATATCATATCTGTGCACAAAACAGCTATAAATGGATACTGATATACACAGTTGTGGTGGAAAACCAGAGGAAAATACATAGGAATCCATACTTAGTAGGGAAATCAGAAGGGCTTTATCTATTTAATGTAAAATGTGTTTGACGCTCTGATATCATATCTGTGCACAAAACAGCTATAAATGGATACTGATATACACAGTTGTGGTGGCAAACCAGAGGAAAATACATAGGAATCCATACTTAGTAGGGAAATCAGAGAAATATACCAATAATTTCATTTTATTTCTTTTTTGCTTAGCGTAGTCGCGACAATTGCCTGAAATAATCGAGAATGCCCTCGAGATGTCAGATATATTTGGGCGTCCGCTGGAGTCGGCGCAGCTTCAATCAACTCATAGGTTAAGGTGAGTATTTTGGCATTCATTTGAGTGATAAGACATTAATCAGCTGTGTGAGATGGCTATGGAATGGAGAGAATAACAACTAATATTTTCTGTTTCATGTAAATGTAACTGGAATTCCAAAAAGTCTTTAATAGTTTTCGACGTGCAAGTGCTTTATCCCATCACGCTGATAGTAACCTATTTACTACTATTTTGAATTCAGAGCTTTCTCTCAACCAGATTGTTTTCTCTGACCTTTTGTTATTAGCTGGAGTGATAGTAAAAATGATTAATTAATTTCCTAATGTGTGAAGTTAATGAGTGACGTTCAACCGGAATTTGAACTCACACTACCGTCTACGTTATCGCTTTCCACAGCATCTGCACATATTGACGTATTACAAACTAAGATAATCATATTGGAAAGAAAGAATAATACTGTATTGAGTTTCTCCAGACATGCATCACGTTTTGACTTTGCTATCTGTATACAGGTATTAGAATTATGAAGATATGATCAACTTCTTTGTAGATAGCAATATACCCACCGGTACAGAGTGTCTGTCAGTGGAAAACACGCGAGGCAATGCATCCCACTTAATTTTTACGATGCTTTTCTAAAAAAACGAACTGTTTATGCAAAAATTGTTTACAGGAAAATTACATTTTCTCAGTTTTTCTCTCTATATATTTGAATATGTGCCTGTAACTTTCCTAACATGGGCGTACACCCATTGAAGTTAAGCAAAGTCTTGACAAGACAGTATTTAGATGGGTTACAGCCTGAGAATATCAGATGTCGCAAGGTTGCAAGAAGGTGCTGTGCAATAAATAACGGCTCCGAAACTGAAATCAGAGAGATGAGTTCCAATTTCATTCGGGATTTTTATATTCACTCACGCGAATATACCATTGGGAAAGTTATCAAAACTTATTTCTCCCTTCAGCTATGAGTAAATTAGTACGATTTTTATAAGTAAATCATTATCATCTTGAAAAGCATCAATCGACATCATTTTTAAACAACCTGCAAATACTGATAATATGTAAAAAAAAAACAATAAATTAATCAATCGATAATATATGTAAACATATTTCCTAATTTAAATATTATGCAAAATTTGGATAAGTCGTAAAAAACAAATATATCAGTCGATAATATATGTAATTTAGACCTCGCTGCTTCCAACATTTTACTAAAAGTGATCGTTAGATAGATAGATACATAGATAGATAGATAGTATACCGGTGGAAATGATAAGAGATAGACAAAGACATGACAAAGTAAGTTTAAGCACACAAAACTTTCCCGAAGGAAAATAGTTATATGCATCATTCACCTGCAGGAAACGTTGATAACTGATATAAAAATGCAACCGAAAAGCGAAGGTTAAGGATTGGGACTCAAGTAATCTCAGACCTGAACTTTTATGCAATATAAGATAACAACCCATTTTGAAATAAATGCTAAGGAAGTGCAGAATGGAGGAGATGTTTGACCCAACAGAAATGTAGCTCAACTGAAGGATGCTGACAATATTATAGACTAAATAAATGCGTCCAGAGGAGGCCATGAAGAAAATGAAAACAAAAAGGATGATCATACCAAGAAGCAATTAAAATTTCGTTGATATATAATGATGATATTGTGGTTGATAAATATGTATGTACAGATCATATTGTAGGTAAAAGCGAGAGAAGAAAACTGCGAAAAAGCTAACGAATATACTTGTCTAAATGCATTTCCGAAATGGATAGGAATAGTGTGAACAATGTAAATTTTACATAGAGCTAAAAATTATAAGAAGTTGTAGAGAGCTTCGATCTCATACATCTAGAAAGTCCAGGACACATATAATAATGATAATAATAATAATAATAATAATAAGAAGAAGAAGAAGAAGAAGAAGAAGGAGTAGTATTAGGTTGGTGCAAAAATAATGACGTAATAAAGTCGTTTTTTGACGTATTTTTTAACGTCAAAAACGACATTATTACGTCATTATTTTTGCACCAACCTAATAGTTTAATGAAAGATCGTTAACATGCAAATTAAACCTATCATTAAATGGTTTTATTTTGTCTGCTGGTGCAGGGATGGAATTAAGTAAGTATGAATAGAATGAAGGTTCCTGAAATGCAAAAATGTAATTTAAATAAGACGCGAAGATTACTTTTGTTGCCATTTTTGTGGCTAGTTAACAGGACGAGGTATCATTCTGGAACCCTCTGACATATAGCGTGCTTCGAGATTAATTGACTTTTTCCTGCTACTTTTTTTTTTGGTTTTTGGTGTCACGTTTGGTAATATTCCTGATGTCTGATGAAATTAATAGATATTATGCGTGAGATTTTGGTTTCATTGGTGGAAAGTTTCTGCGTAGTCTTTTGTAATCTGTCTCAAATGAAAATACTATGTAAAATTGATGTGTGAAAACCCGACTTCAAATTAGTAACATATTATTAGACATTCATGACTGGTCATGGCGATCAGACAAACGGCTATTAAAAGAATAATTTAATAATATTTGTATATGATCATATTTCCGAGCTTAATCGCCCTCGAAATGGGATTTCAAATTCGAAAAAATCCAATGTTTTTCGAAACTTATCATATAGAATGAATCTTGATAATACCTTCCCTCCAAAATGATATTAAATGAAATGCCAAATACAACAAAACACAAGAATGCGAACTGGGTTCGACCTAATGTCAAGAAACATTTCCCATTGAGAATGGGTTTGTGATCAGGTAATTTTATTCTCTTGGAAAATTGTAAAAACAAAATTATTTTATTTTACTTGGAGTAGTTGAGAGGATTGGTGTTGCCTAGGAAACCTTTAAATTATAAAAAAAAGAAAGTGATGACTAGATTCTCAATCGGGAATCGTGCTCGGCCTCAGCACTCTATAGAGAAAGAATTCCAACAATCCATAATTTTCCTCATTTCTATGAAATTGTAATAGAAGCATTTTAAAGCGTAAAATCGAAATGCTGTAGACTTTGGATGAAATTCATATTCAAGAATCTCAGAATAATTTTCAACATTAGAAAAAAATAGAGTATACTTGGGAGAAGAATATTGTACCAGCAAAAGTGAATTCGACGTAGATTAATCCAGTTCGACAAAAAACATATAAAGTATTTTTTCTCATAAATCCATGTTCATTGATGATATGCCTTACTGTATAAATATTTGAATTAAACTTTCATGGAAATTTTGTGAAGCTGGATGGCAAAAAGTGTGTATAAAGTTGCGAAATAAAAGAATTCATTGCACCCATAATTTATGCATCTTCAAAGTAAACATTAATACGAAGAGAAACTGTCTGTCTCGTTATACAGGATGAATCGAAGTATAAAAAATCTACTTCATTAATTGCGTCAAGGCACATTATTATTTATATAGTGTCAAAATACAAGCATAATTAACTATATCATATAAAAAAAAAACATAAGTAAATGCTTCCATATTAATTATTTCTGTAATGAATATTCTTTTTCACTGCAGGCATTGTTCTCTCAGAGTTTGTTTTATGCGTCGAATCTATTGCTTTGTGTAGAAAGTAATTTGATAATAGATATATAAAATAATGATGAAAGCGCGCGGACTAAAAAAATAAGTCAATTAACTAAATGATATCAGTTATCTGAAAAATAGAAAGTCGTTGACAGGAAATTATTATGCACACACGCATACACATATACATATATACGTAATTCTGGTTTGGTGATTGCATAATAAGATAATGTATACTTTGTTATTGTCTTTTACTCTTCGTGTGTGTGTTGCGTGAAATGTTTCGAAGAAGGATGTCTGGAGAAATAAATGAAATCTATTTCACATTCGTGTCTGGCAGCGATGGATACCGAACACTTAAACTTAATTAACACTGGGGAAAATACAAGTAAGGAGAAACAATTTCGCCGATTGATAAAGTGTGAAATGTGAAATGAAAATCCCCAGTAAATACTCACGCAGGAAAATGGTGATGTCCTGGTCAAACAATTATACATTCATAGGAAAAAAGGACAGACAGGCTTCTCTTTATATAGGACACTTAACTCTTAGAAGTATATAGTGTTTTTTTGTTATTTTAATAAGGACTTTTTCGATTTATATATATATATATATATATATATATATATATATATATATATATATATATATATATGTGTGTGTGTGTGTGTGTTTCATTAAAAAATATAGACAAGTGTTGTCTATTTATTTTATGTAAATTCTTTCCATAACGTCTGATAAGCTTAATAAAATTATCATTAAACGAAGAAAGAAAATCACACTATTAATCTATATTTTTTAATCCAATCTAAGCTTTCTGCTTATATAAGCCATTATCAAAGATGCCAATTGCTGTACAAAATATTAAGCAATATATGGACAAGACAGTAATGATAGTCTGTTATTGTTTACATGGATGATTTCGAAGCAACGATAAACACTTGCAGTATTAAGTATGGGAAGCCTTTGGTATAAACCAATGGCTTCTGTTACCAATTATAGATATTTAAGGATATTTGTAGAGATTCCATAGGATTTTTAGATTTTGTTTATAACTAAAAACCATTGAAGCTATATGCATCAAATAGTTGAAACCTAACCTAAACAAGATCAACTGTGGAATCTCTACAAATATCCTTAAATGTCTATAATTGGCAACAGAAGCCATTGGTTTATACCAACAGCTTCCTATAATTAATACTTCTCGAATTCACTCTCACGTGGTCATGTGTGACGTTATGAGCTGCGTTGTTATTTTCGCTTCTAGCGTCTTATATGCTTTATTTGGAAATCATCCATGTAAATAATAACAGACTATCATCAGTGTCTTGTCCATATATTGCTTAATATGTAGTACAGTAATTGACATCTTTGATAATGGCTTATGTAAGCCGAAAGCTTAGATTGGATTAAAAACTATGAATCAATATTGTGATTTTCTTTCTTCGTTTAATGATAATGTTATTAAGCTTATCATACGTTATGAAAAAAAATTACATAAAATAAATAGACAATACTTGTTTATATTATTTAATGAAACATGTATGAATGAAAAAATACTGCCTAAATACACAATATATATATATATATATATATATATATATATATATATATATATATATATATATATATATATATATATATTAAAGAGTTCCGGTAAAATAACCGCCAAAATAGACAAACAAATAAACGACTTCCGGAAAAATAACTGCGAAAAGATACTACACAAAATGCACCACTGTCCCATATATATAAATAGACGAGTAAACAAGCAACACTCGTCGCCTGACCATTGCGTCTTGCATGTAACACCCTGTCGCCTCCAATTGTTTACTTCAATGCTCACTTTTATATTTATATACGCTCTATCTCTGATATTAAGCACTTTATTCCATAAATATAGCACTCCTTAACAGTATATATATATATATATATATATATATATATATATATATATATATATATATATATATGTTGAAGATCGTTTTAGTCGCATGCTAAGTAAATAAAGTTATTTTCTCTCTATTCCTTAAATTTATCAGATAACACTATGTAAAGCTATTTTTGTCCTTAGATAGCAACTGTCATTTCCTATTTGCTTACACCTAGAATGAATGACAAATAGTTAATATTTTCTTCCAACTTTTCGTTTTTGACTAGCGGTGTTTTATGGAGACACCACCTCTTGTTAGCTTACCGTTGACTCAGAGAGTTCCTCCGCTTTTGTTAGGTCCTTTTTCGTCCTTCTGGCTTGCTACCGACTCACCTCACTCAGAAGAACTTGAATTTCGACTGGAAAACTTACCGTTAATGTAAGGGAATTGGATAAAAATATTATTGAGAGTCACAAGGATAGAGGGAAGTGGAGAGACATGATCGCCTACGTCCCGAAATGAAAACGGCACATAAAAAATGAACGGCCTATTCCCATTCGGAAAACTGGCGAATGTGAACATTGTCTTTTACGAAAGTTAGGAACAGAAAGACATATCATTCAAAAGTATCATTTATTCATTCTAGTGAGCCCTCAAAAATTTAAATGTCTTTAGTTATTTCAGATTTATGCCTATATTGTAAATAACTTTCAGGAACCAGACTCTAAATATAGTCTCGCATTATAATTTCGTTATATGTTCCTTGGTAGACAGAAAGTTCTAGAAATTCTTGAAACATTTAGGAACATATCGAATGTTATTAAAACATCTAAAAAATTCTCCTCAGCTTTGAATCTGTCTGAAATATAATAGTAATATATTATTCCAAAACATCGATATTTGTAGGGAATAATAGTAAATTTCTTTGCTATTTAGTCGGAAAAATTCATGAAATAACAGTTACTGAACAAATAAAAAAATCAATACTTTTTAAACAGAGTAATCTATTAATCCATATTAGGAGAAATCTAAAGATACCTTTCATTCATACATATGTATATGAGCAGAAAATTGATATTCAAATTCTAAAACAAAAAAATTCAAATTGATTCCATTCATAATAGAACTTTGAAATTTATCTGCAAATATTTTGAAACTTTCTGAAAATAATATCAGCCAACAGTTTATCCACGTACAAAAGAGACGTCATTTATTGACTTGTGCTTAACTAAAATTGCTTTATTTTCTCCGTCAGATTATCATCAGTTAAGTAATATTTATATTTTTCTTCTTGTTGTGTTTGGCACGTTGCTACTATTGTGTTATAGTAAAGATTCAATGCAAATGAAAAGTTAAGTCTGTCAAACCAGAAGCACTATATTATGCAAATAGTATCCCTCACACAAATCAAATACGTTAGGTAGAATAAAAGAGCAAATTGTTAATTCTTGTTAATTACAGACTTCAGAACGCGATTTGGCTGACGGACGATAAAAACCGTGATATCGTTGTGTCGTATTAATTATCTGTTTTTTTTTTCCTTCTGTTATTTCTGATTCGTCTGTTTGTCTTAAGTGACTACAACAGATGGTATCCTTACAACTATAGTACTACAGAGTAACTTAACTGGTTTCTGTAATCGTCTAATAAACTCATCTGAAATTCTTCACGTATAGACTTCGTGTTATCATTGCATTTTTCGCTATCAACTCTTCTACCTATTTTGTTGATACAAAAACATAACGTGAATGATGATATCCTTTCTCATTTCATGTTAGGAAAACGAAACCCAGATGTTGCATCAAGTATTACTTTCGGTTCAGTGATAATAAGGTTTCTAGTGGTTTTACATTGTAATTACCCATAATTAACTAAAATCTTAACGCCATTTCCTTGTTCACTCCTCAACAAAATACTTTGTAGCTTCATTTATGACATATGTACCTATATGGATTAACAGTAAAGCAATTTAAAGGAATTTTTCCTTTATTGTTATGTAGTAGAAGAGTAAAATCGATAATTTATCCTAATAAAGATAAAGAGTTGACACCATGGTGATGCAGAGGCAGAAGGAAAACTACACCTAATTATTTATAAGATTGTAAAGAAAAGCCAGAACGGAGTCACCATCATTTGTAAGATGAGAGATTCTATGGCCGTAAGCAAGGGTGACAGTGTAGATGGAAACTGCAAATTGCAAATGTCAAATCCAAATAAGTACACAAGTTTATTGTGAAGTGTCATAACATATGAGAAAAGGCATGAATTATAAATTCAAATAAACATAGAAATAGCGAATGATGATTGCCAAAAAGTAATAAAATTTGTTCAAACACGAAGAGAAGAATTGAAGCAACAAAAATTTCGCTCTAAAGAAGCAAGCTATGAACATATTACAATGGACAATTTAGATGAAAACGATTAAGATTTCAGTCAACTGAGATCAAACAGATAAGTTGTGTTTTGAACAGGAGTACTTGGAATTTTAGATACATTTAATAAGTGTCATTGGATCTTACCCATAATAATAATAATGGACTATTCCATACTTAATAAAAACTGCGCCTTAGGAGTGGGCAAGGAGTCAGTCGCTCATTTCCTGACCGACTGTTCGGTTGAACTCTCTGCCTTCGGGCGGAGAGGTAGACCGGCCCTGAACCCGTTTATACGGGTTCAATGGGCATATTTGTGGCTGAGCCCACGGGCTCGGAATGCCCACGTTAAAAAGGCCTTGTGCCACATGACACCCTCATGTGGGGGTGACTGAATATCGTCAGTCGCTCATTTTCTGACCGACTGTTCGGTTGAACTCTCTGCCTTCGGGCGGAGAGGTAAACCGGCGCTGAACCCGTTTATACGGGTTCAATGGGCATATTTTTGGGCCGAGCCCACGGGCTCGGATAACCCACAATAAATAACCGACCTTGTGTCACATGCTGCCCCAGTGGGGGGGGGGACTGAATATCGCCAGTCGCTCACTTCCTGAGCGAATGTTCGGTTGAACTCTCTGCCTTCGGGCGGAGAGGAACCCAAACGAGGCCACGCCGAGGGGCGGAGTCTCGTTCGGGAAGATAAACCGGCCCTGAGGCCGTATATACAGGTTCAATGGGTATATTTTGGAGCCGAGCCCACGGGCTCGAAGAACCCACAATAAATACCCTGACCTTGTGTCATATGCTACCCCAGTGGGTGGGTGTGACTGAATTTCGTCAGTAGTTATAGTCGATCTCGGTCGATCGGCTGATCGGTTGAACACTCTGCTTTTGGGCAGGGAGGAACCCGAGGGAGACTACGCGGAAGGGCGGATTCTCTTTCGGGGAGGTCAACCGACCCTGAACCTATTTATACGGGTTCAATGGGCATATTTTTGGCCGCGGCCACGGGCTCGGAGAGCCCACGTTAAATCGGCCTTGTGCCACATGATGCCGACGTGGGGGAGTGAATATATATAGTCAGTAGTTCAAGTCGAGTCAGGAGTCGAGTAAGAGGCAGTCCGAAACAGAGTCGCGTTCAGACAATTATTGCAAGACAGTGGAAGAGTGATGCTGGTCGAGACTACATTGTTCTCTCTAGTAAACCTGATTGTTTCATACTAACACTTTTACTTTTCTGTATATATTCCTCATTGTAATCTATCTGTGTTATTCCATACCTGTGTTTGAGTTCATTTCTTTATTGGTTCTACCTTGGACTATCACCGTGGTACAAGGAACTGGGCCATAACAAGTAGCGACGAGGAAACCAACTCTCTGCGCGGAGGACATACCTTTCTTTTGCTATCCGTCGCGCATAACAAGTGACGGGGAGGAAACTCTAAAAGGCTAATACGAAACTAATTCTAAAAAAATAATTCTTTTTTATATATCGAATTTTCACTGACAAGAAAGGAAATTTTTTTGTTGTTGCGTGCATAGGCTAGAGAATATCAGGTTACAGAAAAAAATACGTTAACATGGAAGATTTAAAGTCAACCATCATGGCGCTTATAAAATACAATTTGAACAGCAACAAAGATACGAACAGAAACATCTGGAATTGCAAGAATTATTGTTACGTGCAATGACAAATAAGGAGCAAAATCTGAGAACGAAACAGTTCTCTCACAAGACGCAATTTGGAGTAATATCGAAGATTTGAAGTACGCAACCGACGAAGATAAAACTTTTAAAATTATTTACGAAGGTACGAAGATCTATATGATTTTGACTGCAAAGATTGGTCAGACGCACGTAAACTACGCCTATTACTAAGAAAATTAGGCACAGGTGAATATACCAAATTCGTAGATTATATCCTTCCCAGAAAAACAAGCTAGTTAACGTTCAAAGAAGCCATAAAACTGCTAACGGAACTTTTCAGTCATAATACTTCACTATTCCATAAAAGATGGAAATGCTTGAACCTTACAAAAATGGACAGCGAAGATTACATAACTTTCGCATACATTGTTAACAAATATTGCGACGACTTAAAATTATCGGAACTCAGCGCGGACAATTTCAAATGCTTAATTTACGTCCAAGGCCTGGTTTCAACCAAAGACGCGGAAATGAGACGCAGAATACTTACTAAATTGGATAGTGAACAAGATCTGACACTTCATAAACTAACCGAACACTGCCAGAGATGCATCAGTGTCAAGAAAGACTCAAAAGACATAGAGGAAGCTGGCATAGCACACGTACGAAAACTACGAAGGCAAACAAATTTTCCCTCCTCGCAAACAAACCGAACCGATTTTCCCGCCTCAAGAACAGGTAAAACAAAATTTTCTAATTATAATCAACATAAAAAAACTACCACCCAGTCCATGCTATCGTTGGGGGTCATAGCATTGGGATAACGACTGTACACATAGTTTTAAAACGTGTCTATCATGTAAAAAATTGGTCACAAATGTTTTCATTGTTTGTTTAGAAAGAAAGCAAATGCAGAATAAGAATTACAAGGACTGATCAAGCAGATGAGTCTAATATAAGAAAATATGTACAAGTTGAAATGCAAAACCGAAAAGATAGGTTACAGCTGGATTCTGGCACAGACTTAACTATCATAAACCTAAAAACATGGAGAAAACTAAACAAACCTGTCATGTTAAAAACGGATAAAATTGCTAGGTCAGTTACGGGGAGAAAGATAAAATTCGAGGGTGAAGTAATTACAAACATAACATTTAATGGGATGACTAAAAAACTAAAAATGTACGTCATAAGAAATACCGAAAACCTATTCGGAACAGACTGGATGCAAAAATTCGAATTGTGGGATTTACCTATTAGTACGTACTGCCAAAATGTAAAAAGCTTATCAACCGAGGCAGACAAATGAGAACTAAGAAATTGAGTTTCCCCGAAGTATTTTCAGCTGGTCTAGGACGATGTAAGAAAATGGCAGCTAATATTGAAATAAAGGAAAACGTTCAACCTGTTTTCAAGAAAAAAGGAGCGTACCGTTTTCGTCCATAGAAAAGATTGGCCATGAATTATCTAGATTGGAAAATACGGGCATATTGAAAAAAGTTGAAAACAGCAAATGGGCCGCACCGACTACGTCAAAAAGAAATCAGAAGAAATTCGAGTTTGTGCTGATTTTTCTACAGGTTTCAACGCAGCAATAAAGGACTACCACTATCCTCTACCCAGTCCAGAAGAAGTATTCACCAAATTAAATGGCGGAAAATATTTTTCAAAAATTGATTTAAAGTGAGGCATACCTGCAAATTCCAGTCGATGAAGAAAGTTCAAAACGTCTATACATAAATACACGCAACAGACAATGGATACGATGCTTGCTGGACTAGACTACACAACTGCATACCTTGATGACGTATTGATTAATAGCGAAAGAGTTGAACCATACTGGCAACATGTTCAAGAAATTTTAAAGAGAAGTTGACACATAACATTATAACAGGACATATTATAATCATTTCACATCAAGCAAAGGAATAAAGACGCAATAAAAAGACCATGAAGAAGAGAAAATATTAAAAAAAACTGGAATTATTAAAATGGAATATAACGATTGAAAATCGATTTAAATTTGTGAAGATCAAAATTTACTGGGAAGCAAGAAGTTGGATCATATTTCCACAGTGCGACAGAAGAAACTACTAGCAGAGAACTTACGGTTTTATCCATCCATTTCAACTGTAATATGATAGATGTTAAATTCATAAATTCTATGTATTGAATATAGAGCGGCAGATGAAACCAAGTAGGCTATCACTTTTTTTTGTATAAATGGATGTCAGAATGTATGCAGGAGTATATTAATGTGACACATATTGCTTAGAGCTAAAAACAATACAAAGTTGAGGAGAATCCTGATCGGAAACAGCTTGACGCTCCATGTATATAATACAATTAGTTTCACCAGCAATGCTTCTGTCATTCTCTTTCAGTTTCCATCCAATTACTCATTTTTCAGCTCATCTTGGCAGCATTAACATAAGAAAAATAATTCTCATCGGAAATCTAATTTTCAGTTCCATCTCATCTATCACTGTTTTATTAATCAGAATTCTTCCCTCAATTATATACTTTAAAATAATCAATTTCAATCAAATGTGATGCTTTATAGGAGCAATAACACTTTATTCCCATGGCTTAATTTCAGTTGTTGTTGTGTATTGTAGCATTTTGCGAATAAGTAAATTTTGATGGGTTATATTAAACCAATGACCCGTATTGTTATCCATTTAAAATTAAATATGTTTTTCTTGGTGTCTACGATATATTATTTGATGGAGACTTACTTGATTTCTGTAATATTCATGAAGTTTTTAAAATTAGATTCTTTTTGCAAATTTAATTTTTCCGGAAAAATTAATGAAAATGTATTGTACATACCCACCATTATAAAAGCAACTGTACTTTGTACACCGTTACTTGCTTGCACGTCACCAAAAATCTGATTTCGGTTGGTCAAAGTATGGCTATTTTAGGAGGTGTAACTGACGGAGTAACGGAAGCCACAGAATGTTATATATATATATATATATATATATATATATATATATATATATATATATATATGTGTGTGTGTGTGTGTGTGTGTGTGTGTGTGTGTGTATGTGTGTGTGTAGAGAAAGACAGAGAGAGAGAGAGAGAGAGAGAGAGAGAGAGAGATAGAGATAGAAAGAGATTATTACCGGGTGCAAATCCTGATATCAATTATGAATAAGGTTCAACATACATTGCTGCTTGTTGGGTATTTACACTGAGTGATATTTAAGAAAATCTAAGAATGAATTGTGCCTTTAATTCAAAGAAATATTTGAATTTTTTGAATGAAGAGTTATCCACTAAATCCACTTAAATCCACAAGACTAGTGGATTAAAGTGATGTTTCGTTATTTCGGTACCATAGTAATTATGAGTTCAATCTCTGGGACAGGCAATGGAAATGGGCGAGCAATTACTGATCAATATTAAATCAAAAAACCCATGAGGTATCCCTAGACATGCGCAGTGTAATGGGAACAGTCCACAGCCGTAGATTAATTAATGCTAATTCAGAATTCCCTGTAGGTTACTAAAATCGATATACACCGGATGAAGGCCGGAACGCAAAACGGCCAATATGTTTTGATAACGACAACAAAGATATAGGATCCAAATATAAACGGAAATAAATATGAATAAAAAATCCTTTTATTTTTATATCATTATAATTTGAAATTGAAAATTTAAACTGGAATAGCAGATTAAAATTGAGAAATCATAGAAATAAATGCATCATGTGAATTATGTTGAATTGGTAGATTCAGTATCATAATATATGTATAGTAAGCGAGATATAGGCATACATTTGTATGTATATATGTGATTTTGAGTGAATGTATATGGGTGTGCCATGTAGACATCGCTATATCTATAAGAGGTGCGTTAAAATTACTCGTCTTTATTTTCCCACCAAAACTAATGCCGTCTGGAAAAAAATAACATTTGGTTTGGTGTTGACATCAGTCTTTCAGGGTAGGGGTGAAAATCTTTGGGTTGGTAGGCCATGTTAATTCTATTCTTGCAGATTTTCGTTTACATCTAAAATGACCGAAATCATCGTGTAGACATATTACATCAAGTTTTAGTCAAAAGCTCAACCCATCCAGCTAATTCAGTAGGCCTTTGCTGATGACTCTACAGGCAAAACTTTGATCAAAGATTGATTTAACTGCTTCAAACATGGTCGAACCACCGTAAGACCGTTGGGTAATAATTCAAGAAATTCTTCACGAAGTGGGAATAAGGAGAAGATCAGTGAATTTTAACGGAATATGTATGCGTGTAACGTGTTCTGGCGAAATTCGCCCCTAATGTCCTGCTGGAGCGGCAGAAGCAATTTCTCGTAGAATTCGAGTTGTTTTAAGATTGACGAAGAGCTAGAAGTAATACGGTGCCTCTTAACAAGTGTTATTTTGTTCCTGATCTAGGTATATTATCTTTGCTAGATGTATTCGCTCATAGGTGAATATGAAAATATGACGAGAGCGGACTCCACATGTGTATTCTGTGCGTAATAGCCGGGAATGTGATCTGACATACTGATGCGAATTTTTACGCATGTGCAGGAAATGTGCAGTTACATCACAATCAATTCTCTGAACACACAGATTCCAGTATTTAGATATAATTTCATCAAAAGACATTAACATACACAATGTTATATGTAAATGTATGAAAATATATAGATATATCTATTTACATGAGTGTGAATGTGTGTATGTGTGAGAGTTTATAGCAATTTCAGATCATATTATAACAATCAATACAGCATATCATAGCAATTATAGATTCGTATTTAGGCTCTGGCAGGAAAATATCACAAGACAGCTGAAAGATCGAATAAGAAATTTATACTTGATATGAGTTAAAGTGTTAGTTGTTTTAATACCTTTTTAAATTGTTCGGCATTATTAACACATTTGGAACTGCCATGCATTACAAACTTGGAAATTGGAAAAATACCTTTGGAAAGGTATGTATACGCGTCTACAACCTTCAGCTATCGCTCAATTAGTAGGACTTGTATAATTTTATTTCGGTTTTATGCAAAAGCTGTAAAAAAACAAATCAATCAATGGATCAATATATATATATATATATATATATATATATATATAAACGAATAGGTAAATATAGATGTACATATATAATCGAATGGACAAATATAGTTAGGTATATAAAATGGTTTAAGTCCTCTATGGTGTAAGAAAAACAGTGATCAATGTTAAGTAACAGATTTATTTATGATATATACTAAGAAATATACAAAATATCTTACATTAATTGTACCTCTCCGACATTCCTTTTTAAGTAAATATTTCATATACAATTATTCATATTTTATTCATATTATATTTGTATTAAAATTATAATTATTCATATTCTGTGTAGTCAAAAGATAAATAAAATTATATATATTTCCGGCATTGCGTCGGCATGAAACTCGGAGTTTTGCAATTAATAAAAGATATTAGTGTCTCTCTCTCTCTCTCTCTCTCTCTCTCTATATATATATATATATATATATATATATATATATATATATATGTGTGTGTGTGTGTGTGTGTGTGTGTGTGTGTATGTGAAAATACTTTATATAAAAGATAAAGATTAATCGACTGAAAGTAATTTCGCGTAGTGTGCTTGTCTGTGATTTTGTGTGTGTAGGGGGGTCTGGATGTATGTGATAATCTCTGTTTAGATCTCAATGGTTTAAATATTCCTTTATTCCCTTACACACAACTATGTCTGTCTGGCAGCATGATTCTCTCTTCCTACCTCTCCTCTCCCACTCTCCCTCACTATTATTCCCTCTCTATATACATTAGTATATATATATATATATATATATATATATATATATATATATATATATATATATATTAATGGCGATGGAAGTTTTGACGTTCAAATGTATTTAATAATCACGTGATCACTTTCTGTCATCGGAAAAATATTTCCAGTACAGGAAAAATATATATTTGTGACAGTAATTAACGGCATATACGTCAAAATGAAACCCTCGGGATATTGATAACTTGCGAAAGAAACAAATATTCAAACGATCGGGAGGAGTAAATGAAAACATATGAGAGGATTGAAAATATGACATATTACATAGATAATTCTTTCATTAAGCATACCAACATATCCTTTTCGGTCTTTAAGAATCAGCTCATCGATAAATGCACATTTTAATGTTGTTTAAGACATATGCCATTTTTTGTTATATTTAAAAACCTCAATGTACTAAGTGCAATATATATATATATATATATATATATATATATATATATATATATATATATATATATATATATTAGGTTGGTGCAAAAATAATGTCGTTTTCTCACATATGTTACTATGTGAGAAAACGACATTATTTTTGCACCGACCTAATATATATCTGTGTGTGTGTGTGTGTGTGGGATGTTGAAAAATTGTTTTTTTAAGAATTTTTATTTAAAGTAAGTTTATCGCTGTCACATTTTTAGAATGTCAAAAGATAAACTCAGATGAAGTGACGTCTGACTATGCAGATAGATAAAAATGGTGTATCGATGTTATGTCTTATGTCGGGTTGGCCATTGTTCATTTGCCTGTATTTATCAAGAGTTCATGTGTGATTAATTATTTTCACCTTACTCTCTTTTTCCAAAATCCACACAATACCCTAGCACTTTATCCATGACATATCTTCCGATAGATACGTTCCTAGACCCACAATACTCTCCTTTACAACATTCATCCTTCATAGCATCCACAGAAGAATGAATCATCCCCGTTCCCTTCGTATTCTAATAGTAAGAATTAAGTTTCATTCCCTTTCATTTCCCTCCCAACGAATTGCTGCTCTATGAGACAGCCACCTTACAGGTTGTGTTCTCAATTACTACAATCTTAACCTATTCTATTCTACTGCCTCATGCTCAGTATCTGTCTATATTTCTGCGATGAGGTATTATGCACACTATTTACATCATTCGGACAATGATCCTCATCTTTAATGCCATATTTACCACAACGTTTCGGTCGTTGTAAGCTCCGGCCTTCTTCAGGTGGTTGGAATGTCGAACTGAACCCTTTATTTCGCTCGCTGGGATAGACTGTTCTAGTTCCACGGGCCATGTCTAATGGGTGCCAGTTATCAGTTATCTCTTATTAATTTCCTTCTACAGGTTCTACACTACCTTAACCAGTCATTTACTTGGGTTTTGTACAATATGAATTTAGATACGGGATTATTTCCCTTTACGTATCAAGTAATGTACACAATCCTATACTTGGATATCCAAGTATAGGTAAAAAACAGTAATTTTTATCTTGCACACCTGCAGACAGTATTCCCATATTTTCCTTCTCATATCAAAATTTAAACAAAGGTAATCCTTCACTCTCAGCATTCTATGGAAACGAGGCTCAAAACGCACTAAGTAAGAATCGTCAGATTTCTGACCAATAGTCTGGTATTTAGGGCCAGTCTACCTATTATGTATTAATATAACATAAACATTTGTGTGAATCACTTGATACGTAAAAGAAAATTTTCCGTGTCTAAATTTATATTGTACAAAACTCAAGTAAATGACGAGATATTCGCAATACTGGTTTTTCCTATACTTAGATATCCAAGTATAGGATTGGTATATAAGGAATAAATTCCAATGACCAAAAATACTATTCTTAAAATAGAGCTCAATACAGAGTAGAACAAATATAATCATTTATTCGAAAATTATAACATAAAAATGTTATAAATTCACTACAAAAATAGATATTTTGTTTCAACACTTCTGGTGTCTTATCAAGTGATGATGTTGAATGTAGTCGATTCTGCATTTAACAGCATCACTTGATAAGACACCAGAAGTGTCGAAATAAAATGACTATTTTTGTAGTGATTTTATAACATTTTTATGTTATAATTTTCGAATAAATGATTATATATATATATATGTGTGTGTGTGTGTGTGTGTGTACAGTGTTAGAGAAAATAATATGAACACTTAGCTCAAACACTTATTTTTTGAACAAAAATATTTTGTAGCTTCATTAGCTTCTAAAACTGCATTCAATCTACGTGGAATTGAATCAAATAAGATTTGTATTTTTTCCAGTGGAATTCTAGCTCATTCTTCAATCAAAATCTCGGGAAGATGCTTCAGCAACGATGGGGCAAGAAATTTATTCTTCACACTCTGCTGTAGACCTCCTCATAATGTTTCAATTATGTTAACATCACGTGAAAGGGCTGACCATGGAAGATGTTCATTTACGTTATGATGCACATTAAAGCATGACTTCACTTTATTTTGCAGTGTGTATAGGTGCATTATCGTCTTAGAAAATGGATCATTCTGGTAACAAGCATGACATCTATTGTAAGGACATTGTCATTGAGAATGTCGAGATATTTATCTGCAGTAGTTCTACTGTTACAAGTGATGATAGGACCAGAAGATTACAAGAAAATTGCCGCCCAAATCATTACTGATCCACCTCCATGCTTTACTCTCGAGACAATGGAATCCCGATCATAGGCTTCACGCGGTATTCTCCAGAGATAAGCACTCCCTGTTGTAGAACAAAAAAGTGAAAGACACATCAGACCAAATAACGTTTTTCCATTCATCCAGTGTCCAATTTTGTGATCATCACACGATTTGTCCCCGCAATTTGGCGCTCAGCTTTGTGATCAGAAGTTTTGGAATCGTAGCCCTTCCAGCTTTGTCGAGTTCTTGATATACTCTGCGCGTAGAAACTGTGTAGTTGGGTAGTTCTGATGTCACATTTGTTGCAGTATTTTTATGATTCTTTGCCGAAACTCGTCGGATTCTTTCGGTCAATATTGCTTTCCGCCTATTGTTAAACTTTGCTGATGATGATTTGCCTCGTTTTATGTAATATGTCATATCCGTGGACACTAAATTTCGTGAGACATTCAGAAATTCACATGATTCTTTTAATCGAGCACCAACAATTTGTCCTCTTTGAGAATCAGAAAAGTTTCACATTTTGGTATGTAACTCTTTTACGTGAAGATAAATAATGACTTAATTCAGTAGAAAACCATGGTAAAGGATTAAAGTACTGAATAGTTAAATTTTATGTCTTTTTGAAATGCCTTAATTGAAAAGAATTGCTGTTTTTGCAAGCTGTTCATATTTTGTCTAACAGCTGTCCATATAAATATATAAATATGTATATGTACATTCTTTGAACAAATTGTCCATATCGACAAAAGCCAGTTAAGAGTTACTTACGAAAACGTTTCCTTGTTCAAAGTTGCATATAAGCCTGATCGACATGCTTCTTGCTTCTACACTGAATCATTGCTCAGAATCGAAATAGGTGTTTATATTACTTTGTTACCAGACGATATGTCAACAGAACGGGAAACACGCTGCAGCTAAAGTAAGACAAGCTAGCACGCGTAAGTTGGAGAACAAACACGCCACCTGCTATGCAAATGTCATAAATCACCCACTGGCTGTTAGTACTGATTGATTACTACAAAGAGCAAATAGGAGTGACATGAGAAGTTTGCTGTTTATATTTTATTGCTTGCGTCTCTTGATGTCCTCTTTATTTGCGTATTTAATTTTTTTCACTGTTTTTAAAACCTAATTTTTTATGGTGCCTTGCTTGTGGGCTATTTGTTTAATATCGTGTGGTATTTATTTTGGCTTCGATATGAAGATTTCGTAATCTTTTTCTTTCTTTTTAAAAAAATTGTATATTTCATACTTAGACGCAAGAAATATCAAAACCCAAATAAGAACTATTTGCTTGGAGCATCTCCTGCATATGTTATGCTCAATGGGACATATATAAGTTTATATGAAATGGTGCATATAAATCGTTATATATGTCGTCAAAAATATTATTATTATTATTACTTTTCTTATTCATTTATCTTCTTGCTCTTTAATAATAATAATAATAATAATAATAATAATAATAATAATAATAATAATAATAATTATTATTATTATTATTATTATTATTATTATTATTATTACTATTATTATTATTTGAATTCTGATGTGTACACATTTCTTTCCGGAGCCCTCCGAGACACATTAGTTTAGAAATGGCATCATGATATTTTCCACTGACCAATTAAAAACATTCACACTCACATATTTTGCATAGATAAAGCCCTTCGTTAGTAGTGGTCTGTACTCGTGAGAACAATGATTTGTATTTCTTTAAGGCATGGGTCTACAGGAATCCCTTCAGTGTGTCTACTAGAATCTTTTCCAACCAATCCGGGGGATCCAAGTACAATGTTCTCATGGGCCACATTTTTGAGAATTCAATTTCAAGGTCCTTGTATTTTAATAGATTTTTGAAGATCTTCAAAGATACATTGCAGTCTGCAGGACTACCATACCAATAAGGAGACTGTTTTTTGTTTGCGGTCTCTGATAACAATGTCTGGTCGGTTTGCTTTGATTGTTTTTGTTGTTATTATTGAATGAGAGAAAGGCATATTTTCTATAAAATTTCGCGGACTTTCAGACCGGTAAATGTAATTAATGTTGTTTAATTAAAAGACGCTGGCGATTATGTCTCTCCACATTATACTTTCCTTCGTTAATTTTTTTGCCCATTTTGCTATCTCTCCTAAACTCTTTCTGTCATCAATTTGCTGAAGCTCGCTAGAGGTTTACGTGCTTTAATTTCCTCCATTATATATACTGAATTTTTGTCCATTACTTGGCATATTATCAAATAACTTGTTACATTAGTGTCCGCACTTGTTAACCAGTTTTTCTTCGATTCTATTTTTTTCATTTTCTATTTAAATCCTAAAATTCCGATTTCCTCATTTTTATGCGTTCCTCGTTTCATCAGACAGCTATTTTAAAATGTTTGCTGCATCAGACTTTTGGCAACGCTGTAGAATTGTTTAATTAGCTTACGCACTCAGAAAGAGGAATACCGTATACATATGCCAGTCTCTTTGCTGTCTGTTTTAGTTCGTAATTCAAGTGGCAAGATGGAGGATTCGCTTCAGAAACTGGGACACAGGAAAGAGATCAAAGAGAGAATATAAAAAATGAAGTGGGCAGTATGGAGTCTAATGATGATATGAAAGTAAATGTAACCATGATGCATTTCTAAGTTAAGAGTAGTGTGATATTTAGAAACATATCCGCAGGGCAGGATTTTTTCCTGTATTCTCACTCGTCGCAATCAAACCAAAACAATTAATGTTAGATAAATATCAGACAAACCTATATTTCACAAGGTAGAAGAGACATAAATCGTTTAGTCGATACTTATGCTGTTAGAAAGAGAGAAAAGCCAGCGAAAACGAAGGATAAATAAGTAGGTCTTAAGAAAACAGATATGTTTTACATTAATTAAGAAATATAAAGAATATATACTGTTAAATATATATCCAGAACCGCAGTGCATGAAATGTAAAATCAGCCATTGATTTATAAAATCATTTAAGATTATTTTTGTATCTTATTCACATCGGGATAGACGAGAAGACTAAATTGAATTTAATGATTATCATCTCATATTTTGATTAAGAAAAGTTGATCTTCTGACTCGGCATCAACTCAAGAATTAGGCGCATCGAGGGCTGTCCTCTAAGATAAATATACTGGATCGAGCCCCAGTGCATGTCGGTGTGTCTTGCAACATAAACAGGATATAGATATTGAAGATATCGAAAACAGGAAGTTATATAATCTCCGGAACTAAGTAGAGAAAACGTTAAAATCTCTGCATCCTTAGAAGATTTCAAAGTAAGAATTATACACTAATTTCTATAACACTCGATTCAACCGAAGATAATTAGACAGAATTATAAAAAGAAAAAAAAACAATCACATATGAAAATGTAGTTTGGAATAAAAATAAAAATTATCATATCAGGTCACATATGCTGTTATTTTTCTCGGCTATTTATATATATACGGGTAGTGGTGCATTGTGGGTATTCTGTTATGGCGGTTATTTCACCGGAAGTAGTTTTTTTATCTATTTCGGTCAAATTATATTGCTTGTTTTTATTTTTCTGTTTCTTATTTTATTTATATCACTTATTTAACAGTTTTGTTTTGGTTTGGGAATTTAAAGCTATTTGTTCAGTTTTGGGGTTGATTGTTGTAGTTCATTCTAAGTATTATTTTGGCGGGAACAGTTTTTGATTGATTATCTTTATTTGGGATTATTTTGTTTATTTATTTACTTGGATGAATTTGAGTCAATTAATTTTACTTGTATATTTTCGGTTTTAGATTTTTAGTAACATAGTATTTATTTGTTTTATTTTATTTATTTTTTTTATTGTTATTTTGTTTATTAGTATATTTATTTGTTTTTATTTATTCCGTTTTTAATTTTTTAGGTTACATAGTAAAAATTTATTTTCATGTCTGCATTTTGAGATGAGCTCGGATCTTTTGTTTAATAAATTATTTTGGTCGGGGAAAGTAATGGTAGCTATTTTTTCATCCAAGCAAAGTTTGCACGTTTTTGATTGGTTATTGTAGGCTGATGATTTTTTCCTTATCTTCCAAGATATTTTTGGTGTGATGTTCGTTTTGTTTTTAATTTCCCAGATATACTGAGAAAGCACTGTACTGTTTGCATATTTACTATTTGTGAAAGATGTTTTGAGTGTATAATTTCTTTGTTTCCAGGGTCCTTCAGTTACTCCTATGTATACTTTTTCTTCATTATCTGGTGATTTTATCGTGGCTTGGTATATTACGTTGTTTTGTACACAATTTCCGTTTAAGGGAAAAACGACTTCCGGTGAAATAACCGCCATAACAGAATACCCACAATGCACCACTAACCCGTATATATATAAATAGCCGAGAAAAATAACAGCATATGTGGCCTGACGATTGCATATAGCATGAAACAGACTGTCGCCTCAAAGTGTTGACTTCTATGTTCACTTTTATATATATATATATATATATATATATATATATATATATATATATATATATATATATTCCTCGCTGTACCAGGAAAACACCATTCTATGATTATAATGGGAACTACATCCAAACTAACGGTGTCAACATGGGAAACCCATTATGTCCTGCTATCTCTAACGTCTGTATGTCTTATATTGCTAACAAAGTGACGATTTTACAAAAATTCTAATCCCCAAATCTACACATAGAACTTTCACAACAATATTTTTAAAACAGATAAATACGAAATTATGAATCTAAAATTGACATTTCAAAAATCTCAACCCCAAAATTTACATATGATCTCATGGTTAATAACAAAATATCATTCTTTGATGTTGCTATCGAACTAAGATCCTATGGGATTTATCCCTTACACGTATAAATTCACACGACTACGAACTCTTGTCTTCTAAAATATGATAGCCAAGTAATTGATTAATCGAAGTAATCTTGTAACTATAGCCAAAAGTGTAGTTAGTTCAATACCTGACCCCATTTGAGAGTTGAGCAAACAATTGAAACTGATATGTCGGCAAGTGAAGGGAAATAACTCAAAATGAAACTGAGATATCCGGAAGAGGCATGGCACGTGGAACTAGAGCAATATGCCCAATGAAATTTCAATAAGAAACGGCAGGGGCTTAATAAGCCTGAAAGCTCTTGAATGGGACAACACAGAGGAGGACAATAATCTGAAAAATGTAAATAATTTAAATAGTAATCCGACATATTTAAATGTAAAGCTACACGGGTGTATATAATATTTAAACATTTTATATAGATTCCGATGTATGTATACCAGGTGTATTTATTTCAATAGACTAAGAGCCACTAACAATCCTGATGGTTATAATTAAATTGATTCATTTCATAAGATTCATGATTCCACCGATTATAAAGAAATTTGGGCAACAGGGCCAATGGAAACGATCCATTCTGCTCCATTGAAGCTAGTAAATCCCACATTGATATGCTGCACAAATTTATACAAAGATTGAATCACTACATCAATAATTCAGTGAGGTCAATATATACGCTTATTTTTAATAAATTTTCATAAGTTTCATTAAAAACTTTTTGCGCGAATGAACGTTATCTTACCCAATTGATGATTCGCGGTCTGATGATTGGGTCAGGATGAAAGAACCTGTCGCATCTGAGTGTTGAATTCAATGTTCACTTTTAAATATAGCACACCTTAAAACTATATTTCTCCATATATATATATATATATATATATATATATATATATATATATATATATATATATATATATATATATATATATATATAGTATATTTATATGTATATAATGACTGACAGCTTGAAAGCAACAAAGTATACAAGGTGTCACTCATCAAAGTAAGATATCAAATAAAATACTAATATTTAATGAAATTATCTCAGTTAATAAGTGCTTGACAACAAATCTCGATACTCAGACTAGGAAGAAATCTGGAATTTTATCGCTAAAATCTGATACGAAAATATCATCGCCTCCTCCCACCATGAAAAATTTAAAGCATTACAAATATCAGTTTATTGCATGACATATTATGTTTCATTGAATTATTGAAGTAAATATACATGCATACATACGCAAACACTCAATATATATACTTTCAAAATTAAGAGGTTAGGTGAATAAGCGTCCTTGCTTTTGACCTCATGGTCTAATCAGGCTATGTCTATCAAATGACCACCCAAAAGTGTAATTTAAATAAAAGGAAAAATAAAAGTACCGTAAATAATTATTTAAAAAAAATAAATAACCGAACGCATAACGTCCAGTATATTAGGAATATATATTAGGTTGGTGCAAAAATAATGACATAATAATGTCGTTTTTTGACGTATTTTTAACGTCAAAAAACGACGTTATTACGTCATTATTTTTGCACCAACCTAATATATATATATATATATATATATATATATATATATATATATATATATATATATATAGATATAGGTATCATAAAAAATGAACGGTCACACAATTCTTTTTTCTTAATGTGTTTGAACTTGTTTGAAAACAAGAGATTTAATTTTGTACTTAGTAGGTTCAATGATTTTCTGATAGTTCATTTCAATAGCGTTTGCCTAATCTCTTAGCCACTGTCAATGATTTTCTTTGAGCTATTTTAAATGAGTGAATATAGCAATGTTTAATTTTATTCCCTAAATTGGTCAGTATATTATGCTCATGATCGCAGTTTTTGTTATAATTTTTTTTAATGACGTTATTCGGTTATTTCTATGTTAAGATGTTTTTGTTAAATTTTTGAAGATAAAGTTTCGTAGTGAAGTTGTTACGTCATTATGTCGTTTTAAAAGTGAAATTTTGAGGTTTCAACAGACAGATATAGAGTAAGAGGCCATGTCAATTCCTGAATAATTTTGGTTTGTATTGTGTTTCTTCGCTATACGGTTGTTGTTGCTGATAATTTTTTATAAGTTTTAAATTTCCTCGCAATTTACAATTACTTTTTTTTACAGGTATAATAGTTGATATCATTGATTGGAGCGAATGCGTGTTGTTCGCAATAAACTGGAATTTGAAAAAAATATTTTAAATTTGCAATCAGGATGAACAGATATTTGAAAAATATCTTTAATCTCTTAATGCATAATGTATTGATTCTGCACAAGAAAACTGCAATATACAATATGTTGTCAGTCTAATGAAATATCTTTATTATTGGGGGTACTGAGCTTCCTCACGGTGTGTGTGTGTCTGTGTGTATAGGTGTGGAAATTGATAGGCAAAGTGAAATCATTATCACGTTTTGTCCTGCAGAAATGCTTCATCCATCTAAAGTAATGTTGTTATTACTGAGACGTGGAAAAGGTGAATTTTATCTTTTTTTTTTTAATGATACGGTTTTCAATTTAATGTTTAAGTATTTTATTTCATGAGACATGTCTAGACACAAAATCTAGCCGATTCATTTCTTTCGGATTTATGAGTTTTCTCTTAAATTATCCTCAAAGGTAATAACAAATACAGGTGAAATTTGGTTAGAAACATGTAGCAAACTTACAGAGGATTATTTGGCAAGCAGAGCATATTCTAAGTACTTTCGCCGGAGTTAACTATTTTCTCTTTTAATTCAGTTCGCATTTTTCTAATTGCAATTGCTACTGAACCCTGTGCGATGAGTGCATTAAGTTTGTATTTTTGCAAAATATATATTTTATATTCATGAATCATTAGTCTTGATAACTGTAGAATTTGGCATTCTTTAGAAAATTTTATCAAAGTATAAGTTTGGTAACTGATTCCATTCTTTTTTCAATGACTCTAAGAGCTCGTTTTCATTTTATTCCTAAAATTCTGATGATGGCCTTAAACATTTCAGCGCGTGTTTCTCTCTCGCTCTCTCATTCTTTTAAATATATATATATATATATATATATATATATATATATATATATATATATATATATATTAAGTTGTCTCAAAAGTTCGTAAACACATGATGGTTTTTATTTTAAGGAATAATTTTTGTTGTTTTTGTTATTACTTGGCGAGTAAAATTTCAATTATTTGCAAGTGTTTACGTATGTGTGTGTGTGAGAGAGAGATAGAGAGCAATATATATAGCAATTAATAATGCGTGGCGGTTGTGTTTCTTGTTTTAATCGATTCTGTGTGTTCATTTAATTGTCGTTATCATAAATTAAATATCCACATATCATCATAATTTTCATGACTAGTCAATAGGTAACTATATAAGTTAACGTTTTCATATTTAGAAACTTAAGTATAAAAGAACATTGTCATGCACCGCTGGCTTTGTAAAGATTTTTGTCCTTAATTAGAAATTTCATGTTCAAATGTAAGTTAAATTTTCCAAGTCGTCTTTCTTCATGATGTGTTCAGCAGACTTTTGTTGATTTTCGTAAAAAGTGTTATTTCTTTTGCCATTTTATTCAAGGCTTCCACATTGTTTACTCATTCTGTCTATGGGATTCGCAGTACGCTTCTGTAGAAACACATTTCTGCTGCTTCTACTTTTTTCCTCATTGTTAGGGAAATTTTCCAACATTTATTGCCATATAAGAAAATGGATACCACATAGCAATCCGGCACATTTTTTGCTTTTAATTAAAACCATTCCATCTTTCAGCACATTAAATTTTGTAATGTCTATTTTGTAATCCATTTCATGTTTGGATCCCGGAGTCCTATATTAACTTGCTACACATATATCTGAACTTACACAACCTATATTAAGTTGCTACACATATATCTGAACTTATACATCCTATACTATGTTGGTACACGGGTGTCTCAACTTATACACCTGCTTAATATATATATATATATATATATATATATATATATATATATATATATATATATATATATATATATATAATTCGTAACTAGCATCTTGGAATTTTTGTCTTTCTGATGACCGTAATTATTTGTTTCCGTACTTTTACGGGTTTCTGCTATGTGTCAAGCTTTCCTCTACAACCCTGTCCAGGACATACTCTATTTTCCTTTCCCTGCCGACCAACAGCACATTTTCATCTGCGCATAATATATTGTTGCGATTACGACCACCGATAATGAATCCTCGTAGGTTTTCCGGCTGTGTTAGGATAGGGTCGCTGTAGAAATGCTATAAATCTGGGGAGAAGAGACATCCTTCTGCCACGCACTTTTCTATTTCGTATAAATAGTTAATTTATTTTCTATACACATTCAGTTGTTTTGTTCTCCGTAAATGGATTATTCAAACATAATTCCAGATATAGTTTTCATTGCAGTTCAAATAGATGCTTGTAACGTAACTTCGTAAATGAATCTATAAAACATAACTGCACATTCTTCTGTGTATGAAGTGCTTTCTCTTTCTTTCTTTCTCTCTCTCTCTCTCTCTCTGTATGTCTCTCTTTCTCTCTCTGACATAATCAGATTTCTTGTTCCTCGTCGTTGACAAAGCTGCGCTGTTCTTGTCCTTTTTTTCGGTCTAATTCTTCTTCGTTTTCTGTTCATGAGGATTCGCATCAATTGTTTGGTTATATGGTTCAGGAGACTGATTGTCGGATGCAGTTCGCATTCGTTCACACTGGTCTCTTATGTATTGTTACGAAGATGGATTTAGTGAGGTCTTCTCGTTTGTGACCACTGTTTTACATTTCATTTATTTTATATATGATCTTGACAATACTGTAGTTGTCTGATGCTTAGAACTTTTCGATACGATCCTATCAGGTATTGTTGCTTGTACCTATTTATTTTCTCCAATGCTAATCTCCAACTTTATTTTTTTATGAAAATTATGTTTTTTCCAACGCAGTTTTCTCTCCCGCATGGTGGAAAAGTTATGTGATGCATTCCATCCACCACTGAATTAGTTTGCATTTTCTAGTGTCAGTGATCCTTCTTTTGATATTATTAAGCCTACTGGTTGACTCAACTTTTGTCCTTAATTCTTCGATTTGGAGATACTTATGATATACTCTGATATATATCTCACTTAAATAAGAAAAAAAAAATTAAAAATTTACATTTGGATAATACTGCCGGATGTTATTGGAATTAATAAATTTCAACAATTTCTTTTATCACGTTATAAATTAGAATGGTTTTAAGCAATCATTTTCTGATATCAATATTGTTGCAATTTTAATATTAATGATGAGAAATTTGCAACATATTGTGATATGGAGTTTCTCTAAGATGAGTTATTAATTTTGACCTATAAATCGATTAATATGAATGGATGTCCATTTGCAGGAAGATGGTGGAAGATATTTTAATAAGAAAAAAGAAAACTTTGTATGAATCAAACAACAACTGATACGGGAAATCAACTTAATTCATATAAACCTATATATATAGTGAAAGAAATGGTCCTCTGTGGAATGAAGACATTATTACAAGCAGACAATATAACACAACAATAAAACGTATGAAAGAACCGGAACTCATATTACGCACGGAAAAACGTGCATAAAATGAGTAATATCCGGGTGACTGGTTAATTACCAAAGAATGTTAAATCTCAGCCTGTTGGATTCACATCGCACTAATACCTTGGAAAAGGGATGCATCTACACTTAATTCTACGACGTATGTGTGTGTTAAATAACATTGTATACTGGGATCTTTATCGACAAGCGGTAGTTTGGAGTAAGGAAATTACTAAATTCAAAATCGTTTAGAAGGCAGCCTAAAATAAGTCTTCCCTCTATCCAAGGAATCCATGGCTCTTTACAGATAATAAAGAAATGCAGTCCATGATAATTTAATTCTGTAAGGGACATTTTAATAGGAAATAATGTGAATGCGTAGTTTCTCGTTAAGATAATATTACACATTGCAGAACGCTGACCTGTTCCCGTCTGAACTCAATGAGAGCTAAATGAAGCTATGTGTCCGGTTGTAGCGAGGACATTTCCCCAGGCATTTCATCTCCCGAATTAATACCTGGAACCTGATGCGTACGCTAAATGATAAGGTCGGGGGAGCTTCAGCAAATTTGTCTCGTCCCATTTACGTTTGAGACTGCTATTTTAAATAGAATTTGTGCCATATTCAGCTGGATAGATTGTGCCTATAAGTTATATAGATATATGAGGCAAAAGCCTTGGATAAAGCTTGGGTTCTTCTCCTTTTCATCTTGGTTCTTAAGGATAAATATCATCAGCTGCTTGCCTATATGTAATAAAACAAAACACTGTTCATATAATAATTTATGCATAATTACTTAATTTGTAGAGGAAGTGTATACTCGTACCTTCAAACATATGACAGAAAGTAAGCTCAAGTGACGCATTTAAAATATAGTCTTTTGAAAACATTTCAATTTAAGACGTTAGACAATCATGTCTCTCCATATATTTCCTTTCTTTATTGTCTACAAATTACTATAAAGCTTTAAATAAATAGTGGTACGAGTCTCCTGCTAATTTTTCCACAGGATTGAATCCAGACTAATGCTTCTCGTAGACAGACTGGCATCCAAATAAAGAGAGCAAATATCACCGAATATTTAACGTATATCCGAGGGAAGCAGAAATAGAGATAATCATTTTTCTAGCCTAAATGTCAAAATGAACGCGACAGACGGCGCAGGTAACCGTTAACCTAACCACACATCAAATGGATTCAACTCGATATAAAACTGTGACTAAGGTCAAACACTTTTATTACATCGTCTTCATCTATGTGTCGTGTCCCTTCAGGAGATTGGCAATCAAGATTTAACAGAGCCTACTAATTCTGCTGCTCTTAGCAACGTTTTTAAAACGCACCTAATCCCATAAAATCTTCAGGTAAGTTTCTCGCTGCTATCCCTTACCCGTTTTGTTTTCGTTATATACTGTGAAAATCAAATTGTTTGAGCCCTTATAACTCATTATTTTCTGATTAAATTTCAGATCCCACCTTCAAATTCGGGCTATAAGTATCCGTTTTGCTTCCCTTTTCCTCAAAACTGTTTCCTTTTTAACATTTTCCATCCATGGTGCTCTCAGCATCATCCTTTAGAACCACTTTCTTTTGCCTCCAGTTTTCTCTTCATCTGTGAGAAGATTGTTTAGTATTCAATGTCATAGAAAAGGAATGATATTGCGTAATATTTCAAAACTCTTGTTTTGCTTCTAACAATATTTACTGATTCTTAGTACTTTACTTAGATTTCGGAAGGTATCTTTTGCTATTCCAATGCTCGTTCGGATTGTGATGTCACATATTCCATACACTGTTAAAATTCTTGGTAGATATTTAAGCGTCTGTACTTGTTAGATATTGACACCATCATCCCTAAATTCGCATATTGGCATTTTTCTATTGCTGACTACGATATATTCTGTCAGTAGAATGTCATTGCGTGGTGTATATTGTCAAGATTCACGCCAAGTGATAATATATCGCCGTAAGGAATCCTACTAATTTATCTAAAATAGTAAATTTAAATAAGCGGACATTTTGTATTATTAAAGTTTTTACCCTCGAATTCATATAAACATTCATTTCAATAAATTTTATATTAAAAAAAAAAGGATTATTTCTACAATTACTAAACGACACGAAAATACATGAAGACTGGCGGGATAAATTTTTATTAGCTGGTAAATATATAAAATTTTATTTGCAGAAGATAATTATTACAGATGAATAGATAAATATATAAACAGAATCGTTAAAGTATATTGGAGTATATGATTAGTATTCGGTTGGTGCAAAAATAATGACGTAATAATGTCGTTTTTTGACGTATTTTTTAACGTCAAAAACGACATTATTACTTCATTATTTTTGCACTAACCTAATACAAACATAAAGATCTTTTTTACCTTTAGAAAAAAAAAACATTTTAGACCGTTAAAAATGGGAGTTGAAAACAAATATGCCGACTCATTATCATTGACAGATTTCATTGGATAGGAAACGAGCGAATATATTCCTGTGATTCTATTTGAAAAGCTTTGTCGAATAATAACATTTTATTAGTATTCATTTAATGGGAATAGCGTTTGCAATTTACATAACACGCATATAGGCATTCTGATTGGGAAGAAAGGTGTTGGAGGCAGAAAAATAAAAAAAACTTCCTTAAAAATATGAAATTTGATATATAGCACCAGTGATTTAAAATTAATTCATTATTTGCTGCGGATTGGGCTTCTCGAGAATATCCGTCATTACATTTTGAATGAGTGTGCAGAGTTTACAAAAAAAAAAAAAAATAGGAGAACATTAGAAAGAAATGTTCTAATTTGGGTTCAGTAAAGAGAGATAATAAATCAAAAGCATATATTGAAATAGAATAAATTAGTGTGTTAGGAAGTACATTCATATAACATACGAAAGAGAAGGCTGGGAAGAGTTCACTGAAGATAGAATGTATCAGCATTTAAAGCTGATATATATATATATATATATATATATATATATATATATATATATATAATTAATGTGAAGAAACTGTTTAACTGACATCGACGACATAAAGACAAAAACCTGCCTGCTTAAAATGACTTTCTATCAGTAATCTGCGGAAAAAAGAACAGTATATATATATATATATATATATATATATATATATATATATATATATATATATATATATATATATAGATAGATAGATAGATAGATAGATAGATAGATAGATAGATGTTTCGCACACGGAGAAATCAGACAGGGATCGGTTTTCTTCCTAATAACATGATCTTCACAAGAATTTATAAACATCTACAAAACATATCTGTCGGTAAGTAATACCAATTTTCCTGGGTTTTTTTTTCTCGCGCCGTTGATGAATTCCGGACATAAAACTTATATTTCTGTGCTTCATTTCTCTCATATGGTTAATAATTGATAATTGATAAATGTTTTCGTTTGTTTACATTAGTACTCGTTCGTTCGCCCTTGTTTTATTAATCAACCTCTCTATTTTATACATACATACATGCATGCATATATATATATATATATATATATATATACTGTGCATGCTACCTCACAAGGAAGAGAACCCAATCATAGATGTCAGATAATTTATGCGACGAAATCAGCTCTTATTTCTGTCTCCTCATATTCCCACCCTATATATATATATATATATATATATATATATATATATATATATATATATATAGGGTGTCCGTAAATTCATGTGCCCTTTAAAATATTTATAACTTTATTTGCATTTGCGATAGAAATAATCTGTAAAAAATGTTATAATAAAGTGTTTCAACAAGATGGAGCTACTTGTCCCTTTGCTCTGCGTGTTAGAGAGATTCGGAGTCAGGCATTTCCAAACAGATGGATCGGAAGGTGTGGACCAATTTATTGGCCTCCATGTTCACCAGATTTGACTCCTTGAAATTTTTTTTATGGGGACATGTGAAAACAATTGTGTATGCAACCAAACCTAGTTCAATAGAATATTTGAAAGCTAAAATATCTAATGTGATTTCAATCATTACTGTAAATCAGTTGGCAAATGCTTTCCGTGTACTGCAAAATCGTATTACCCTTTGTATTGCTAATGATGGAGGACATGTGGATACTTGAATAAAATTTCAATAAAACATTAAAAAATATAGATTTACTTCTTTCTATCGCAAATACAAATAAAGTTACAATTTTGTAATGTGCACAGGAACTATATGGACACTATGTATGTGTATATATATATATAACAAATATCTAAATTTTAAAATTTGCTCAATAATATATCATTTATGATACACTGTCTCGGTTATACGCAAATATACATATATATATATATATATATATATATATATATATGCGTGTGTGTGTGTTTAACAAATATCTAAACGATATTAACTGCTTGCTCACTGATATATCCTTTATGATAGAGCAACTTGGTTTTAAGCAGAAATTTATATAAGATGATGTTCTGTATTTATTTCAAGCCAAACTGCCCGTATGCCTCTTTAGCATTTGATTACTGAATCGAATGACCGGTGTATGGTTCGAATGAAGTTGTTACAATAGTCAATTGAGAATTCATTCGAACTTTTTTAATAGCCTCTAAATGATTTGTGATATTAATGTTATTTTTCTGCAGTTTTCCTTTTAGCAATTTCACATATATCTGCTTGTGTTCAGATCAAGTCTGTTCATCGGCCACTCCAGTGTTGCCATGTTCATCCTGTTCAAAAAAATTCAGTGTTATATTTGACTGATGCTATGGATCACAATCAAACATAAATAATACCCTTCAAGCAAAGTAGCACGTATCTTCATAAAAAGCAATGGAAATTGTATGTTACTGTACTTCATCAAATGTCTATCTGCAACAAATTTTTCCTAATGAATTCTACAACTCACAATTTCGAAATTAGCTCTGTAGTTTGGGAATATGCGACAGCATTGTTCACTACAGTTTTGCTACAACCTAATCTTCAAAGAGCATTAATCGTGTATAACCACAGTTTGTGCCATTCGCTTAGATGCACGTGACGATTTTTCTTTTTACTGATATTCTGATCCTAATCCATTACATACATACTATCACAATGGCTGCTAATTTGGCAAAGGCTAAATTCTGCTGTTCATGAATAATATGTGAGTAATGGATGATGCAATAACAAAAACCACTTCTATCAGGCAGTCACATATAAAAAAATGCAAACAAAGAACATGACAATGCAAAAGAAAATATTAGTTCTTAAACTTAGTTAATTACTATATATATATATATATATATATATATATATATATATATATATAGCCCTTAACAAAGTTAATCAAAAACTATCGATGTCTATACATATATGTATGTATGTATATATGTATATATATATACATGTATATGTGTGTATACCTATCCATACCAATCTATTTAATTATAGATAAGTGTTGACTTCAATGTTCACTTTTAAGATAGAGAGTTGAATATATATATATATATATATATATATATATATATATATATATATATAATGAGAGATAGGGAGATACATATATAGATATATAGATTCGTATAGATGTATGTATGTATATGTATATATATATATATATATATATATATATATATATATATATATATATATATGTAAATAGATCTAGATATTTGTTTGCAAATGGTGTTTGCTCGAAAATCGTGTATATATATATATATATATATATATATATATATATGTGTGTGTGTGTGTGTTTATATATATATATATATATATATATATATATATATATATATATATATATATATATATACAGACACAGGACGATCAGGCTAAAAGACTAATGTTTCTATTTTATCAAATGGTTTGGGATATGTATCAATAATGAACAGCTTTATGACACCTATTTACTACAGCTTTACTGTTCTCAATGCTAAATGACGTATGAAATCAACTGAATATAGAAATATTTTAAACTGCATCATGATGATACTTACCGGACATGAAAATGCCGCAAACATGACAGTTGCTCAATGCAATTTGAATAAAACCTGCAATGTAGAGCAGCCTACGAAGCCGTGTCTTAGAGAAAAGAACATGTCAAATTTTCTGGTTGCCTCACTAAACCAGAATCCATCCAGCAACTCCAGGAGAAATTGATAGAGGAACCATAAATGGTATAGTACTTTGGCGCGTGAAATGTGTGTTGCGATTTCCACCGTGAATCTTGGCTTGATTAAGGACATCTGATTCCAGTCATACAAAAGAAGTATATACGTCAACCCCTTTCAAAACTTCCCGAGAAAACCGTTTGTTCAAAACAAAGGACCCGTTAAAAAGGTGAAACATCCTATTGAACAAGAAACAATCTGGTTCTTCTCTGACGAAATATTTTTTGTCAGTGCCAGCTGAACAACAGCTTCTCTGCAATTCACATAACGTCATGAAGACATGGTTTTCTCGAAAATGTAATGACTTTTTCTGTGTGTCTTCAGTGAGGGTGATATCATGTCACATCATCTTTGAAAAGGGTCTTTTGGTTAATTCTAATGGCTATATAGTGTTGCTGGACATTGTGGTCAGGTTTTGTTTGCAAAAGGGGTTTCCTGGAAAATCATATATATGGCAGCAATATTCAACTCCCTGCTACTTTTTAGGCAGATTCAGAATTGGTTGTCCTTTAAGTTTTTCGAATTCATGAGCTACAACATCTGAACCCCACCTTATTTCCTTGATTTTAATCCCATGGATTTTTATGTGTGGGCCGCGGTTATAACAAAAAGGCACAGCTTATCGACAGGATTAAGGAAGCATTTGAAGTTCTCCCGAGGGACGTCTTAAAGGCCGAATGTACTAGATTCTGGCGTTGAATCAAGGCCGTGGTAGATGCTGAAGATGGCTTCTTTCAGGAAATGTCTCTTGATTATTATAACCTGTATGCCAATTTTATTTTTTCCAATAAATTCACAGTTAGCTTAGATATACATATCGTTTTCCATTATGAAACTCATGTAACTCTTTTCAAATTCTCTGTATTGCCTTCAGATTGATAACCAGACACTCTGAAATGTTAGTATAAGAACTTTCGGCGAGAATGCCAAGATGTAGAGCATGCGGCTTCTAAATTTCTAGCAGAGTAAATTGCCTCATGTTGCTCTTTTTCTCACGAGTGGTGCTCAACCGACCCTGATATACTGTGTATAACAGAGAAATGTTCAAATGTTCAAATAGTGTAACGATATGGGAGAATTGTGAAATCTACAAAATGTTCAATAACCGAAAAAAACGCTAAACTAATTTATTTTCTATTTTATAGGTTTTCAGATAATTCTTTTAGCCATCTTGACACCATTTGCTTTAAGAATCACTAAAAAGCGATTTGAGTTATTCAACGAAAAAGGAAACAGATTAAAATCGTTTTGTGACATACACACTATCTCTTCCCAAGTGAGAAATTGTGACAGAAAGATCATTCAGACCTTCAGTAATACAACCAGCATTCATTTATTGTCTTCCATCCTCAAAGTCCATTCATGGTCCAGAACAGAGAATAATTTAAAAAAACAAAAAACAGGGAAGAGTATAGAAGAAAATTGGACCAGGAGGTCACAACTGCAACATGGATCATCATTTCAACTTAGAGCTAAGTACATTTTTATTGTTGAAAGTAGAGTTCAATAGAGTTATATAACGTTGTGGATTTCAAGTAAGATATACTTAATCATTTCAAAGATACAACGGTTCAAAGTTTAATCTAACTATTGGTCAATTTTGCTGTTACACGATTTGGATAATTTTTCTGTTTCACCCAGTATATCACGCTTAAAGTAACTAGGTGTCCGACAGGACTCTATGATGGATTACTACGTAGAAGGATCATTTATTTAGAGATGTTTCATGATTTTTTCTCCATTTGGCGATTACAATCACCGGTGTGACTAAAGATTCCCTGGGTAATAAAGCATGAGTAGCAATATAAAGCTAATATTTAAAACCATTTTTCTCATTTCACGCAGTCAATTAATCAACACGTCACGTACCATGTCCCTGAAACTTCGAGGATAACTTCAGTTGTATAAATACTGGTAAATCACTGTTTAATCCAATATTTCATTTTATAACTGACAATAGTTTACAAATCAAAATATTCCCTGTTATCAACTCGCCAACCCCGGCCCATCAAAAATCTAAGCGCCGCCTTTTCTAATTATTGTATCTCTAAAAATCATTATTAGAGAATTTCAAGAAAAAATTATTTGAGTTTAGTAAGTAATTTTTTGATATTTTTCTTATTTTGTAGATGATTTCTCGTCTTAATTTACACTGACAATACTACACAAATTTCAATCGTATTATTTGGACAAATGTTATACAGTAACATTTGAATACTTTACAAATTAAAGCGGGCAGTATAAAATTACTACTAAATTTAAAAAGAATAATTCAGAGAAATATGAAATCTCATCCAATAAAATAAAATATCATTGTAAAATCATCCGTGAGCAAACATTACAAGTCAACGATATTTTTCATATGAATTCCATAGTTTTGAATAAATTTAGTTGCAACTATTATGTATCAATCGACGATCGATCGTCAGTATTCGAAATGATTTTAAAACTTAACTCGATATCCTGAACTCTAAATACAAAATTATCCTCCATTTTTTTTATTTCAGGCTGTTTGTGTGATGACGAAATATTAGTATTGATCTCAATATACTAGCTGTTCAAGCATGCTAAAATTTGCTGACCGAGAAATAATTAAATGGATATTTAGAATTCGTAAATGAATCTGGAGTGGAAGCAGGAATTATTTAATCCAAAGTGAAGTCACCTCATACTCGAAAAACTGCTCAGTGGAATAACTTAGCAGATATAATTCTCTTTTACGCGTTTCCAAGTATTTATCCTGTCGAGTCGTACTGTATATCAACATTTTGAGATATGCAGCGAAAACGGAAAGTTCTGCACTCGTGAACTTTATTCCATTAATTCATTTCATGACTGTTTTTAACGTACTTAACGTACGTAAATATACAACTTTTACGAAAATATTAATGGTTTAAAATTATATGGAAAATATAGTTCGGCTGGAAAGTTCATAGGTTAATCAAAAATGTTGACCGACCAGTTCTTGTATTCTGGTACATTTGCATGTCTTTTATTTTATCAACTGTTCTGTCTAATTACATTTCTATTTTGCCCAACCTATGCATATTTCAGCCGAATTGCTTTGATATGTATGTTTGTTCGTATGTATGTATGCATGTATGTATGTATGGATGTAAGTTACAAATAAGGTACAGGTGAAATGGTAAGCTTTTATCTATCTGCGGTAAAAACAAGGTACATGTAAACTGGAAAGCTTTTCAACATACGTAGGTTTGCGGCATGGACAAAATTTCTTTGAGTTTAGATAGTGCGCAACCTTCTCTATGCCGATGACAGTGACCTAATCTCACACGCAGTTCAGCACGCACAGGAGTTCATGAATCGACTATCAAGGTCATGCGCGTTTTTTGGAGTGTCCTTCAACTTTGACAAGACAGTGGTGATCTATCAACCTACCCGAAGAATTCAGTATATAAAGCCATCAACTTAGGTTGATGGTAGTCGACATGGGGCAGTTGGTAGCACACTAAATTGCCACAGCTGTCTTAACGATGAGATAGCGTTACGGATTAAGAATGCCTCCGAGGAATTTGCAGAACTCAGGGTCCGTGTCAATAGTCAGAAGTACATGAAAAAGCAGACAAAAATTAAAATGCCTGCGTTATGCGATCTCTGCCATATTCATGTGAAGCTTGGGCAGTCTGTTACAGACATCTGAAGATACTGGAACATTTTCATGAGCGCTACCTTCAACCCTTACTCAAAGTAGTTCTTTATTCTTTCAAAATTGCATATTGAAATTAATTCTTTAATCTTTTTCATTTAAATCTTAGTCGTAAAAGTCGAGACAGGAATACAATCCTCAGAGTTATAATGTATTACTTTACTAAATCAAATTCAGATCAATTTAAGTAAAATTCTGTACAATAAATAATTAATACATTAGTTTCTACAAAGATAAATACAGTTAGATAATTGCTTATAATTATGAAGATTCAATTTCGCACAAAAATTCATATATATACAATAGTGAAGAAGCAAATTGAAGTAGTGTCGTTAAATCAACCTACGGCGAAACGCACACCAAATTAATAATCAATCTGAAATTAACCAATTTTTATATTGATGTTCAACTAGCACAAGTCCTGAGAGCCACTCAAGAATGCTAACTAAAGAGTAAAAGGCATAGTTTATATATTGGTGAAGATAACGATTATCAATAGACATAAACATGTTATGATGGTAGTATTTGGGGGACCATGGTCTTGGAAGTCGGGTTCACAAACTACCCGTTTTTTGGGAAGAAGCTGTTCGAGTTGAACATACAGCTCACCAATGGAATACTGTGCAATGAGACTCGTTCCCTACAATGTGCTTCCCATTTCCAAGGTTAGAACAGTGAGAGGTTTGCAGCGTTTCGTCTGTTGTAGGTTGGAAAAAATAATTTCCACGTACATAGTCGGAGAGGTATTTGAACTTAATTAAGAGTTTAAAATCTTTTGGTGGGGACTGTTGCCATATATGGACAACTCCTGTCTGTATATAACATCAGTACTACATTTTTGGCCTGATCTTTGGGGAAGCATATTTTTAAGTAAAGCTAGAGTATAGCAGGTGGACACGGGTACTTACTGGAGCAGTACAGAAAAGCAACCTTAATATCATATATTTATTTATTTTTTAACTTTTTGAACCATTTCAACTCTCACCCACATTTATTTATCACCTTATCAGTTACTTTGTTATAATAGAATGATTATATACACACTTATTTTTAACGAGGTGTCAAGCGTGTTAGCTGTTAAAAGTGAATTCGAGATTTTTGGGAAGGTTTAAATACTTGATTACTTGATCATAACTGCCTAAATCGTAATTTGAAATCTCTTCACAGATTATATAAGGATAGTCTTACACAACACCCAGCACAGGTTTAGGATATTTTTCATTTGTTAAAATTATGTTTAATAAAAAAAAAAATACATATGATACAAAGCGCTCCTCTGTTTTATTTTTCTTATTATCAAATTAAGCTTTTTAAATTTCTGCAAAATTATTTTGTTTCACCTCACAATAAGAAAGGTAGAGTAGTTGCCCGTAATTGATAAGTGACAGTGCTGATTTAATAGACTATATTAATTCTATTTTCGAAATTGAAATGCCACCATAATTTCATTGAATTATTTCCATTTTCTTAATTTGTCACTTATACTGATTGCTGAGGAAATGCCATCCATTTTTTTCCTCTGTTTAATTTGAAGATCTGTCGCATCCTCAATAACGCTTCGTATTCAAAAAAACGTGACGTCATTTCTGCGATTAGCCAAATAATTTTCAGTTTGAATTAAAAACTGCTTTCCACACAGATAATTGGATTGGTTTATTCATTTTGAAATTTACGTTTAAGATTCACGCTATGGAAAGTTACAAACTGTATTGCAAACCTGATCACTTGATTAAATCAACAGTGTTGCTGGTGAATATATTAGGACAAATTAATATCATCAATAAAATAATTTCTATATGCTACTCAATAAATATCAAGATTTTTTTTGTTTTTTTTTTAATAGAAAATAAAATAAAGAGATTTAAATTCATTCACATATAGGAGACAGGAGTGCAAATATTTCCGAAAAAATCAGTTCATTTCTTTCTTAAATCATTTTAATGTAAGTAAGGTGTAAAAATATTACATTTAATTCAGAGTGATAATATTAATACTATGTTTTTTTCTAATATAATTTGCTTTTATACGCTTTCTCCTTTCAGGACTTGAGCGTCCATACCTCTCCGCAATTCTTCCTTTATTGCTACGTTTGAAAGTTTTCGATTTTGCCATCCTCTTTGTCCTTCTTCTGATGTATCTTGACTCAAAAATATTTATTTCTAGCAACATGGCCCGGCGTTGCCCGTGCTTGATTCAAAAATCGTACGACTCATACAGCAATCGCTATCACTTGACAAAGTATTTTTGCCCTTCCTTGCCTTTAAAGGAGTGCCCTTTTCCGTGCTGATGTTGCTACATGCCTTACTCCTTGCCTATCTCACACTGCAAATGTTTTCTAAGCTCTATACTAAACATTAAATATGTTACTAAAAAAGAACTAAACAAAATGAACACAAAATGAACACAAAATGAACACAAAACGATCAGCTTTAAAAAAAGGATTCGTATCTGGAAAAACCGAATGAAAAAAGAATGTTAACAACAAATACTTTTTCACACCCAACCCAGTTCAGCGGAATCAGAATCAACGTTGAGTTTAAGCAAGCGAATGAACCAATTGGAGTAAAGTGCCATGCAGATTTAAATTTTTCCCACTTGTGACAAATGCAGTTATCGAATTTATTTTGCATGCTAGCATGCTAGTTAACATTCGTGTCAGTCAGCTGTTGTCTCTCACGCTGGCCAATAGAATCTGCCTGCCTATTCATGGCAGGCAGCTATTGGCTCTTACTCTGGCCAGTACAAAATGGCCGCAAACTACATGAAACTGCCGCAGAAGCATGGAAAAATCGATTATTTCCACTGTCAATGGGAGTTGGGAAATGCAATGTCGGTCTTGGCCTTCCCGCTAACTTGGAGCGTGTGCATGTAAATTTTGGTGCAAATCCGTCGAAAATTGCGGCCGTGCATTCGTTACACACACACACATCCTAACTTTTATAGATAAAGATATTAATCAATGTTTGAATTTGCCACTTTCCTCTGCTTCTTCCCTCTGTATATCTCATGAATGTTTAATTCAACAAGTATTCTTTCCTCATATTTTCTAGGAAATAACAGCTCCTTTTTTATAGCTAGCTAGCATCATTTTCATTCAATATCATACCTGGGTTGATAATAATATTTTTTCCAGATATAACACCTGCTATTTAACTCATAATTGGGGGAGAGAAAAAAAAAGGAATTCACAATTTTCCAAACATTATTAGTGCATAAGTTAATACAACAAAATCGACTGCAATTCGTAATCTGCCCTTCTCTCGGGGAAGGAATGAAATGAGATGACAGGATAAAAGTAAATACATGCCAGTAAGAGTTACAAAGCAATGCTTACGGTTTGTAGCTCTCAAAACTCTAAAATATATCGTGTATCGTAATATTTAGACGACGAATCTTTTAATCATCGAGCTGTGACTGAAACACAAATCTTATTAAGTGTAACTTTATCTGACACAGTTACGCGTGATACATGCTTAGGTGACCATATATCTTTCGATACATGGCTGATGAGGCAGAGTTTTTTCTTTTGCATTTCTTTCTGTGGTAGACCAGTTGCCATACAAGTCTATAGAACCGGGTATGTCTTACTATTTATCCATGTGGGGAGAAGAAGAGGATTCACACATTTCATAAAGGGTATTAGCACGTAAGTGAATTCGAACTCGGCACTCCGATTCCTCAATCCGAGCCGCTATCCAATGCTCAATCGTGCTTCGTCCCTGGTCGGACTTGAACGACCAACCTTTCTGTTAACAACCGAAAAAGGATGAAAAGGATGTTATGATATTTCTTAAAATATTTTATTTAAGATATTACTGATAAAATGATATCGTTCTACTGACTACTGAGAACACTAAATCTCTAGTACGGAAAATAGATAACATTATTTTTTATTCAATACCTAAATTAGTAAGTCCATCACAGTGAATGGGTGTGTCGCTTTGCATGTTATACGAACGTAAATTATTTATTCTTTCACTTTTTGTATATCTATCTTCTATGCTTTCGTATATCCATCTTATATCCATCCGATACAATGTACAAATTCTACTCAATATGAGCACTAGTCCATTAGACATGGCACGTGGAACTAGAACAGTCTACACCAGTAAGCGAAGTTCAGTTCGACATTCCAACCACCTGAATAAGGCCGGTGCGTACAACGGCCGAAAGTTTGTGATAAACATGGCGACAAGATGAGGAAAATAGACCGAATAATGTAAATAGTGTCAATGTAGAGGGTTAAAGGTTGAACGGTAATAGTTGGAGATAAGAAGAGAGCATGTTGGAATAAATAAAAGTTCAGACCTTCATTGCGTTGTTAGAAGTAGATCAGATATGGATATATATATATATATATATATATATATATATATATATATATATATATATATATATATATATATATATATATATATCCAATATAGACCGGTGCATGTTCTTAGGCAGATCGTTAATATGAGGCAGAAAGGAACCAGAAAACGAACATTATGCAGTTAATATAGAGTATTACTTTTTCTTCCCTGTTGGGTGGATGCTTTTATATGATCCTGTAATCACGGTTCATACATGCGCATACACTAAACGCAGCTGGGTTCGACCACTTTTTCCATGTCGGGAGAAGCTTCTTAATATGTGTTAGGCGAGGATCTACCGTTGATAGCAAGCCGTGTATCTTTCAAGTTAATACACAGATGCGTCTGTCTCATCTGGCATCATCTGCGTACATGACAAACTCCAGAATAAAATGCATTTACACAAAGTTTCACCGAAATTACTTAAGTTGTGTCATGGTTACCAAATGTAAATTCGAGTGAATGAAGAATAATAATCTCTTTATTAATCATTATTAATTTATATAATGTCTTGTCACACAAATTCCGTCAAATTATGAAGAACTATAGAAACAAAAATAAATTCACTTAATTTCATTTCTAATAGTTTGGATTACCCAGTTGATATTTCCATACTTACTTGTATATATCCCAGAATTAATTATATCCATATTTAAGAGTAGGAATCATTATTAACGATATCACGCCTGAGGAAATTAGAATATTATTCTTTATATGTGTCAATTCTTGTCATACGAAGGTCGGGCGGAATGTTCATTGTTTGAACAATATATAAATGTAAGTATACATACATATTGTTAAACTAAAAGACATGCAAGTGTACCAGAATACAAGAACTGAGATACATGCTCTTGTATTCTTGTACACTTGCATGTCTTTTAGTCTACAAACATATTTCTCAACTTATATTTCTATCTTGGTCAACCTGTGAACATTCCAATCGATCCTCGTGTATTGCATACTAAAATTGCTATTTATACCGTGATTGATATCAACATTTATTTGACCGTTCTAAAACAGCTTCAAATACTTAGAGTCAAAGGAATAAAATCGTGATACATTAATTTTATTTTATCTAAGTTTATTTGTTTTTTTGTTTTTTTTAAATACACCTAGAAAATGTTTTCAAAGAGATTAAACAATAATAATAAAGATATCATCATAACGAAACATAAAATGATTTAAATATATGAAATATTCGTCAATAGCTAGGCGCAGTTGGCTATATATTCTTTTAGTATTTCAAGGAAACTCAAAATAATAAAAATAGTAACTATAGAAAAATATAATATAATTCTTGATTTTATTTCTTTCAAGAAAACAAGGCTAAAATAGGCGTAGATAGGTTCATGTATCGCACAGTTCATACGCAATCCTTCTCTTTTAAACAAAGGTAGAGGTCTATTACTTGTTTCTAGTTTAGGATTAGGTTTCCGGATCCTATTTCTCAAGATTTTAATTCTCTTTCCATCGCAGTAGCCACTTGCTTCTTCGCGGCATTATCACCTTACTTGGATTGAAATGATTAAAAGTAGACTAGATATTTTAAGATCAACGCCATATATTCACTTTTGACAGCTGAATATTTGCATATTTCTAACACGGCAAATAATGTCGATCTTTCAAAATCATATTTAAATGTATTTTCACGAAATGTATTGCTAATATGACTTACGGGGTGTTAGTCTTGCTGTACTTTAACATTTCAGTAAGGGAAATCAGGATTTGAAGGAGTTTAGGATAAATATGAAATCCCTTGATTAATGCTGTAATGATTAAGTTTGAATAGAAATTGTTAAACTTTCACTGTCGAAACTGTTAAATGTAGCCGTCTCTTCTACTCTAATAGATTCATGTCTCGCACTTCTCGCCTGTGGAACTCACTCCCCATTTCTTGTTTTCTTGATAACTATAATGTTCAACTTTTCAAATGCAAAGTCAGTCGACATCTCCAGATTACCTGATCTATCCCCTAACCGTCTCTTCATCCTATCCGCTATCTCTCCTCTTTATTCTCGCTCCTACTCTGAAACCCTTTGCGTGTTAGTGGCTTCCCGCTTTGCTTGTGGTTGAATGCTTTAGAAAAAAAAAACTTTGCAAAATACACAAGAATAGACAAAATATTACATTTCGGTTTTCGTTTTATGCTTCTTTCTTTAAGACACCATCATTTTACTCTTTAAAGATGTGAGAATTTTGAACTGTACTCAACTGGTTAATTTGGTCAAAATCCTTTTTCCATACTTAGGGTTATTTGATATCAGTTGTTCCTCACTAAACTAATATAAATACATGGTCTTTGACCGTTTTCCAACGAACCAAAGTTTATGACATGTCAGCATATCCATAGAAAAGGATTTAACTCAAAACTACAAACAGCCAGAAGAAAAATCATAGTTCACTTTAATCCTTTCATATATGTGCTATTTAGCGTTAGTGGGTATGCGGCCAAATGAATGGTTAGAAAATTCGCTTCTAGGCAATGGGACCTGGGTTCGAATATCACCATGGTCTATTTGCCAGAATGGCGACTATAATTTTATTGGCCTTGAAAGCCTCATGTAAGCGATCCCAGTGTGCGGCACGTTTTGAAAATGCCTGAAACCATATCACGGGTTGACGCAATCCTCATGAAGGAAATTGTGTAGACTGAAGTCTTTGGGAGCCGTCCATGATTGTTCTAGCATGAAGTCACAAGTCATCGTGACCAAGAGTTCGAGCGCCACTGACATTGTCCAGACTGTTGACCAAGCCAAATAATGCATTCTTTCCCAGAAACTGTAGCTATGTCCACTCCTCATAGTTGCAGTATAAACTACAATTGGGCTTAGTGGGTGTTGATTTAACAAAACATGTCTCAGCAAGCGACTGAAACAGGAATTGGTTAGACTCCATAATAGACAGTCATACTCAGATGCAAGCGGATAGCCCTTATACTTGCCTGTGAACAATATTGTCAACAATATATTTATTTATTTTCATATACCGGCCTGAATATTAGGGAAATACTATTAAAGAAAAAAAAATGACTCTCCCTGATGCATACCTAACAATTGTTAAAAAATAATCTTTTCGACGTATGTCAGCGGAAACAGTTAACCCAAGAATTCTCAAATTATTCTATCGGCAAAATTATTCAATCATTATTCTTGAGTCTGTAACTAAATATTAATCTTGTTTTATACTGGAGTGTATAGGTAAATATTACTAGTTTCTTTATATGTGAGTCTATGGGTAAATATTGATAGTTTTATTACTCACTTTTATTTCGATATTATAAAACTCAGTTTTTTTATGCTTGTGTATATAGGTAAATAATTTTTATTTAATTATACTTGAGCCTATGGTAAAATATTAGTTTTTAATTTTTACTCGAGACTAGAAATAAATATTATTTGGGGATTCTTTAATATTTCAATGGATAAATAATTTTTCTGTCTAGATTTCTAAGATGAGTTATTATGTACATTTTGTCGACAATAGTCCGAATGATGTAAATAATGTAAATATTTTTTTTTATTTTTTATTGTCTAAACGCAAAGATTGGCGGTTTGTTCATACTGGATTCTATTTTTCAATATAAGTCACTTATTTTTACCAGATTTTCTAATTATTCTCTATTATTTCTATTCGTATTATAGTTAAATATTGATCGTTAAAATATTTTTCAATCTACAGATACATATTTTGATAAATTTCGTGGAGGAATTAAAATATTGAAAGCACATATCCACAAGGACACATGGCACAGTGGATAAAGTCGTTGAATAGTTCCAGTGACAGGACCGAAAGAGTGTGAGTTCAATACCCGGTGAAGGCAGTGGAGAAATTTCAGAACTTCGAAATTAACAGATAACTGATAACAGACATCCATTAATCATGGCACCTGGAACTAGAACAATCTACCCCAGTGACCGAAATAAAGGGTTAATTTCGACATTCCAACCACCTGAAGAACGCCGGAGCGTACAACGGCCGAAACGTTGTAATAAATATGGCGACAAAGATGAGAACAATAGTCTGAATAATGTAAATAATGTGCATAATACCTCATCTCAGAAATATGGACAAATACTGAAATCACATCATTTGAAGATTGAACATAGATTAACAGAAAAATCAAAAGAAACATAAAATTTAAATTATGTGTTTTTTATCCAAATTTTATCAGTTAGAAATAAAGAATGTTTTTCTTGCATTAATACGTGAATCGCCATCATAGGGAGACGAGAAAACACAATTTACTATTATAAGTGATAAATATGGAATCTAAAGGAGATTTTTAAAAAAATTACCGGGGATTATTCGCTGTACTTCGTAGAAACTCGTATAGAAAGGAAATAAATCTACCTTCCAAAAGAGGTGAGTTAAAAATCAATGCTGAGTAGCCATTCTTGATTTGCCTAGAACCCGGTCTAAGAGAGGACACAAGGAATTAATAAATCTGAGATTGCTTTTTCGTCTTGTAAAAAAAACCTCGCCTAAGAGAAAAGCCATTCGGAATTCCAAATCCCTCTAAAGTGGGATGATCTCAATTAGATTAACTTACAACAGCTGACCCACTATGGTGGTAATTTCTAAATGAGTAAATATAATCTTATTGTTTTTAATCTTTTCACCCCAAGCGAGTCGAGAATAACAGTAGTTCGCGGGGAGTTAAAGTGAGAAAATATGTAAAGGATATTGGATAAAGAATGAAGCATGAATATTAAGTATGTCTAGTTTCAAATTGAAAAGAAAAAAAAAAGATAAACGGGATACAAGAATACAGAAGACAGTGAGTGACGTTGCATTAAAAAAATAATATTTTTTATCCAAGTTAGAAAGTTAAAACAAGATTGCCTCACAACATTTTCAACTATGACATCTGTACATGGAACTTAATAATTTTCTGCTCATAGCTGTCGAAAAAGCAGCGAGTTATGATTAGTATAGAATTGTAAGCATTTAAAATGTTTTGTACGCGTGTTGTGTTGTAGCAAATATAGTCAGCATTCCAATGCGTCTTTAGAAGGTAGTTCTGGCTCTGAAACACAATACGGAATTTAAAGCTTAGTTCCTTAAAATCGACACGAAAAAATATGTAAAAGAAATTGGATAAAGATTGAAGCATGAATGTTGAGTATGAATAGTCTCAAATTGAAAAGAAACAAAATCTCTTTTATCAGGCCAAGTCTTAATGAAGTTGAGCAGGGGTATTAGATACGCACATTCTCAGGAATTATGCGTCCAGTTATTCAACATGAAAGGTAATGTGTCTAGACATTTGGCGGTTGTTCAGATATTCATGTAGATAGTTTTTTCCTTGCTTTTAATTTTCTGAGAAGAAACTATGCTTTAAAGCTGACATTTGCATATATAATAAAACTATTCCGACGGCAGCATCTATCTATCTATCTATCTATCTATCTATCTATCTATCTATCTATCTAAAGATTCTTCTTAAAATGAGCGAACCAAGATAAAAATGTAAGTTGACACACCAATTGCTAGACTAAAATAAGTAAGAGAACCAAACCAACTTTTCAGGTACTCCTATTATTGTGGTACAATTACATGTACTGTAATCTACCAACTATTGTGTTTACTGAAATTTCTATCTTGGTGATATATATATATATATATATATATATATATATATATATATATATATATATATATATATATGTGTGTGGGGGGTGTATGTGTGTGTATGTATATATATATATATATATATATATATATATATATATATATACATATATATATATATATATATATATATATATATGGTAAAATATAGGTTTATGGTATGGTATAATTGTTGGTTAAAGTGCTCAACATCAGGGCCAAGTGAATGTAAATACAGAAATCGGCATTGAAGTCAACACACAGAGTCAACAGTGTGTTGAATGGTAAACACGATCATCAGTGCATGGCCTGATGATTACGTTTAACATGAAACTGACTCTAGCCTCTGGGTGTTGATTTCAGTGTCCACTTATATATATATATATATATATATATATATATATATATATATATATATATATATATATATATATATAACAGAGTATTTACTTAAATATTTGCATCTATAAAAAGAATGTATAAACATAAAATATCTTAAAATAATTGTCGGACTTTGTCCATTTCATAATGTGTGACGTCATTTGTTTCCATTTGATACACCATGAGCAGATATGAATGTACATAAGAGATTCATGGAAGATTGAAGTTTAAATACAGTAAATTCGACCTTGCTAACCGAACCCTCCTTCGTGGCCAAATCAGTAAAGGCACGTCAAGCTAAATGACGGTTCATTATAGGATATATTTTCGAATCCTGTCGGAGGACGAATCTGATGCCATTGCCGATATGAAATGATTGGTTGAAGTGTGCAGCGACAGGATATTGTTGCCGATGTCCATGTTGATTGTTTTATGGTTATTGTATCGAAGATGTAGTTCCCTTCCAGTTTCTCTAACATAATTTCATTTTATTGCATTTGTGGCAGAAAAGCAAATATATAAGATTTGAACTGACAGAATTCAGAGGCGTGTATATATAGTTTTTCTCGGAATCCTGCATGTCTATGCATATATATTATCAAAATGTAAAATATGTCGATGTCGAATATTGGTATAATTGCGGGATTTCTCTCCGCAACCACGCCTAACAAAGGATTGTATTATATCCTATCATATACGAAAGCTAGATTTTCTCACCTCATTACATAAAGCACACTACATTTCATATTTCACATACGTTCACACAGAAGGTACCGTTATGAAAACTATGGCTTCAGGCATGGCACATTTTCTACATCTATAAACGTAGGAGCATCGTAGGCTTTCACCAGTGCGCCTCTTTCTTAAGTAAATTTCCATAACTCCCTGTATATAGTCGTACTTCTGGATTAAGGAAGGCGAAACAAAGCAATTTATCCAAGGCTTTAGTTGGCTTTTATGTAAGATAATGAAAGCTTTGTTAATGCACGCCACTTCAGTTATAATTCTGAAGTACCATTTGTGAAAATAAGGGCGGTCCTGAAATCTGTAATACATAATAATTAATTACCTAAACGGTTAAGTCAGTTCATTATTTTCTTGATTAATCTAACAATCTTTACTATGTGTTATGCAAAGTATTTTACAGAAACATGTTAATGTGTAATTATTGAATGTTTAAATATATTGTTCTTTGAAATTAGCCACACGGAGAAATAAGGTCAAAAGCATTTTTTTTTTTTTTTTTGATAAATTTATGTTGTGGATTCCGGGATGAAATGAATGACAAAACGCAGGAATGAAATATAGCAAATAAATGTACTGACGTGATAATACAATTGGTAATACGGTTAGTAGATTCAGAAATGCGGTTAGTAGAAATAATAATATATATACAGTCTGGGAAATTCAGTATCGAAGTATGACTTCCTTCTGAGTCTACTGTGACTCCTACAAAGCAGTTACCTCAGACTGTTACTCTCTCTATTACTCTACCTCTCGGGTATTCACCGGCAGCAGTAAAAATACACACTGGGCGAGTCCACTTGTATGAAAAAGGGGTGGACCCCATAACAATTTATATAATGTTTCTGTTAACCCTGTAAATTTCCCTGTTAAAACTAAAAAACTAAAAAGCTGTTAGCCAAATATTGTCATGGCTCAATCGTTGTTTAATTCAGAGTTATTCATCTAAGCGTGGTGTAAATCTATTGAAGCCAGTCTCTTCTGAAATTAAAGAAGCCTATTGTTTTATCTTGTGGTTGAGAGGCAGAAATCATGTCTATATAATTTTTCTAATATGTTTGTGTCAAAGCAGATGCAACAGCCTAAGTGGAAATTGGATTCACCATATTCCTCTCTGATGTATGCTACATGAAAATAATGAGTGAATTTATTTCCCTGTAATGGTCAGGTAAAATAATGATTTCATTTAAGTTATGGTTTGGGTACAAATAAATTTATATTTAATAAATAGTTTTTAAAATTAGGAAACATATATATATATATATATATATATATATATATATATATATATATATATATATATATATATATATATATAATTTGAACAATAAAAAAAATTAAAAAATTCAAGTCCTCAGACACGCTGGGTTGTAGATTAATATTCTTTCGTTTTTTTTATTATTATTCCATTTAGATTCCTCGACTAGTTTCGGCGGAAATGGCCATCATCGGGAGGAGAAATATTTCTGCTTGCTGCTAACACTTACAGAAATGAATGTCTTGATGGAGAAAATGAACTTTTGTCTGTAGTTTTCAATTGTTTTGTTTTATTTCTTTTATCTTTTTAACATGAATCTTTTAACATTCCTTGTGTTGGTCAAACAGTCTCTTTTAAGTTGTTATTTGAGATAAGAGCTGGACGCTGCTATGAATTCTCTGGTCAGTTCGACAGTTTTATTGGACTTGGTGAGGGGATGTGTCTCTGTTTTGTGTTTGTGTGTGTGTTATTTGGTTCTTAAGGAGTGAGTGAGTATGATATGTGTAAGCGTGTGTATTGCTGTGGGTGTGTGTTATCATTTGGCTCATTAGGGAGTGAGTGCGTATGATGTCTGTAAGTGTGTATATTCGTGTGGGTGAGTGTATGTGTGAGGCCTCCACACCTCCTTAAACCTGTCTGTCTTGTGTGGGTGAGAAATGTGGGTATTTTTTTTTTTTTTTTTGAGTTATATTGTTAAATTTGTGATTTAGCTCGGCTGGATATTTTGTTTTTAGACGTTGTATCCACTTATTTTCATGCGACTCTAAAATCTTTCTAATGTTATCTGCTCTGAACTTTTCTATTCTCTCAATTATTGTGAATTTGGCATGGGTTTTGAAATCGTGTTTTTCCAGGCGGAAATGTTGTTCTACAGGTAACAATTTTTCATGGGGAATCGACTTAATTCGTTTACGATAATTATTAATTCTGTAGTGAAAGGGCCATTCAGATTTTCCTACATATTGTGTGTGTGAAATAAAAATAAAAAATAAATAAAAACAAGCAAAATAATTTCGCCAAATATATTAATAAATAAATAAATAAAAATAATTAAATAAAAAATAAACAACTTCTGGCAAAATAACCGCCAAAATAGATTGCACACAATGCACCACTGAGCCGTATATATGATATATATAAATATTACATCAAACATGAAACAGCCTGGCGCATCTAAGTCTATCCTATAAATATAGCACACATTAAGAGAATACTTCTTTATATATCTATCTATCTATCTATCTATCTATCTATCTATCTATCTATCTATCTATCTATCTATCTATATATATATATATATATATATATATATATGAAGAAGTATACAGACATATATATATATACATACATACATTATATATATATATACCTATACATATATGCATATATGTATGTATGTGTGTATGTATGTATGTATGTATGTATTGACATTCATGTGTAGATGTTTAAATCAATTTTTAACGCTTATGCACAAACTGAATGATTAAATTATAAGATGCTATTAAAACCTACCATAAACAACAATCAGGATTTCTTTCTCTTATAAAATAAATGCTGCGTGTATATAATTTAAATTCCTTCACTTCTTTCAACTTGTATATTGCAACTAAATCGAAGTATATAATTGATATAGCAATCGATAAAATATATTATCATGCTTTTATTGATACTTAAGTACATTTATTCCATTATTTTACAATATATTCATCGAAATTCACCCATACAAATTTCACACGCGCGCACACACACACGATCACACACATAAACACACACACACACATATATATATATATATATGAGAATGAGAATTGTATATATATATATATATATATATATATATATATATATATATATATATATATATATATATATATATATATATATATATAAAGTATGAGGATAGGCATTATATTTGCAGCTTCACACATGAAGTTAATGTTGCCCTCTCGCTTTCTCCTTAACTGTGTGCGGACGCCCGTGTCTATGAATGCATAACAGGTGACACTGAACGACAGTCTGCTTCGTGCAATATCCAGGCCGTATATGTTGTTTAGTATCTCGACTATTTATATATGCTGTCAATGAGTATTATGGTTAACAGATAAAGTAAGTAAATACATAGTCGTGGCCCGAAGGAGATATTTTTTTCATAAGCACCTGGTGAATGTCAGCTATATATCCATTTATGTGAATGTGGGTGAGCCCTCGTCTTCAATCTAATATCACCGCAACATTCTTTATATTAATGATCACCTGAAGAAATTTCTCATAAATTATATATATATATATATGTATGCAGAAGATTTTATTCTGAATGGTTGCACCTCAGAAAATGTGTATGATGAGAGCCTGGCAGCTCATCTCGTCAATGATCTAGTTGTCACAGCTGGTATCACTACCCCGAAAATAACCGTCGATTTTTCTTCCATTATCATAGAGAAAAAACAAGAATTACTCCAGTCCTGATGAGCGGGAGTACACGCAATGACGTCCCTTGTCTTGAATGTCTATTGAAATAAAAACATCAATCGAGACCTGAAATGGAACTCGTATATTCCAACCATGTCTGTAGTTGCTGGAATAATGGTCGGTTCCTTGTATCGTTCCTAGAACGTACCTAACAATAATTTCCATAGTGCTTCAAGAATAAAATTAAATCAACTAGGGGTTACTATTGGCGTATCTAGTGCTTTCTAGTCCGTAGTATGCTTTATTTAGAGAGTATAAATGTGATTACACATCTCTAAGTTTGATTTTCGACTCTGCAATCTCTTTTCCACAGAATACACGTTGCTAAATCTTCACTAATCTATCGTTTTACTAAGTCAAATATATAAAGGAACTGTACTATTTAATTCCACCTCGTCATCCTTTCAAATCTATGATTGGCCATGCCACTTACCCGGCTGGATACGGCATCATTTCCCAGAACTATCACTTCGTTGAACTGACTCACGAGAACATCAATACAAAGGTAATCACTTCAAATCAATGTTTCTTTGATTTCATTATCTTTTCTTTTTTACTGCTTAGCAATTTTTTGCAGGTTATTTAAAACTATAAATGAATTTCATATTGTAAGAATTTTCGGGGGATATAATAGTGATTTATGGATACGTAACATGCAATTTAATGCATAGCTGGATGAAGAAGAGGTGTGTTCTTAACTTTCCCAAGGTTATTCTAGTGTAAATGAATATAACAAACCCGACAAGAATTTGAACTTTGCAGTACGATTTTTAATTCCGAGGTGTTATCTATTATAATACCAACACATGCAATCATAGTTCACCAGGTATCACAAAGCGGTTGCACATCTAAGCAAACCAAGATCAACATTGCTTAACTTTGGTGATCGTACGAGAACCTTTATCTAAACGTGATATATATGTATGTGTCTATATATGTATGCACATCTTAAGCGCTATCATTAAGGGCAAACGACGTAACGTATGTAATGAAATATGCGTCAGATTCGAAACTTCTCGTTGCTTCTTGGAGCATTAACAGCATAAAACTGAAAGATACATGGATGAATTGAATAGAAATTGGTAAACATGCTGATATACTATCAAATTTAATATTTGCGGACTGGAGCGTCAAATAAATACGCGTCAGGGATAATGTTGCTGTCTATATCAATGTGATGGATAATTTGATCAGATTCTGGTGCGGCTCAGTTTGTTCGAGCAAAACATCACGTTCTACATTCATGATCCACATGGCTCAGGATTTATGACCCCAGACTTTTCCTGAGAGTTTCTACTCCACACGTGACCTAATAGCTTTTTTGATCTGAATGCTCTTGTGCGAGGACATTGTTTTGAGTAAGACAAACAAAAGCCAATCAGGACCGATGTCTCGTTCGACGTCAGTCAATATGAACGCAAATCAACAGATCCACTTGTGCAATCACTTCCTAGTAATTCTCGGAGTTTTAGAATTTTACGGTATATTTATTTGCTTTTAACTGACCAAAATTGCATGTTATATGAGTATGCAATATTTACTAAGTATTACATACCTTTATACCATAATATTGTTTTCAATTGTTATAAAAGATAATTACATTTATATATTTATAATGCGTATATTTCGGCCGAAGGATTTCATTGAAATATATTTCATTGAAATATATTTCATTGAAATATATTTCATTGAATAATTTAAACACGTTTTGTTTACTTCCTTCTTCATTTAATAATGACACCAAAAAGATTGTTCGTGAATATGAAAGAATTCAACTGAATATAAGTAGACAAAATTTGGCTAAATTATTTAATGAAATATATCTCAATATATATATATATATATATATATATATATATATATATATATATATATATATATATATATATATAGAGAGAGAGAGAGAGAGAGAGAGAGAGAGAGAGAGAGAGAGGAAGATAGAGAGTTTTAATAAGCCTGTTCATAAAATTTGAAGAATAGCATGACAGCAAAATTATACCAATAATGTCGATAAAATTTATATTTATTACATATAAACCTTTTGGCTGAATTAATTTTCAAGGATACGATGAATAATAAATGAAGTGTGCCTTTCTATTCCGTGTTGTTGTTGGTTAGAGGTCACTTTGTGGAAATTATACTGTCTGAGTAAACACGAAACCTTGTTTAATCCCTCAAATGTTGGAATTTTTTTTTAAAATAAATTTCAACTCCGATCTTCGTCCTTCTTATCGACTGTTGAATGAAGACGTATCTGATGTCATTGCCGCTATGAAATAATTAGGTGAAGTTAGCAGCGACAGGGAATTTGTTGTTGATGTACATGGTGCCTGTTTTATGGTTATTGTATCGAAAATGAAATTCCCTTCCAGTTTCTCCAACATAATTTCTTTTTTTTTTTTGCATTTGTGGCAGAAAAGCAAATACATAAGATTTGAGCTGACAGAATTCAAAGACGTGTATACATATGTTCATCAATAAATCCGCAATTGAATAACTACGCATTTACTGCATTTCTATACAGAAATGTATGTGTGCAGTGTACAAACAATGCGATTAATATTCACAATGGAATTATGTTCATTGATAGGGTACAATATTATCCTTAAAATCAAATATTTTTTTTGTAAAACCATCATTTTCTCATCGTTATACTGCGCACTTATTGTTTCGCCATTTTCCCAGTACCTTTAATTACATATTAATATATACTTAATCAGAACAGAAATTCTAATATATTGCACATAAAATTTAATACATAAAAAGAAAAATCCACCAATCCAAAACATTCAAAGTTTGTTCATAAAAACTTAATAAATCAACCCTGTCTATCTCTTATTCATAGAAAATTTGTTATATATATATAACGTCACACATTATGAAATGGACAAAGTCCGACATTTATTTTGAGACATTTTTTATGTTTATGCATTCTTTTTATAGATACAAATATTTAGGAAAATGCTCTGTTTATAATAAACAGTATTAAACAACATTTACCGGCCTGAATGTCCGAGAATTATCACAGAAAATATTTGTCCACCGACAGGATTCGAACCTGTAACCTATACGGAACCGTCATTTAACTTGACGTCCTTTACCGGTTGACCGAACGCGACTCTCTACCCTTTTGCGTTCTCATTCTTGCAAGGAATGAACATCTTTAATGGACCGTCATAATATTAATATACAATATTTTTTATTGATAAGTTTTTTATAATTCTAATAATCTTTTACATTAGATTTCTACTCTCTGAATTGATTGTAAGCTGCTTTTGCAGACATTAAATTTTGCTTTTGATTTTTTCGCAAAACATCATTTTTTTACGATTTTCACCTTCAAGGTTCCGATCATACACAAACACATATATAAACACAGACATTTTGAGAAATATAGATATAGATGTATGTAATCATTTTTAATTACAGTTTAGGAAAAGTATAATTCTCCTCATTTATTCTTAGAAATACAAATGTAAAAGTAGTTGATGTTTATCGGTATGGACAACATTGTCTATTTAAATAATTAAACTGTAATATTTTGGTTTCTCAGATATTCAAATGATATATATGATTTATTAGTTATCTACATCGAGATAACTTGTTCGCGTGAGTCACTGCTTATATCAGGCAAATGTAAACATCAGATAAAGATGTTTCGAAAAGAAACCAATCAAAATACGGTAAGGTAATTGAAACTCGAGATAGTAAGAACATATCCGAACAAATACAAGCCAATTTCATATCTAAATTCATAGATTCACATGAGTTCCGATTACATTCAAACCATTGATTTAATATATTTCATCGTGCAATGAAATAAAGACATGCATAAAATGTGGATGGATAATGATAGCTATGCATTTCATATAATAACCTTTTATTTATGCATTCCACTTTCTTACGTACCTTTGTATCTTTCTTCAGGATTTCTTTCTATCCTATTACCTCTAATACACGGTTTTACAGTCCACATTTTCAATTACGTAGTCAACATCCGAAATAACTATTTGGTGATTTTTATTTAATAATGATATGTAAGTACAAGATAAATCTACCAACATCTATCAGGATATACGCAGATGGAATTGTGTTGATTGCAGATTAAGAAAGAAGGTAGCAATAACTTATGACAATTTAGTAAAAAATAAGGCAGAAAAGACATGATTAACTCGCAAATATAAGAATAAAATGTATGGACATTGCAGATAACAGAATCAGACAGAAAAGACATTTAATTATCACAATTACATTGTTATTTTTTTATATGGGCACGTAACCAAGAGGTTAGCCTTCGAGTCTCACTATGTTCGCTTTGTCAGTAAGGAGACTACCTAACCTGATGTTATTATTTAGAAGGTGCCTGAAAAACATACCACCGTTTGAGTGAAATTGGGTACACAAAAGTAGATAGCTTTGCTAGAACGTCGCCACGTGGCCGAGCGTGCTAGCCATTTTCAAATTGTTGATCACGCTAGATAAGGTTCTTTTCTAGAAACTGTAACTAAGGAGGGCCCCGAGGGTATTGATGCATTTGAGCAGGCGTCTGCAATAGGGATTGGTTAGCCGCTTTGGTATACGATGAATACGAGTGGCCATATATATATATATATATATATATATATACACACACACAGTGTTATTGCACGGAACTTATGTCTAAATATGTGACACAGATATCCAAATGCGCATTAGGATACCGATATATGTCTTTCAGAAATGAATCTTTAAGAATATGAGAATTTCCTTAGAAACAGACAAATGACTACGGAATTCCTATTCTTCTATATTGGAATGAATTTTAGAGAATTTACTTATAGACGAAGAAATTCGATGTATTACAAAATGGGTCGCGACAGATAATTGTTGAGACGTCCATGCATTAAACACGTTGCAGAACGATGGAGTTTAAAGATTATTCGAACAACAGCAGCACGTATAATTGCAATCATAACGTGAGATTTTACATTTCTAAGATACATAACGAGGATATCGACATAGAGAATTTTACACTTAGACGCCCTCGTGAAGGCAAAACGGTCAGAAGGAAAGACGGTTAAAGTCAAAGATCGAGTAACTATCAAATTTAGTGCTTTGATTTTAAAACAAATAAATTATTATGGGGCAGAGGCAAACGTTTCTTAGCAACAATAATCTTTGGAGAGCTACGATGTTCCATATATGTATGTATATATGTATGTATGTGTGTGTGTGTGAGAGAGAGAGAGAGAGTAAGAGAGAGAGCGAGAGAGGGAGGGCCGGAGAGATATGTCCCAGAAAGAGATATAGTTGATCGAAGTAGCTAAGTGGTTTTGTTTACTACAAGCAGTATACGGTAGCAAAATCGACTGGTTCTCGTCGTAGTCGCAGGTAATAGGATAGCCAATGGCGTCGTCTATTGGGCGTCGTCATAGACTTAAACTCTGTCATACTTACACATTCGTCTGTATTCATGACCGACACCAGCCAATCATATTCCAGTGAGGTCGAACTCAGGTGTATGCATATTCCATTATATCAGTATGTACGTGTGTGTGTGTATGTGTGTGTGTGTGTGGACATGCTGCAACTTCAAAATTATCCAAATCGCGTAACAAAAAATGTCCCATCATAAAAAAATGATATGTCCATCATTAATTAATCATAGTTAATCATCCGAAGCTAATGAAGTATTGAAATAAACTATATATATATATATATATATATATATATATATATATATATATATATATATATATATATATATATATTATTTCAGTATCATTCCCCAACTTATACATAATGAACTTCACCCTCTCTAACCTTCTTTCTGTCCTAGCGTAACAAGGTGCCTCAAACTTTTCCCGTATGATTTCATTTTCAAGTCATTTATTACTGCACTTGGATTAATATAGTTGAAACTCCTTTCTCACGTGCCAAGCGTCTTATGAATTGATCTTTTCTAATTGGTCCCTTTATCTCTATGCTGAAATGTTGACCCCTATTCCTCTCTACTGCTCCCACTTTTTAAAATTTATTCACCGTTCTATAGGGGTTCAATTCAAAAACCATTATATATGATTGAAAATATCTCACTTGAATTCTCCGATGTTTATAACTCTGCTGAACTCTACATTGAAAAATAATAATGTATTTAGCTCAGAGTTGAAATGATGATCCAACTTACTGTTGCGACCCCCTGATCCAAATTTCTTCCATACTCTTCACACATTTTTAAACTTATTCTCCATTCACTTTATGGTTCTGGAATGAATTTTGAAGTCAATGTATGAAAATTGGTACCATTACTAAAGGCTTGAATTAACTTTTTGCTCTCATTGTTTCTCATTTGGTAAGACAGAGGGTCTGACACAGCACAATTTTAACCTGCAATATTTTGGCTGAATAACTCATAGAATTTTTTTCTTCAGATATTCTTACGAAAAATAACTTCAAGATGGCTAACGTCTTATCAGAAAACTTGGTAAACACTTTCATAACCATTTCCTTATAATCATCACTACTACCATTAATACTGTTTTTTTATCATTGTCATTATTATTATTATTAATATTATTTTTGTTTTTGTTGTTATTATTATTAGTAGTACCACAACTATTATCATTATCACCATTGTCATTATTATCTTTCTACAATTACATTAACCCTGCCGAAAAATTATTTATTTATTTATTATTTATCATTATCTAGTTTTTGCTGTTATTATTATTATTATTATTATTATTATTATTATTAGTATTATTATTATTGCTCTTGTTGTTATTTCCATTATTCTTAAGTATAATTTTAACGTACATCATAACTAATAACATAAAAATTATTATTAATATTTCAATAGCAATATCACAGGTAATTTTACCATTAACATAATTATAATCATTAATATCAGAACCGCAGTTGTTGTTAAAAAAATACAAACGCCATCACCATGTCTACTTACAGAATCCAACTTAACACACGTAGTGGTAAAGACCAAAATTAATGAGTGAGGGCGTGCCTCTACATAAGAGTTTCCCCCTTTCCCTGTTGAAACTGTTAAATGTCGCCGCCTCTTCTACTCCAATAGTTTCATTTCTCGCACCTCACGCATGTGGACCTCCCTTCACTATTCCTGTTTCCCTGATAGCTATAATCTCCAAGTATTCAAATGTAATGTCAATCGACATTCTCCAGTTGCCTTGATCTATCCACTATCCTTCTCCTCATCCTTTCCTCTAGCATTGCTACCTGCTTTCGGTCCAAATCCTGCCGGAAAAAAAAAACAAAATCAGCCCGATCTATTCTCTACTAGGAGAACATTACTGCATATGAAACACTGCAATCTTGACACCGAAATAGAGAGAATGGATTTGCATACGTACATGTGCCCGAACTTAAGCCCAAGAGTATGTATGTGGGTGTTTATGTATGAACTGGCATTTATACGCCTGTACGTGTGTCTATGTATATGTGAGTGTCATTCGAAACAAACACAGAAGAAAATTTCCCCCTCCCACCATCACACACAATTAATCAAACACAAATAAAGCATAAATAGTTCCATTTTTAAAAATTAAACCAGTTTTCGGATCATTGCGAAAACGGGGATCTTAAGGTCACAAACAACCCCACATGCACCGCATATGTTACTTATCACTGATATTGACCACCATTAATACCGCGCACGCACAACGACACACATACGCATATATCAATCATTTTATATGATCAATATATATATATATATATATATATATATATAGAGAGAGAGAGAGAGAGAGGATGTGCCAAAATAATGTATCCACTCTATACGTATTAATAGTTAATAATACATTTTTTATATTGATGAAAATATGCCAAACACATGGATTGGAAGAAGAGGGACAGTTGAATACGCACCTAGATCACCAGCTTTGACACGCTTGGATTTCTTTTTTGGGAGTGTTTCTAAACGACAAAGTTTACAGCAGGAAACCTGAAACAATTTCTGAAATGAGAGTAGAAATTGAAGAAGAATGTGCTCAAATACCAGCGGAAATGATACTGGACGTTTGCAGGTCTATTTCTTCAAGATATGTAAAGTGTATTGAACGGAGCGGCAATAATTTTCAGTCCTTGATGTGAACTCGTCATGATGTGAACATTCTGCCATTGCCCCAAGTATATTTAATCTTATTAAAGTTATTTTTTTCTGTTTTTTTTCTTTATTTTACTCACATAAAATTTAAATGTGGATTATATTTCTCTTGTATTAACCTTATTTACAAGTCAAAATACATAAATTGATTAAGTTATAATGATTCAAAGACTTTATACATTACCTTGAGACACTCTGTATATTGATTAATCATATAATCATCTGTAACCCCTTGCATGCTAGTGACTTCCCGCCTTGCTAGGGGTGAAATGCTTAATATATATATATATATATATATATATATATATACATATAAAATAATCATATAATATATGTCTCCTGACCATTCGTAAATTCGTCTCCGTCTCTCTCTACTTAATTCAGTCAGATATCCTCCTTCTCTACCGCCTCCCGTCCTCTCAAGTGCTTGCTAGATAGGTTTTCTGATAACATAGACAATGCTATCTCCCTACACCCTTTTTTAAGCATATTTGTGTTCGGTAATTTAATGCCAAGCATACCACGTGTATTAAACGCGCTTTCACTGACCTCACTGTCATCCAAACCCTTAAATTTTCAATCATTCAAACTCTCACACAAGAAGTTGACTTCTCCACGCGTTTCCCCAATAACCCTGACGGACACTTATCTCTTCTCCATCTCTGCTTTACGTCCATCCCTGACTATTTTCGTACTAGTAAGTTCTGCCTATTTGGTCACACTGATCATGCGATAGTGCCTGTAAACTTCACCTTTCCCTCAAGCCAAAAACCTCCTACCAACAGAATATCTTTCTGATATGAACTATCCTACTGGAACTCGTTCCGTGACGTCCCTTGAAATGACGTTTTTCATCATCCTGTTCAAAAAATGCGCGTCTGAATTCTCTATGTTAAAGCCGGCATTGATGCTTTCATTCCGTAAACGAATTACCAAGTTAAACCGCATTCATCTCCTTGGTTCACACCTGCATGATCTGCCGTTCCAGTCCACGAGAATCACTTCTTACGGTTGTACATGCAACATGTCTGATTACATCGGACGTCTATTTATCTCCGCTAGTAACGAGTGTAAGCGGGCCCACGATGAAGCGAAGTTGCTCTTTGCTGGTAGAATGAAACAACGTATAGCATCTCTCGGTTCTCGAGATCGTTGGCGGCTCTGCAAGAGTGTGTTCAACAATAGAAAATCCTCAATCCAACATCTATTCAATCAATTGGAAGTCCTGATATCTACAGTAGATAAGATTGAATGTTTTGTTCGGATATTCTTTTCAACTCATCTGGAGATCCCACACTTGACTTCCACAATAGGAGAGAAGTTGTACTGAGTGATATGTGCATAACCCTGTCACTCATCTCAGATATCATTTCTAAATTAGACTCCCATAAGGCAGTCGTCTATTGTAAGGTGCTCCCTAGCTGTCTCATGTTCTCTCCAAACTCAACAACTATTGCCTCAGCGCTTCATGCTTTCCAGCCTCTTGGAAGTCCTCCTTCTTTTAAGAAATCTGGAGAAGCTTCTGACGCCTCTAACTATCGACTTATTAGTTTCCTATCATTTTTCGGCAAAGTATTCGATGCTTTTGTCAATGCTGATGTGGTTAAATATCTTACCTCTCCCGATCTACTCTCTGATAAAAAATATAGATTCCCTTTTGCCAGGTTCACCCGTGAGGTGCTTACGACCTTCTCTGTATCAGTATGTATATAAAGGTCTTGATAATAGCAGGGAAAGACGGACTGTGGGTCTAGATATTGCAAAGACATATGACAATGTTTGGAATGCTAGTCTACGAGGTAAGTTTCAGGGCTACGGTCTTACAAACCGATTGTCTGACTTAATCGAATCATACTTATCAAATCGCGAAATGAACAGGCTCACTTTCAGATCATTTCATACGAATGCAGGTGTTCCACAAGGCTCTATACTGAGTCTTACGCTGTTTCTGATCTTGATCAATGATCTTCTTGGTGCCATCAGCTCCCAAGTAGGCATTTATGCCGATGACATTATCATTTATTATGTCTTAATAGCAAATCCTTCAGAGCTGACAAAGTTAAATTCGTCGTTTCTCTTGAAAAGGACCTCCAATCACTTGTCAAATGGGACAAGAAATGCATTGTATATAAAAGTTATAAATAATAATTATTATATCATCATTAATTATTTATATACAGCATGGTTGAAAAATAATTCAGTATTATATATATGATAGTATCACCGTCTTTATAGTAAGACTGAAGATTGCATGATGAATAAAGTAGAAAGTTACCTTTCACACACTCTCTTCCTCTTTATATATATATATATATATATATATATATATATATATATATATATATATATTGATACACGTTTCATTAAATATTATAGACCAGTGTTGTCTATTTATTTTATGTAAATTTTTTTCGTAACATCTGATAACCTTAATAACATTATCATTAAACGAAGAAAGAAATTGACAATTTGATCCATATTTTTTTAATACAATCTAAGCTTTCGGCTTACATAAGCCATTATCAAAGATGTCAATTACAACATATTAAACAATATACGGACAATACAGTGATGATAGTCTGTCATTGTTTACATAGATGATTTTACATAGATATCTAAGCTAAGATTAGAAATCATTTTGGATATCTCAGCGTGGTTTAATGGTTAATCAGCTTGTCTTGCTAAAACATTTACGACTGAGTAGTGAGTTCGATCTTCAGTGGGTGCCCCATACTTTCGGCCTTGTGTAACGGTTAGAAAATAAATATTATACAGTGAATGACGATAACTCGTCGTCTCAGAAATTTAGACAGAAATATATATCGTTATATTTTATACCATTCAACAACATTTACATACTTTCGTTTATACGACATGAAATTAAAGCACTTAACTTACTGCATCCTTTACAGTAACTTACGCATTTAGCCGTACGACCATTTCAGCGCGTTCTTAAAAGTAAAAAAGTTTGAAAATTTAACGATAATTTACTTATTTTTATAAATATATGGTGCAGCATAAAAGAGTGAGAGTATGAAACGTTTCAGTTTCCATTTTGTCTGCTATGGTAGTAAGTTAAAACCTGTAACATCTACTGGGTCACATTTGTGTTACTTCAATACTCACACATCAACTATTTCGAGTCTGCTTAACTATATAACTTTCAATTTCACTCAACTGTGTCACTCCGCGTATGTTGCCGCACGCTAGGATCGATCTTCCAAGTTAATATTATCAAGAGTTCAACTACTTGGCGAGGTGACAATGGAGAGACTCATTGTCGGAAATCTAATGTACTCAATATTCGACCATGCTTACTTTTATTTGTATGTATTTATATATTGAAATAATATAGAATATTTTTGAACTGTTAATCTCGTAGTTTTAGAAATTGAATGAAGCGTATCCCTAGTGGAGTAGATTAGATTAATTAATAGTGATAGGCATGGTGGAGTAACTTATGGCGCTTTGCATTGAGGAGACTGAGAGCTGTGTGCGAATTCCAGTCGAATTCATTACATTTACTTTCGTGCTAATACCCTTGTTAAAGGTATGAATACTCGTCTCCTCCCGCCAGCTATGGATAAATAACAGAACAGACCGGGTTCCGTAAGCTTGCATGGCAACTTGCCTACGGCAGAAAGACATGACGAACTACTGCTGGAAAAAGAATCTGCCTTGTCTGTCATATATACTCAGCGTATATCACACCTAATTGACTGAATAGTGATCAATGATTCGCATATCTTAAGAGGTATTATACATTTTAGGATGAATTCCAGTAGCTAATGATTTTTTTTTTCGTTACACTACTTTCAGATATTTAAAATAATGTTTGCTACTGAGATATTACAGAAAAGTCAATTTGTGGAGTTTGGTCCGCAAAAACAGATTTTTTTCGTATGTTTCTCTAGAACATCAACGACTTTGTCATAAAATCGGCTTCCATTATTTAATAAACCTACATAACTCTAAGCTGTCCGTCACATGTCTTGAAATCTTATAAGCTCCTCAATTTTCCCTTCTTTTATTATAGCTTGTCTTCTCAGAGCAACAGAGGTCACATAAATGCCTGGAAGTGAAATTGACACATTCCTCATTGACGTATCACTTAGACAGAAAATATGGCATGCTACGTTTGTACGGGGTCTGAACTCTGTCATATAAAACATTTCCTTTCAGACAACGTTAAGCTGGGATGTTACATTGATAAAGCGAAACTACTCACGTTTTCTCTTGCTATGTCTCGCTTTCGATTTACTCTTTGCCCAAATTCATCTTTAAAATATTGCAAGTGACGTACAAGCAAGGGAAAAACAATTGGTAATAGTTAAATCTATTTAAAAGTTCTGAAAAAATGACTCGTTTCTACACAAATCTAAACTCCTAACAGAGATTTCAAAGTGAAAAAAGGATAAGCTGATTTAGTAGACAAGAAACGTTTTACACATTACAGTCTTCCGATTTCCTCTTGTTTTACATATAATTAAAGTTTATCTATCAAATTTATATTTATTTTAAAATAAATAAAAATATATATTCTTACTAATGGCTTTGATTATTCAGGTTTAATTTCTTTTGAAGATATAGTATTCGAAAATCTTCAAAGCTCGTTCACTCATGTCCTATCTCTCTCTCCATCTCCCTATCTCTCTTTCCATATATATATATATATATATATATATATATATATATATATATATATATATATATATATATATATATATATACATATATATATGGAGAGCGAGAAATATATATATATATAGGGAGAGAGAGAGGGAGAGGGAGTGGGAGGAGAAAGAGGGTGTTGACCTATTTGAACATATTGTTAGGGCTTAAATTGTAACTATTTCCGACAAAGACAAGAAATATTGCTATTCTTATTTAGATAGTAGGAAGAGAAAGAGAGTTGACTTATTTTGATATACTTTCCTCAGCATATTATTTGAGGATGGTTGAAAGGCTCTATTCCGTCTGGTTTTGCCAGCGTCCCAGTTTCAGTGTGGAAATATATCATTTAACGCATTATTTGTACATAATATTAAAAGAGCATATTTTTAAAGATTTAAAAATTAGTGAAGATCATTGATATATTTAACAAAGAAAAATGAAATAATATACCTAAGAGGTCTGAATTACATGATAATCATATAGTATTAATCCATATTACTCAAGCGTATTAAAGGATTCTGTTGAATAAATGTCTGAATCCATCTTATTAATAAAAGTATCAACAGAGTTATTGGAGTGACAGTTTCCAGGAATCATTTTCAAATGTTCAACATCAATTGAATTGATTATGGTATATTGTGGTACTAGGATTGCTCTCTCAAACAACCATTTACAGTTTTGATTATGAGCATTGATATTTGGAAAAAAAACTTTGGCACTTAACTCCAACGTTGATGGTGTTAAAGTGGAAATCGTCGATAGATTAATGAAATTTTCACTGTCAGTTGGGACTCTCCTCTATCCCAGAGATAGCATGTTTTCAGCAAATTGATTTGATGTTGTACCTACATACAGGTATGTTCTCATATTAATTTTCAATTTTAAGATCTTTACATGTCTCCATAACATAAATGATTTCAATGGAGATTGAATTTCATCTGCTCTAATAATTTTTTGGAATTACAAGGAGGATGTTTCTAAAGTCACCAGAGAACAGAACATATATTGTACCCATAAGATAATTATAATTCCTAAAGTCCTTTGGTGTTCTATCCAAATTCCTAAGGTCCCTTGGTGGTCTATCCAAATTCATAAGACCCTTTGGTGTTCTATCCAAATTCCTAAGATCCATTGGTGTTATATCCAAATTCCTAAGATCTCTTGGTGTTCTATCCAAATTCCTGAGTTCCCTTGCGGTTCTATCCAAATTGGTAAGCACCTTTGGTCTTCTATCCGATTTCCTAAGATCCCTTGATGTTCTTTTGTCATTTCTGAGGTCTCTTGATGATCTATCCAAATTCCTAAAATCCTTTGGTGTTCTTTCCAAATTCCTAAGGTCCCTTAGTAATCTATCCAAATTCCTATGGTCCCTTGGTGATCTATCCAAATTCCTAAGGTCATTTGGTGTTCTATCTAAACTTTCAAATGCTCTGTTATGATTCATAGTGCATTCATCTCAAACTATCAAGTAACTTGTGCAACTACAAAATTCTTTGGTATTTAGTATATTGAATTTTCATTACTGTTCTGGTCCAGTAGAAGTTTGAATGTTGAATGAGTTGTCCGGCAGCACCAGTTAATGAAATAGCAACTATCTGATGAACCATCTGCATGTGTAATAATTTTTTGACTTCCTTACTTGGCCAGTAATAAGCTGGGAACAAATTTGTTTTTTCATGTTCCAACAGGTGAATCTGGGAGGAATATTCCCCCTTTCTTGTATCTAACAACATCTACAATTGTGTCATAATCTATTTCCTTGTCAGATAGAAGCTTAGTATCATTTTCTTCTAGTTGCTTACCAAGAAAAATATATAATATGCAGTTTCCCTTACTAATTCTCATGTTAACTCATTCTCATTTCCTCTAGCTGTCTTTGGAATGTCGTAAGTACTTCGATCAGTTCCATGCTTCATTGTACAGTTTAACAGTATCAGTATCTGGAAATTTCGCTTGTAATTGGTGTTTACAATATTCAAGCTTCAAGAATTTCAAAATTATGATCATCAGTGTTAATAAAAACCCGGGAGTATTGTAAAGCATCGTATGAACGATGAGTCTCACATATTCTTTTTAGCTTATATTCAGGATCTTGAAGTACTATATCACGTTTTCCAAACTCTTCTCTTCTGGTTATTGAGGATATTTCATTTCATTGAGTTTTACTGAAACGAAATATACATAATATTTTACAATAATGGCAAAATCCCGAATTTCACACCGAAGAAATTTTCAAGTGCTGGAAATATTTATTTTTATTCTGATTTATATTTTGGGTCGACATCGTTTATCCTAAAGATTTTCTGGATCATTGGAGATATATTATTTTTTGAATGGAATATTAAAACATTGTAATTTAATTTTGCTTTTGAATTTAAGCTCAGATTAACTTTCAATGTTGAAATATTTTAGTTAGATTGGTAATATAATTTTCAAAATTTCTCTTAATTCTTGGAAAATAGAGTTGCCTCCCTTGATGTCTAAACGCCACTTTTTGTTAACATACCTGTTCAAAATCAGCGTCTCCCTAATTTAGAGTTTACATTCTTATTTGCAACATTATTATAAAACATGACAAAGAGGTGATTTTGTAAAATAATATGCTGCAAAATGTTCAGCGAGGCAATTTCAACATCCCCTCATAACTAGAAATAAACACAAAAATTCATCTATCATTACTTACTTACTTGATTAAATTTATTAAATCGTGTTTTTTTTTATTCTGTATTTTTATAAATGCATATATGAGTCTTAAGGAAAAATCCGACATTATAAATGTAATGAAATGCCCAAATATTCTTCAGAGATGCCATAAAATTATCGAAGCATAAATCAAAGCCATATTGAATGCCTTCAGCCAGAAGGAAGAGAAATACGAAAAAGCGATCGTTACGAAAAATTGACGTGACTGTAATAGGGGTCTACAAGGGCATAGCCCACTTATAGAATATAGGTGTTAATACCACATGCTTGGGAACATAGAAAATATGATCTTTACTTGGGACAAATCCAAGGAGACATCTTTTGCTCTATTGTAATAAGATGAAGAAACTTATTCGAATGAATCGATAAATATTAAGAAAAGCGAGGATTGATAACAAATGGTTTCCTGAAAATTAATATATTAAGATCCCAGTTACAAATGAGTCATGAAATATGCAACAAATTATGCTATGTAACCAGAAACCACGCGCGAGCGCGCACACACACACACACACATATATATATATGATAGAATTTTGAGGAATTAGAATAATCAATATAGTTATTAATCGAATCTAAAAGAATCCTCAACAAAATGCAGAAATCACTTGACGGCCGTCATATTTGGGCCTCATCTGCAGTGTCCTTCCACTACCGAGAATTGAACCTCGAATGTTTCGATGCAACGCAAGCCTCATACCAACTGTACCACCCGGCCTCGGTGATGAAGAAGAAACTGAATAGACACGATATAGAGCCGCTACTTACATATTCCGTGGTGATACTCTTCCGAGTATTCACAACCCAACGGGTTGTGCCCCAAGATCAATGTATTTCCTTTCCCATTCTCAGAGCACTACCTGGGTCAAGCAAGGATATATATATATATATATATATATATATATATATATATATATATGATAGTAATTTGAGGAATTCGACTAAGCAATATAGTAATACATTGAGTCTAGAAGAAGCCTTAACAGAATGCAGAAAGCACTTGGCGACCGTTTGTTCCTATTCGTGAATGTGCAGTGCTGATGAGTCCCAATACAAATTATTTAGAAATGTCTCGGTGTTAATCTCAGAAGAGTACAGATGATTTGGAAAAAAATTGGATGGTACGGCATCTAACGTCCTCATCTTTGTCGCCATATTTATTACAACGTTTCGGTCGTTGTACGCTGCTAAAGTACACATGACACAGTGGATATAGGCGTTAGTTAGATCTAGTGACAGGACCCAAAGTGTGTGAGTTCAATACCCGGTTAAGGCAGTGGAGAACTTTCAGAGGGAAATTAACAGGAGATAACTGATAACTGACATCCATCACACATGGCACGTGGAACTAGAACAGTCTACCCCAGCGAGCGAAATAAAGGTTTTAGTTTGACATTTCAAACATCTGAAGGAGGCCGGAGCGTACAACGGCCTAAACGTTGTAATAAATTTGTCAGCAAAGATGAGGACAATAGTCCGAATAATGTAAATAATGAACATAATACATCCTCAGATATATAGAGAGATACGACATCTAAGGAAAAAATCCCGAATTTGTTGGTGAGCGCCTCAGACTCAACATTGAGGCCTACATTAAGTGCCTTGAAGTGGTAGTGCATCCCTCGGTCAGGTGGGTGGCTGCTCGCAGACCGTATGTCTGGCAGCAGGAATCTGCACCACGTCACACAAAAAGGAGAACCCAGTCATGGCTGTCAAACAATTACAGCGACCACATCATCCCATACGTCTGGCCACCTATCTGCTCAGACGACATCCCCCTTGTTTATAATGTACATTGCAAGATGTCAAACATATATATTAATATATTAAAACATATATAATGATGAGTAACTTCTACAAAATAAATAGTATAAAACTAATCTTTTTATAACTTTTATATTAATTCCGCGCCATTGACAATATTTTAGATCTAATTTATAATACATTTCAGTTGAACAAAGCCAGCAAATTACACTTATGCGTACTAACCCTATTTCTGATAGCAAATATAGATTTCATTTCTGAATAATGACAATCTCTTTCATCTTTATTTTCAAAGAATTTTTATCGATATATGTTTCAGGTCATCTTGTAATTGACTTTTTTTTTTCAATTTTGCACTATTAATTATTTACTCCTGTTTTAATATGACGTCTGATCAGTTCGATAAGGTGAAATTGGCATGAGATCTCAAGAATGATATACAATCAGTTATTAACAGGGGTAAGAAATAGGTTGGTAATTTTAACGCGTCCAAAATAAGACAGTTCTCTTTTAACCATCTGAGATAACCTTTTTTGACTTCCATCACTATTGACAGTGAGACGTTGTGCCTTCTTATGCTAACAAATTCCGCTGATATGAATGGGAAAATTATATAAAAACCAATTGTTAGGTGAGCTACTAGGAAATCTGGTTCATTCTTTCGTACTAAACTGTTTTTTATCGTTAGAAACTATATTACATATTTTCATGTAGGAGTGTAAATATGATAATCTAAACGATAAAAAATACATATTATAATCGTTTTGATTTGCATATCCCACGTTTTCCAAATCAAAAGCTACAGTTAGAGATGACATGTGATATTTTTATAGAGTAGACATTCCAAAATCTCTTCCTTTGAATTGATGGTCGAGCGGGCTGACACCACACACACACACACACACACACACACACACACACACACACACACACATATATATATATATATATATATATATATATATATAAACCAATATAACCTCAATTTTTAAAAAAATATCAATAAACTAATTACTACTAACAATGCTGAAACAGGATCCTAAAACTTCAAGAGATTTCAGGAAACTATCAACCTGGCTATATTTATGGAAATGAAAAAATCCATAAAAAGATCATTCCATCCAACCTATAATTTCACGAACACCTTCACCGGTATATTAACTTTCAAAAGCCCTTAACAAATTAATTACTCCCTACCTCCCAAGTAAATAGTGTTTTAACTTCACAATCAAATCTGTACAAATTTTTCATGTTAAACGAAGCAACCAAATGATAGCATTTTTTTGAGGTGCAAAATTTATTTACTAATGTACTCGTTCATGAAACGTTTGATAGCCTTATCCCTAATCTATACAATCATACTTCTCTCTCCCTCATCACTACTAAACCTACTATTTAAAGAAAAAAATATTATTAGCATGTACCACTCAAGTACCTATCCATGACCCACTAAGCAATATTTATACTCAAATGAACGGTATGGCTATGGGATCTCCTTTAGTCTCCTTTTTTCTAATTATTATATGGCACATTTAGAAAATAAAATGCTTACTGACACTAGTAAAGCACCTATATATCTGAGATACATAGATCCCATTTTCATTTTAGCTAAAAAATATCGATTCAATTACACTACTTAAAAAAAATTGGAAGGGTCACTCAGTCCCCAAATTTACACTAAAACTCAACACTAATAATAAAATTCCATTTCTTTATGTACTTCTTGCACACAAATTTCTTATTTCTCTATATAGAAGACCCTCTAGCACTAACACGTGTCTTCTTAATTATAATAGTGGATACTCCAAATACTATATGCCAGCTGTTATAAAAATACTTAATCCAACGCAAACAAATATCTTCTTACAAAACCATAACTTTTTAAAAGTTACGTCATATCAAACAAATATTCCATAATAATGAATTCCCTTATTCCGTCATTGATCAACAAATTCCAATGTACCTCAATAAACGTAATAATACTAATAACAAAATTGATGATATTAATATTAATTCTAAGCATTATAGTGTAAGTAAAAATAATACTGTTAATTTTTTACTATTGTAACCTAATGAATAATAATTACATAGACGATGAAACAACCCTCAAGATCATAATAAGTAGAAATGTTGTACCCATCAATAATAATAATAAAAAAGTTAAGCTCATCAAATATAAAAATTTAAAACAGTTGACCTCATAGTCTCCCATAAACCTACAACAACACAACTAAATCCTCTACAAAAAACAAAACAATGTTGTGTATCCGTTTACACGCCCATTCAAAGATTGTATCTCTGATACTAATAATAAACCAACTTCATATATTGTTTTTACTACAATCATGCTCTCCCGTAAACTTACCTATCACGTTTCTGATTTTAGTTCCATTTAACAATATTTCTTAGAAAAACATAACCATGTACATAATATTAGAGAGATATTAATTTATAACATCACAATACCCAAACATACACATAGTAAAAGTAGGACGACATCTAAAATAAAATTAAAAAAAACGACACACAATAAAATTACATTTCAAACCAGTCACAACATTTACAGTCAAAGCATATTTAATCACATGATTCTGTTGATAACATTTCTTTCTCACACATATAGTCTATAGGAATTTAGGTCATGCGTCTGCTACTCCGGGGCCATTGTCATCGCATAGCATACTTCTATGTAAACATAACAGCATATCATATTTGATGGTGAACATCTCTGTTGAAATTTCGAAAAAGTCATGATGGCGCATCCGAAACGAAAGCTTAGATCGGGGAACAGAATTATAAGAAAATACCCAAATGTTGGACAGTTTTGTCTTTATTTTCTCCCGAAACTAAAGCCAGTATACGAAGCTTAGAACGGCTCATGATCAAAATAATAGACATTCGTTGTCTGTTATATTTAACAATATATGTCTGAATACATACATACATACATATATATATATATATATATATATATATATATATATATATATATATATATATATATATATATATATACTCCTGTTAGTAAACAACTAACGCTGTTTCTCATTTGCTGACAATCCGCTTAGGTGAAACCTGGATAGGTTTGTCTGGCTCACTAGGTTTACATATATATATATATATATATATATATATATATATATATATATATATATATATATATATATATATATATATATATATTTATTTATATATATTCTCCAGTTAAAAATATTGGCCAGATTATATTTCATGAATTTATTGAGTAAAATTGTGCATTATAACAACTGATAAAATATACATAGGAAAAGACATTTCAACACATCATTAGTATGGAATAGAGTTTCTTTTTAATTTTTCAAACAAGAACTTCTTTTAGGCATGCTCTCAACCAATTTCAAACACTCTGATGAGATGTTAGTCTACTCAGGTTGAACTCCTTCCCATAACATTCCTCGATTTGGAAAATATTATCCCTGACAATGAACGATAGATAATAGCTCAAATATTCTCAACTGGTTTTAATTCAGGGCATTGCCCAGGCAAAAATATTACATTAAATGAATGATCAGATAAACATTTTTAGTTATCTTACCTGTATGTGTACGAGTATTGTCCTGTTGAAAAAGCATGTGTTGTAATATTTGCAGCTGCCAAATTCTCGAAGGAAGCCATTTTGTAGTATTTAAAAAAATCTCTTTTGCATGAATTGACTTATCACACAATATCAGTTTGACAACACCTGCAGGATCCTCATATCATTATTCCTTCATTTCCATGCGTCACGGTTCTTTTGATATAACGTTGCAGAACTAATTGACATGATCACTTAATGCAGCATTACGGGGTATCCCTAGAAAGAGGAAGTCACTATTCATCAGACCAGATAACGTTACAAAACAAGTTTACTTTTATCTGCATCTTTCTTGTCATAATAGGAAGCAAATGTATTTCTGTTATTCATATATGATGGAATACTGATATAAGGTATAGTATATTTATGGGGAAAGTGCTCAATGTCAGGTATAGAGCGTACTCGTATGTAAATATAAAAGTGTACATTAATGACAGCATTATGACCTGAAGATTTCGTTTAAGCAGGAAACGAACAGTCACATCATGGTATGGCATTATATATATATATATATATATATATATATATATATATATATATATATATATATATATATATATATATATATATCTGTGTGTGTGTGTGTGTATATATATATATGGGCATATATATATATAAGGGCATATATATATATATATATACACAATATATATAACGGCATATATATATATATATATATTTATATACATATATATATGTATAAGGTCACATATATATATATATATATATATATATATATATATATATACATATATATATATATATATAAACGCATATATGTGTCTGTACGTTTGTGTGTGTTTGTAGACTCTCTTGCCGCAGTGAACGGAAAATTAGGGTTCTGTAAAATAAAGAGGTGGTCTCATTCTAGAGACATATACGTGTCTCCCGAGGATTGCAAGAGTTGTAACGACTTTTAGGCAGATGGAACATGTCGTAGTCCCATTTCAATCGAGTGTTTAAGGATCAATTTCCAAAAAACATGGCCAGTTTTATTCATCTGACAAATACACAGTTGTATGTAAGTCTATCATTTAGAGGAGCATCATGCTGTCACCTTGCTTTTTTATTTGCCCCCAATCCATCCAATTATTCAATAAAGTTTTATAAACCTGTGAAGATGATCTAGGCGCCAGCTCCTTCTCAGTGACGCCTTGATTCCCAAGAAAAAAAAAATACCTTGAGAATGTTTTTGCGTTTAACTTCGAAATGCAACAGTGATCTTTCAATTGGCCTGTTTGTTAGAAACTGCCAAAGACGTAGTATTGAACGTATGTTATCGCTCATACAAGAGCCGTCGAATATTTGTTTCTTCAAATGTGATTACTCATGTTACATATGGTAAGTTGACAGCGCATGTGAAAACATCAAAGTTGATTCATATGTTTGCGGTAAAATGTCCAAATTTTTGCACCAGACAGAAGGTTTTTTTCTGTAGTGCTGACTTGTACACATCAACTTTACTTTTATCGTAACATCACGATTTTTCGAAAGCCTGTAGCAAAGATTACTGAAGGCAGAATTAGTCTTTATAACCCTGAATTGAAATATATCCAAAGTTTCTTTCAATTTCTTAGGATATATATATATATATATATATATATATATATATATATATATATATATATATATATGGAGAAAAATATTTGGAAAAAAACAAACAAAAATCCTTAAATGCAATTATGTTGTTTTAATATGAATGACATGTCAACGTCTGACGTTTCGGTTTAATAACACTCAAATATTCCTAAAATTTAAGTATTTTGAATGAAAACGAAAAAAATACAAGCGTACATACAATTTTCCATCATAATAGAATTCTTTTCATTTTTTCGTTTTCATTCAAAATACTTAAATTTTAGGAATACGTTTTGAAAGCGTCGCCCATTTGACGACAACGTGACCATGCTTAAACGGAAAGCTGATCATTTAAAATTTTCAGTATCTGTTTTGGATAAGTCTTGTTTTTATGTCCATCGTCTTTGTCATGTTGAACTGATTATGTTAATTGTATTTTAATGAATATTGTCCTGAAGAAGGTTTATTAAACCGAAACGTCAGACGTTGACATTTCATTCATATTAAAAAAATATAATTGCATTTAAGGATTTTTGTTTGTTTTTTCCAAATATTTTTCTCCATTCTGTCGGATTTATATCCATTTATATTTGCTTACATATATATATATATATATATATATATATATATATATATATATATATATATATATATATGTATGTGTGTGTGTGTGTGTGTGTGTGTCTCCGTGTGTGTGTGTCTCCGTGTGTGTGTGTGTGTGTGTCTCCGTGCGTGTGAAGACACACGCGTTTGTATGTGTATATTTGAGTGTGTGTGTGTGTGTGTAGTTTTGCGTTTTTGTGTGCGTGACTTGATGTATAAATCAACCTGGATAACGAGAGTATGACATAATTGGGAAACGCTTAAAAATCATTCCTCAGCTTGATACAAGCATTGTACCTGGAATTGTTTAAAGGAAACTTATCGGAAGCTATTGATGATTTAGCCAGCACGATGTGGCACGTCATCGTGACGGAATGTTTGAGTTTAATGATCTTGGTGAAACTAATTTTCGTGTCGGGTTATGTACTCTATCACAAACAATTTCTTCTTCGCATTGTTCCAATATAAATTACAGGTTGGCACCGAGGGTCTTGAAGAAACAATAATATTCCTGGGAGGTCGTAGAAAATGATATTACATGCGCAAGTGCACTGCAGTTAGTCACATCTAGCATCATTGATGCTTTACATTTTACTCAGCTTTTTACATTTCAATAATTGATAATAGCTTTTGATTGCAACAAGCAGTAATGTATAATATGTATAATATAGTATATAATTTCAAACCAATGTATAAGTATGCTTATTTGCCACATTATAATAATATATATATATGATATTCATGTATCATTCCTTGATTGGCTGTATACAAATGCGACGTAGAACGAAATGCTTAATGCCAAATAATTATAAATCCAAGATATAGGATAGCCTCAATTAGATTTGTTAAGAAATAACATAAATAATATTCAATCGAAATGATCTCAACAGATATATATATATATATATATATATATATATATATATATATATATATATATATATATATATATATATATATATATATATATATATATATATAAGGATTTCCCTTAACCAACATCATTAATTTCCTTTTTTAAAACTGTACCGTCGGATTAGCAAAATTTAGCTTCTTACAAATCTAATCACATCATTTTCCCCGTCTTGTTTTTATTAAGAACAAAATGATTAAAATCTCTACTCAATCTCGTCATCGGAATAACATCATGAGGATAGCTTTATTAATAATAAGAATCTTCGAATATGAAACTTTTATCTCACTCGTTGCGTCTAGCTAAAAATTTTCATAACATGTGATTATCAAGACAATCGAACGGAAAATAAATTGCGTATTAACTAAATATCGTTTTTATTAAACAATGTATTCATGCATTTTAATATTATTGCGTACGCCCCTAAAAATAAATGTAATCACTTAACATTTTTTGTGTGTCATATATTGGTTGTTAAATGATTTGTATTGACAGAACGCTTAGAAAGAAATCTATGAGATAAGATATTCAATTATTCATAGGTTATGAATAATTTCAGCTACCATTGTATATAGACAATTTTTCTCGCCAAAATTTATCTTACATTTTTATAAGTCTAACTAGTCCTTGCTTCGAATATTGCTTCAACATCTCATTGGTGCTTCTTTCTATATATTTAGATATTATTTAGATATTATTCTAATAATACAAAAAAAGAATCTGCAATGCTATTGGTCCTGGTATGGAATCTCGGCTTCAGGCACTTTTCCAACGCCCAAATGTAGATCCTTGTCCTCTTTTTTTGTAAATACTTTCATGTAATTGTTCTGATGAACTTTACGCTACGGTGCCTGCACTTTATAAATTTAGTACTAGATTGGTGGCAAGTTCTCATTATTTTGCATTTAAATAGTTAGATATAGCCGTAAGTTATGTGGGAAGAGTTTCTTTTGTCGAACTTATCTCTTGTGGAAATATCTCCCAAAGTTTGTTCCCAGTCACCTTTGATCTTCAACAGTTGAAATGAATATCAATTGTTATTTTCTGTTAAATTAATTCTTCTACTTATAATATTTCCTCTCCTTAATGCTGAAATTTGAGCAACTGATAGCCCAGAATTAATGACAGTACCCACTGGTGTATCAATGAGATGCATTTAAGGATATGCGTACAGCGTAGTATAGAAATTAATTCTTTGATGTACAGGGTGCGAATGGTGAATTGTCGCAATATTATATTTTAATTTCGCGCATGCATATTGTTTGTTTAGGATTTTGTCGATTAGGTTCAATTGGGCACCGTCTGTGAGAAAAGGAGCAATATGACGCAATTTACTTCACCAGAAATTTGCAAACAGAATGCACTACTGCTTCACATTCACGCCAGAATCTCCATTATGAACATATTGAGAGATTGTGCTTATCAGTCGCAGCGCATTAAAAAGGATTCGTGATGAGTTGGAGTCGAATGATGATTACGAAAATGTTTCTACTGATTACAATTGATGACGACCTTATGCATCAATTCCTCTTCCCACAGAGCCTTAGACTTAACACTGAGTCTTACATCAAGAGCCTTGTAGAGGTAGTGCTGTCTTGGGCTAAGATGGTGGCTGCTTGAAGGCCCTATGTCTCGCAACAGGACACTGAAACATGCCCCACAAGCAGAACAACCCAGTCCTGGCTGTCAGACAATTTCTGCGACCAAATTACTGTTTACATCTGCATCCCACGTAATTATGTGTGAAGTGCAGTTTGGCAGTACACCGATAAAACTGCTTCTAACACCAAATATGATAAGAAGGTGAGGTTACGGCAGGATTCATCAACTTAAAAAGGAGAACATCCAGAAGAAATGCAGGAGATTCCAAAATAATCTGGAGGCCGTGGTTGAAGCCAATAGGGGGTTTATTGGAAAAATGTACTATTTAGTGTTTCGAGATATTTTTGTGTATATTTGGTAAATGTATCTGTTAAAATCAGATGTCACTGTTATTTTAATTTATTGCGCAATTTAGACGACAATTTACCAATCGCACTCGCTACGCAAATGTGTGAATATTTAATGTACATACTGGAACAGATAGATAGATAGATAGATAGATAGATAGATAGATAGATAGATAGATAACTTTTCTTTAGAAAAATCAGCACATTTTGTACGATAACTTTTAAACACAATTCCTGTTCGTGAAAAAGATCTCACATTCCTTCATAGTAACTCACTCAGGGATTCCGAGTTTGCGAAAAGTAATTCATAAAAAAACCACCTCACTACAGTAAAAAACGCAACCTTTTTCCTGACCACGAGTGTGTATTTCCAGCAAAGACGAAAGCTTTCTTGAGTATTTGTTTTATCTGGTTCAGCATCATTTGCTTCCAATCTTCTGCCGAGACGCGGTAAAATGATTTCGAAGATTAATTCAGAAGAACTCGAAAGAAGGGATTTCCTCCGTGTAGAGACGAATGAAAAATGAATGGATTTTTCTTCACACTTCGACGCTTATATTGACGATTTCCGCTTGTTTTTCCCCCTTCATATGCACTTGTCTTTGAACAGATAAAGCGAAAATATAAAACGATTGCAATTCCATCAGCGAAAGATATGGATATTTTCGCCAATCTGGTCTGCGAAGAATTTTATATTTTTGCTGCTTTGGATGTTGTGCCATTATCTTCTGAAAATTATAATATTAAAACACGAAGAATTTCTTGAGTAATAAAAGCAAGGAAAACATAAAGCAATGTTAGTATTTAAATACGACCCGTTCATAAGAATTAACATTATTAATGGAATGCACAGTATTTCATTAATATGAATGATCACAAACAAAGAATGTATTATTCGTTGTGTATCAAATTTAGTCTTGTGTACTAATATTCACAGCAAGTGTTCTAAACATGTGTACTAATATAATAATATTAAAGATTAGATTTACTTCGTGCGTATGATGGTTAATTAACATATTAACCTTAGAATGATACGATAAGAAAAAATAGAAGAGGATCATAGCCCTTATATTAAAGACTTACTCAGCGAATCGATGTGTGTAGTATTGTTTTTTTTTATGATAATTATTATATTAAATGTTTTACTTGCAGTAAACAAGACGTAGCTTCACTGTACCTATTCTATAAATACTTTCATGACAATTATGTCAATTATTTTACATGATTTGATTGACCAGAAGCAGGCTGCTTTACGTCCCCTACTTTTAATCAACTAAGGACTGTTTTAGTTTTACGTTAAGTACTTGACTTTATTTGTCAACTTTTGTACATATTGTTCTGTTTTTGCGAATTTTATTTTCAGTTTTCCCTTTGCTTTTATTTTCCCTCCATGCACAGCTGTCACTCGAATTTTGCTTTTTCTCGTGTAACTTTTAATTACATCAGTTGCAACCATTCTTTTTATTTTATTTATGTTTGTCGTTTTACTGGGTTTTTTTTTGTTTTTTTTTGTTTAAACTTTTATTTTATTCACTTCCAATTTTCTTTTAGTAAGAAAGTTTTTGCTCTATGAAGAACCTTTATTCTTTTCGTAAAGTTCTTTTTACACCGTTTTTTTTTATTTTTCGTTTTTTTTTTTTTTTTTTTTTTTCAGGGCTTCTATTTTATATGTTTAAGTTTATTTAGCTTGAATTTTTAATTTCAAATTTTTTCAAAATCCTTTATTTTCTTCTCGCATAAGTTTCTATTTTTATTTAACGCGGAAGATTATTTTTTCTTGTTTCACTAAAGTCAAAGACAATTTGTCTGTCATACCTAGTATTTGCTTTTGGCCTTCTGCCCCCTATTTGCTTTTTCTTTATTTTTTTCGTTTTAATTTGGTTAAATTTATGTTTGATTTATTTTAAATAAATTTAAATTGTTTCCGTTGAATGTTGTTTCCCATTTCTTTCATTTTCTTTAGTTTTATAGAACTTTTGATATTGGCTGGTGTTTAAAAAAAAAAATTCTGCAAAACAAAAAGAAAATGCATTATTTCCAACATAAGTCGGTTGTAAAGAAAAATCTATTTGGGACGGCCTCAAAAGCCGACTCACCAGACAAAAATTGTCAAATGTGGAAACACAAATACAATCGAATAATGGTGGAGATAAAAAATATTAATGGGAAAAAGATGGTGGCCAATAATTGATAAAAGAAGAATGAAAATATGATAGCCCAAAAGGGCCAAAACAAACCTAATTCCAAAACGAAACATGACGCTGGATAAATGGAAAGCTCAAATAGACATATTACTTACGAAATCGGAGAAAAGTTGGAGACCGATAATGGCCAAAAGAAAAACGAATATAAGACAAAGAAAAGATGGAGGCAGGAAGAAGAATCAACCAAATAAGTGGCCGAGCTATCCCCCCCTGCGGCTGGAATTCCCCAAAGTTGTGCGAGATAAACGTGGCAGGCTTTTTGGAAAGTGTCAGTGAGTATGCTCATTTTGCAAAGATGGCTACTTCTGGGTTGATGAATAGGATTGTCTTTCCTCTAAATAAACCGTGGAGAAAACTATGGAGACCTTGACGGTATAATCTGAGCAAATTATCAAGCGTTCTGATTTTTTTCGAGTGAGATATTCCTTTGCCCTAACAAAAAGAATGTATGGGAGTGGTGGATAGATAACTCATAACCAAAGACCTCATACCCAAAGCAGATTATGGAGGAAGGCGAAGGTTTCAGAGTAACAGTTTTGAGGCCCCTCCTCCCAAAAATTTGTATCAAGCACTGTATATTTATTACGATCTTAAGCATGCGGAATGGAGTTTATGTTGGACAACGACGTCTTCATCTCCGTTCCTAAATGTCTGATTTTTTGTGACCGGAATATGACGATTATAGTGACGGATCGGAAAACGGCGTGATGGAAGTGCAGCCATACTGGTCACCTTGCCCAGAGAGACTTCTGGGAATCCAGCCCCTGTCAACCACAACCCCTCCTTACCTAGTACTAGTAGTTCCGTGGAGACTGCAAAGAGCATGCCAGCGGCTACATCATTTTTACGCCATCGACACGCGATAATGCGCTAAAGGAAAATGTTTGATCACTGTTAGGGACAGAGGGTAGCAGACAACGGGGGCTCAGTCCTCTGCTAAAGGAAATTTTGCAGAAACAATCAGCCCAAATCAAATGTCTCTAAACCTCTGCCATGTCTTCCTCCACTGGGACAAACTTTCAAATTTATCTCCATTCACAGGTCCCACACACCACAAAACTTGAAATTGTCCACCTTAAGAAAAAAACGGGCCCCAGCAGCTCTAGCAATAAATCATCTATTTACACACATGGACTGCTGCTTCAAGCTTCCTCTCCATAAAGGACATTAGTTGTGCATGGATAAGTCAAGCCGGGCCGTCATCAGAGGAGAAGAATGAAAGGAAAAAAAGAATATCAATCTGCCCAATAACATGGCGAAATATATCTGTCGTGTGTGCTCGACCAGGCGGAAGTGCAAAGAATATGGGAACTGAATTAATGACCTTAGGTATTTGCTCTTCGTATGAATGTACATGCGCAAGGTACTTGAGGATCCAACGAATTTTCTCAATGCGTAAAGAATCTTGATAGTCATCAGGACTGATTCAGAAGCACGGCAGATATGGGAGATGTTGGAAAAGACAAACAAAGGTATTTAACACGATGCCCCTGTTTATGAAAACGAGGAAACTGCGAAATTCAACATTTGTTGTAGGCGGGTTCCTTTTGATTCATCCCAGGCTTTATAGTGCTCTTAAATTTACCTTTCCCTAGGAGACTGGAGGCCTATCTCATAACGGTACCATCAAAAAGTTATGGGCATCGGATCAATGGGAGATGTCGTCGGCGTTCGCAACCTTTCATTGTTTAGATAAGCGTTTCTCAGTGTCTCTATGGCTAGCTTTTCTGAATATCCGGGCCTGATATCACGATCTTCAAAGTTTCAGAGTGAATGGTTTTATGTACAGGAGACCCATCTGATTCCCACTACAATGATAATATTCTGTCTAAGGCGTTTCACCACTATTCAGCTTATTTTAATAGTCTCTCTTGTGGTGTTTCTTAGCTGGTTAGCAGGTCCTGGAAGACGTAGTGTGTTTTTGTGTTCGAGGGCATGATTATTTTTTTGGCAGTTATAAAAGTAAATCGCTTTGTTTTAATCGGATTCATGCACCCAAAGAGAGTACATGCCGGGTGGATTTTTTCCGGCGGTTCGAGCCGTTTTTGACAACGTTTTAACAGATAGTTTTAGCGTGTGATTTTTAATGCCGTTCTTGGTCCCCATATAGATTGTAGTGAGAAAACAATGGTGTACTAACAACTCGCATGTGAAATCATTTCGGTATTTTATCGAGTTGACTTATCTGATCGATAAATTTAGAAATAAATACGATGGAGATTTAGTGAGGATGTAGACAATAATAGGGGTCCGGAATCGATAGTTCGTATGAGCTATATCGACCGGGTGTTAGTTAATAATTTCGATTTAGGGCATTTAGGATGTCCAAATTTCTATTCAGTAATTTACCCAGACGATAAGTTCGTTCGGGTCCAAGTAAACTTTGATAAGCTTAAGCTTATATTCGTAACGCAAAACATCTTTTTTCAATATGAAGGATGTTCCTGGCAAGTTTTTACTAATATTAATGCGGGAGCGGACGGGAAACGGGTTCGGGAATAAGTGCTGTGTTCATTTGAAGTCTGTCATTATATCGTTTGCTACTGATTATAGTAGTTGAGTCAATCGAGATAGATTAGCAGGTCACACTGCAGCCAAATCATAGATTATAGGGTGCAATCAAATTGGGAAAAATTGGGGAAGTAACCGTAGCTAGGGTTGAGCTGACCTCTTTATTATCAAGAAAGACCAGGTTCTGGTATTTAGTGGTCAGTTAAAGAGAACCTTCCGAGGCGACGAAATTTCGTAGGGCGTCTTATCTTCACATGTCAAGCGTCACATATTTGGATAGACGACAGGTGACAACGAACGAAAGAATTTGTGAAGATTTTTGATTTTTTCACCAGTGTTTGCTTTTTTAGTTAGAGTTTAGTTAGTTTCAGTCTTTTGTTCTTTTAGTCATTTTTTAGTGTAATGGTTAATTTTTTTTCATGCTGCTTTTTGTTTGACTAAGGCCGGGCGTCTTTCTTTGTTGGTATAAACAACAACTTATTGTTTGATTGTATTTTCTTTGCTTTATTTTTTCTTTAATATCTATATTTCGCTAAATTTTACTATTTACTAATTTTTGTATTTACTTTTTTATAGTTACTATTCAATATTGTCATATTTGGGTTGAATTTTATTTTCTGCTTCTTCATCTATCTTCATTTGAAAAAAACTAAAAGATTTATTTCCGTGCTCGAACGATAGATAAAGAACCTAAAATATCGAACAAAATTTACGCCGGGCCGACAAAAGTCAGCTGGTAAAAAAAAAAAATTAAAAAAAACAGACTTTAAGACGGTTTCAACGGCAGAACAACCCGATAAAAAATCAACAGATTTGAATCTTTAGAACAAAAATAAGGTTGAATATATGACGGCCCAAACTTGCCAAAATAAAAAAAATGGAGAGAAAGATATGGTGGCTAAGCATAGTCAAAATCAAAATAAAGAAGAAATATAGATGTTGGTCAATAATGGCCAAAATAAGAAAAAAAACGTTTTGTGGCTTAAAATGTCCACAGTAATAGATTAGACAAGTACAATTCGACGGTAATAATGATAGTAAGAAAAAAAGTCAATTAGAGGAGAATGCTGTGGCCGCAAAATCGCCCAGTTCCTGGTAGTCTCCACGAAAATGCTTAGTAATCATTGCAGAGTTATGGGGGGAAAATTAGACGTTACGCACATCTTATTAAAGAAGATAGGCTTTTAGTGGATCTCCAGGATTTAGAGAAATTTTAGAAATGAATTGTGTCTGTCTTTATGGTCGACATGTGTACGCGCAAAATTTGTGGCCCTATGAAATTCACCGTTATCAAGTTGTTGACGTCCCTGGGGGTTAAACCCCAAAGAGGGATGTTTTTTTCACGTTGGACATATGACTACATACGCCTGTGGATTGCATAGGATTTTCTTGCCGTGATCTTATTAAAAATTGCGTCATAATAAGAACCGTGTACGAGGGAAGGCGAAAAATCAAAGTTGCAGAGTTCGAGGTACTTCCTCAGTTTTTAAGGGATAACTTGGCTGCATATCTGGGCCAATATGGCCAGATACCCAGTACTACCTCCGATGGCATTAACCGAGTATGGAACTTCGAAATTATGTTGAGCCATAAATTCTACCGCTCTATACCCAACTGTCTGGATGTGGCTGGTCAGGAAATACCTGTTATTGTGACCGACAGAAAGTTAATTTTTTGGACGTATTGAGAGTCTGGACATCACTCCTCTTCTTGCCCAAATAAGAATGCATCAGAAGTTCTGGCCTCAACAGACAAAATCCACCCCTGGCCGAATCTATGAAATCTGCCTCAACTGTAGTGGGCATGCCAAAAACTGGGACCGGTGTGTTTAAACCCACGGTTGCCTCTGTTGTGAGGCCACCATTTAGTGAAAAGCCTTTGCCAGATGCATGTTAAAGAGAACGAATTTTGACGGGGGTTGTAGTTTGGAATATGTGCTGAGATAAATTAAAATCCAAAATTATATCGTTTGCTGCTGATTATAGTTGTCGACATAATCTAGTTAAATTAACAGCACATACAGTATGTGTGGAAAAATGAGATCGTACGATAAATTCCAGTGATATTGGCCAAGTAGCCTTAGCAAGAGCAGAGTTGGCCTCCTTGCTTCTCAAGAAGGATAAGGCTCTGAGAAATAGGGACACGTCCAAAAGAATGTCTTTCTAGGTGGCGAATATAGCCGCTGAGTTGCGTGCAAATGAAGTTCGGAATGCATGTAATAGATATATTGCGCGCGTAACTTTACCGGATAGGCAAACCGTGACTACAAACGCGGGCAAATATAAACATTTTCGTGACTACTTTCAGGATCTGTTCGCCAGAGAACTCAATCTGAACACTGCTCATTCAGGCGCCTATCCGGCCGACTTTTACCGCCTCGAAGCGGCTTCTTGTGAGGATCCCAATACAGAGTCGGAAATCTGTGAAGACCAGAAGCTGGATGTCCGGGACAAAACACCAGGATTATATTTTAATCATTGCCCGTTTTTGCTCCTCTGCTGGATTTACAACAACTGGACGAAGCAGGGGACTATAGCTCAACGTTTTACTAGAACTGTGATCAAATTGTTACGCAAGAACAAAACATAAACGATGGGTATGTGATAGGTAACTTACGCCTTTGACGATATAAAATTTGAGTTGAGCATTTTTGCTAAGATCTTTGCCAGACGTTTGTAGGTGGTCCTTTCTAGTCTCATTGGCTCAATAGCAGACTTGTGCTGTGAACGGTAAAATTATCAGGTTGGGGCAAAAATAATGACGTAATAATGTCATTTTTCGACGTATTTTTAACGTCAAAAAACGATATTATTACGTCATTATTTTTGCACCAACCTAATATTAATTTGGAATCCTTGATCATCTAACAAGTCGACATTGAAGCTGCGATTAACAATTTAGATCAGTTCAAGTCATTGGATAGAGATGACCATCGGATTATGGAAGCTGCTGCATTCGTGGTCGTAATTTTGCGCCCGTATCCCACTCCTGTATGCGTTACCTGGTGCTACCACCTCGGCCAGGTACACTACATACGCTGATGATGTTTCGGTTCTTGTGTCGAGCAGTTCCGAGATTGACGAAGACGGCAAACGGATCAGATGGTACGAGACGGCAACTAGGGCTAAGTTCAACTGCGATATATCTGTTGGCTTTCTGTTGGGCGCGTGTAAGTTATTCTCACCGGATATTTCGTCTGGACGAGACGGGCCGGTCAAGATACTTACCGTCTGGAACAGTCCGTATCTCCTCTTTGAAATTAATTAGTCTGAGCTGCGCGAGAAGTGTAGTCTCGGAGGAATCTTTCCTTAAAGGTTTGGTCGGAAGTATATTACCTCTCACCTCTACCCAATTCTCTTTTACCGAGTCTCCGTTTGTCTATTCCCATCCATCATGCTAATGGGTTCACTTAAGATCTTGTTCCAATTCTTGTAGGGAGACAAGGCTCCCAAGTTATGTCGGAAGGTCTGTTACCCTTCTGAAGGTTGTCTGTGTATACCTAGCGTTGACATATGTCAAAATAAGTTTCGTTTCGCGTTCGTAAATCCAACCTGTTTCCCAATCTCCCATCCCTAACAATTGCGCACATGGGCGAAATGGACACCCACGTTTTCCCAAGTATGACTGCTATTGTGAATGTCAGATTGCTCTCAAACACCTTTTTGACGGATGAACCCACTAATGTCGTGGCGTTGTCTCGCGAGGAATTATATCACGTGTTAGTAAGGGTCCTTTTCTGATTTTCTTGTCTAATAATAAAGCAAAAGCTTTACCTTGTAAATGATCTTTAAATTCCAGTTTAGATTATCTTTGCCTGACTTTTCACTGATAAATGAATGATATACACATAACTTCTTCCTTAGTTTCTGCTGCCCACTTTAGACTGGTCGACTGGAATTCAATCTCACAACATTGAATCCTCAATCCGAGCCCCTATCCGTTACTCCTCCTTGCGTTTAAATTCAAATTGTCTGTTTACAGAAAAGGGAAGTTTATGAGAACAATTACCATGAAAACATTTATAGAAAAGGCCCAGGAAAGCTAAGTTACGGCATTGAGAAAGATGCCTTACAATATTAGAGAGGCCTATCTACATTGATATTTAACCAATACTAGTATATCTCTATGAAATTGAATCCTAGATACTAGGTCATAACTTGAACAATCCTTGCAGATTTCAATTACCAGTAGGATAATTGTTACAATCCTATCTGTTTTACTCATACCCACAATACAACTACTATACACACTACATTCTATTTGTTATTATAAGTAAGCTAGAGACTAATTAACATATAAAGAGTGATGTATATAGGTTAAATGTAAATAGTACGCAATTTTATACACGCGACTTGAATAACCGAGGTTTCTGATATCCATAATGCTGTCTGGAACCAATCGCCTGCGAATTTCTGTCCAGTCATGTACTTTTCTGGAAGAGTTAAATGTATATATCTCGAGCAGAGAACTTGGCAAACGTATTTAATTCCATTCAACTTAAAAAAAGAAAAAGAAATGATGAATCCAAATATTCATGCGTTTTGTTTCTTTTGTTACTGCTATCATAATGGAATAGTTAAGATTCACAGCAGTTGCAAAAATATGTTTCTACAGTAATCTTTACTTGCATCAGCGCTCTTAAGAATTATCGGTTTCATATAATTTGAAATTGCGTTTATCTTTCTGAGGACTTTATTTATTTAGATTATATGATTGTCTTTAAAGACATCCCAAAGTATCTAAATTTGGTAAATTGGCAAAATGCTCAAACATTGGACAAAGATTTTGTTGAGGCTTTTTCTGAATGTGGGAAGGTATTGCTTGTCCGTATCGCAGCATTCAACTGCTTATCGAAGTCCGGGATAATTATATAAAATTATAAGACAAAATTTACAGATACTGTGACATAGGTACATATATTTTGCAATATATTTGTTTCATCATTATTTTGTTCTACAGTTATATTATTTCATAAACCATGACTTTATCCTTTAACATTTCTATTGGTATAATTTGTTTAGAGATAATCAGATAAGCAAAATAGTAATGGCGTAAGATTATATGGAGTAAAACATTACATATGTAATTTTACTGTCTGAATTTTACTCTTCTATCCTCAAATGCAATAAGTTAAACATTGAAGAAAATCATTTTATATTTGCAATGAACAAAATAATTCTTATCAAGTTTTGCACACCAATAATGGCTGATGAAACTTCTACCAAGAAATGTCAAAGCAAATGGTCATCGTTTTCTAAGTAAATTGAATCGTTAGTCTAGACACGGCGGTAGCAGTGTTGAACGGAATGCAAATATGGATTTTCGTGCCATTGACCTGTTGTTTCACAGACACCATTGTACGCATGCACACACAGACACACACAAACATTCACGCGTGCGCAGAATACAAATCTCAATGTTTATATTTAATTACGTCTTTTCTGATTTTATTTTTTCAGAAATTATAAAATTTTTAATTCTGCTTAAAAAATGAACATTTTAATATCGATTAGCACATTCTATTAATTTCCGTTTTTTTTCCCCTGTTAACTGGAAAAAATATAAGTTATGAAAATACAATGATTTTTAAATAATCCTGAATTTCATATCATTTTAATAATTGATGTATTTACGTTTTTACTCTTATCAAACTATTTGCCTATCAGAGTTTAAAACCACAATATATCTCCTTCTGTGTAACCTCTCCAATATTTTCAATTAATCATCAGTAAATACATATATCAAAGATTTAAATATTTTGTTTTATCTCACACGAATAAAAGCTTATCGGCTAATGGCTACCAGTACAAAAATAAAAATGCTAAAATAATTGTAATTCCAGAAATAATCATTGGATTTATGTCTGCTACATAAGTGAAACAAATGAATGTATTGATCTATTTAAAAGATAACTTGAGAATATATCATGAAATGGTCATATCATCCTTTCTTCATAACAGAATCCAATGTATATATAGATCAAGTGTTACTCATTGTATATGGAGACGAAGCATTAATGAAGAATTGGTAAGAAATGATGATTTATGAATATATTGAAGATAGATACTGATTGACCCTTGAAAGGAAAGTGTCAATATATTATTAATCAGGAAAGAAAGCAAGTCGATGCCTGTTTAACATTTTGGCAACACTTGTGTGAATGCTGTCTGAGTAGAAGTTTCTTCTTATCTTTAAACAAAGAAGAAATAAATGTTTTGATTCCGTGTAGTTTGCATGGATTCGACTGGCTTTAAATGTGTGAACCAAACAATGGAGTTACCCAGTTACTTGCCGGTGAAATAGTGATATATTAACAACAGACTTGCAACGTAGCGTCTGTGGCAAATAACCCTCAGAGTGAAAAATAAGATCACTCTAAAAACCAGTTTAAATGTTGTGAACTTTATTAATGCTGGAAAGATAGCATCTAAAAGTTTAAGCACACATATATCCAGAAAAAATACATTTCTTAATCTAATCTGACTCCTGGGCAAATATATATATATATATATATATATATATATAGCATAGCGAATTGAGTCACTGTCAGTCACTGGGCGTGTTTATAAAAATAAATACCCTAAAAATCCACCTATTTCCTGTCGTGCGCCGACGGCTTAGTGGTAGAATTTCTGGCTGATACCATTTCAGTCGGGTTTCGAAGAGCAGCGTGTGCGTGCGTATATACATATCCACAGAGAGAGAGAAGAGAGTGCGTATGTTATTTTCTGGATTAATAGAATTATCCGACATTTTTGCAGTATTATTTGCAATGATTTATATATATATATATATATATATATATATATATATATATATATATATATATATATATATATATATATATATATATATATATATATATATATATATATATATATGAATTCCAGTTGAGATCTGGAGTGTCAATGAAACCGAAAAGTCGTTGGGAGAATTCAACATTCATCATGACTGGAGGAAACATTGATGATGAAAGGATAACTGTTTGGTTTTCACTTATTGAATATTAGAAGCCAATTTTCCCGAAGTACAGAATGATCACATATTATAATCATTCTCTTATGAGATCTTTGGCTGTTCAGACAGGAACATCAGAAATACGATACCTAATCAAAATTAAAAGAAACCAATGAATACGTTTGTTAACTTATCAGAAATATAGCGATGATAATTAAATTCGGACAGGAGATAATCATTAAATATTGAATGGTCATTTTATTCTTTCTACCTATTGCATAATCCAATCTGCTTCTTTGTTATTATATTTTAGACAGGCCCATATTTTTATATCATTATTATTATTATTATTATTATTATTATTATTGTTACTGCTACTACTATTAATACTACTATTATCAACATTAAGATTAAATATATTTTGAGTTCAAAAACCTAGAGAGTAATCAAATTTATTTAAATTGTTGCAGCAAAAATATGTCAAAGAAACCAAGAATAAAACTCTTGCACAGCGAAATCAACGTCAGCAAGAAAAAACCTCTAAATGGTCAATATCCAGAACGTCCTAATAAAGCCGATGTTGATAAGGTTAACACTAATTGATGATTACGAGAATTTGGATTAAAGGGTGAAACGCAAGGCGTTATTTTTGCAGCGCAATATCTGAGTCTTTTCTCTAGTAATTTCATTAAAACTTTCAGAGACACATTATGTGGATCCAAAATGTATGTTCTGTGTGAAATGTTAGAAAAACATAGACCAAATCTGTACTTGCGCCAGATGAATATAAATATCAACATGATAGGGTGGAGCTTTATTTACACTGGGTAATGTGAAAACTTTGGAAATGTTGGTAATATTGGAGCAAATATTTCGAACATAATGTTTAAAAAAAAATTGCCGACTAACTGATATTACATTCCAAGCAGACTGTAATATGCCAAACAAAGAATGTGGAAAACAAAACGGGATTACAAAAAAAGAAAAAAATGTAAGTTGTCTATTTTTTTGATCAACTGAATTAGGACCATTTTGCACAGCAGAATCCAAAAACGACATCCATTTTTTTTTCAATCAGGTTAGGTTTTTATGATAATTTGAGTTTTAAAAATCCGATCTTCTGACTAAATTGATTACATTTTTGTGATATTGTAGTGACTTTTATGTAGTCATGGAATCTCTACCCCTCCTCATCATTGATTAATCCCAGAATCTCAGGAAACCGAACCATATCTGAGAATAAGTAATGCATTTTGATGCTCATGTTCATCCAAGGACTTTGACAAATTGAGTACACGAACTTGATCATTTTTCCTCCTTTTGAAGAAAAAGGATGCGGTGAATCATCGTTAAGAACCACTTCTTCGTCTACATCTTCTGTAACACTGGAGAAATCTTCATCACACTCGTCAGGAAGTTCTTCAAAGACAGGTACTGGAATTTCCTCATAGTGAGCTACAGGACAACGTGCTGATTCAAGATCAGATTACTTGAGGTTGCTTCGGTTCTTTCTGTTCATCACAGTGACATCAATAGCGCAGAAGTAGAAGACAGTGATATGGTTTGGAGGCACCCTCCAAACCATGGGAATTCCAATCTTCTGACAATTCTTCTTGCCTTTTGTCCACTGATGCATATAGATGCATGACTTGCATGCCATTTGTGGCGCCCAAGCTTTATCCTGGTCATGAAGTTTAATACCAAAAAAAGATTGGAAAGCACGCTTAAGAAACTTATGTCTTGATTCCTTTTATGGACAATGCAGAATTAGGCGGAGATGTAGCAGAATACATCAGGCTTATATTTGCAAGATATTTTAGTCGAAGCCATTTCATCCAGCTTATAAAAAAACAGTCATAAGTTGGCACATGCAAAATCTTCAGAATTATTTTATTGCAAGCAATATAAAAGAATTGTGCATCATAGGACGCGAAAATGCTTGTAAATGGAGACAAAAACGTAAAAAGAAAGAAATAGGTAGCTTTGTTCAGACAATTCACGTGATTGAGCAAGAGCAATGCGATTTTTTGAATTCAGCACCTCAACATTATCCTAAATCAGCAAAAATCTTAAACAATAAATTTGGTGTTGACCATTGCTATCGAAGTATAAAGGCCTGGAAATCGAAATAGTAAAAATGTGAAAATAAGAATAGTACCAATCATGCGCTTGGTGTGATAAAAAAGGAACTTAACAAGGGATTGAAAATAATCGCAGGAATTCCCAACTTATGCGAAATACAAAAAAACCCACATATTAAGAAGAAATTTGTCCATGTAAAGCTAGGGATAGTATGTCTTAAGTCCTCCCGCAAACATGTTACTCGAAATATATTGATGATTTCTTTAAGAATATTTTATTTATATCAACAGCAATTAAAATTTGACACCTGTGAAATTTTCTTTTTTTTTTTTTTTTTCACAGTGAGTAAAGAGTTAAATTAAGAGGCATATCATGCGAATAAGAGGGGAAGATAAAGTTGAAAAGGTTAAGGTGGCAGATATCGAGGAACCATTCTCTTGGGAGTCTGTTCCACAGAGTAGCGGTTTCACCGGTAGAAGAAATTCGAGTGGAACATACTTCTTACGGAAGTTATTTCGATATTTTGCTACGATGTAAGTAGCATGGGTGGGTGGGGGGCTTTTGCGGAATCTTAGGGTGGGACAAACTAATAATTTCTCGTACCCGTGAAGGTTAAAACTGTTGGAAGCAAGGAATATAGTTCGTCCGAACATGCTTACCATCTTAGTGAGTGCCTATTATCATTCCTTTTAGAGCTAATATATATATATATATATATATATATATATATATATATATATATATATATATATATATATATATGTTGTGTGTGTGTGCGCCTGCGCACGCGCGTGTGTGTGTGCGCCTGTACCTGTGTGTGTTCTTTATGCAAATTAGACCTAGAATCAGAAACAAAAAGAAAACAATTGATTCTCGATTTAGTAAAATCCTATACTAAATGTGTAAAGAATCAAGAAATATACATAAAAAACACAAAATCGACGAATATACATTAACATTTCTTCCTACAGTTTCCATTCTTATTTTTAGGATAAAGATATGAAGTAAGTATATGTTTACGAAATTAAAATCATATGAAGTAAATATCGAATGAAATTTGTCTTCGAGGGAATCCCGATGCAGAGCAAATGATTGTTATCTGATTTTGCAAACCCATAGTCTCTACGTGAGAAAAGTTACGTAGAAGAAATATGGTTAATTCTTTTGGGCTTCAAAATTCAAAATTATTAGATACATTAAAGTAAAAGAAAATATTTTGACATTGATAAAAAGGAAACAATGGTAATGATAAGCTCTGCTACTGCTTGAGACAACAAAATAAAATGGAAGAAAACGAATACTTAGAAAATATTCAGACCTTGTAAACGAACTGAAAGAAATGCGAAATACGGACGTGATATTTGATCTTGTCCTTCATATTGTTTTCAGCAAAGTCAGTAGAGACATTAAAGTATATGAATGTCGTAGAAATAAGGTAAATTACCCCGAGCCTCTAAATGGCAATATTCACAACGTAAAAGATAAATTGCTTTAGAAGTTAATGAACTATTCAGGAGATTTTCAGCTCGGGATCTCTGGTATAAGCGTTCATTAAAATGGGTTTGCAAACATAATCAATAAATGTTGTTGTTGTTATTATTATTGTTTTTATTATTATTTATTATTTTTCCAGTTTCTATCCGAGTCATGTTCTTAAATAACCTTGTCAGATCGCGACATCTGCATGGATGATATGCATAGTGACAAACACGTTCAGAAATATAGAAACTCTTTACTGTATACAATCGCTTTCTAAGATCAATGGTTAATAATAGTTTTGAGCGACTGAAGCTTATGTGTCTAGCTGAAGAACACCTTTCATTGTAACTTCTGGATTGACGCTACATAATCACAGATAAAGAACTAAATAACAGAAAACATAACAATTGAGAATGTTCTAAAGTTGCAACAGGTGAAATGGATATCACATTTAATTCTAAGAAAATTAATGACAAAATGCTTCAAACTAATTAAAAATAAGTTTATGTGGGAATCCCCTATCAAAAATAGAAAGGGCGATACTGGATACCAGAAATCTATTTCCTTAGAAATTGTTTTAAGACAAATATTTTATAAATTTCAACACTCAGCATTACAAGCTGCTGGACAATGAATTCCGATTTTTTCCTTATAAGTTTGGCTTAATGTTGTTTAGTAGTTTATCAATATATATGGGTAATTCTATAAAGATATATAAATATTTGAAATTAATTTTTATGCCTTCAACTACAGATATTTTGTAAATACTTTCACATTTACTTATGTTTCCTATATATATATATATATATATATATATATATATATATATATATATATATATATATGTGTGTGTGTGTGTGTGTGTGTGTGTGTGTGTGTGCATGTATTTATATATTTATATACATACATGTATATATATATATATATATATATATATATATATATATATATATATATATATATATATATATATATAGATAGATAGATAGATAGATAGATTTATATCATAAATGATCGTGTTGGTAATTTATTAAATATATTGCTTGTAATTTTATTATAAAATTTGATTTTATACGATTTTAATTGTAACACTGATTGTCATTTTGTGATAAATGTTTATTGTTGGTTATTTTATTATAAAACATATTGTTGGTCATTCTATTACAAAATGATTTTCTTATAAATCCAGTGCTGGTCAGTTTACTATGAAAATATATTGAAGTTCGTTTTGATATAAAATCTTTTATTGGTTATATATATATTTATTATAAAAATGTATAGCTAGTAATTTCACTACAAAATTAAATATTGGTATTGTTTTAAAAATAAATATTTATTGCTGGTAACTTTACTATAAAAAATAATGTTTTGATTTTTGTTTCGAAGTTCACTATTTACCCGTAGCTGGAATCCTAGCAGAGGCTAACTCTCGGGGTCAGGGTGAATCTGGGAACAACATCTTTTTAGAGGTGGTTTTACGCTCCTCAAAAATTTAATCTCCTAATGAAAGTCCTGGCTGCCGGATGGATTCCTTATAAGGAAATAGCTACTATATAATTTCCATTGCCATTGACATGTTCATTTCAGCATTATAAAAAATATTCTGTACATTTCATTCCAGTGATACTCGGCGTGTTATATTTCTGCAAGTAACAAACGCAAATAAATATGGTAATTTTAGTAGATTTTGTAGCTATGAGCATTAAGCCAAAAATATTTTCAAGTAAAACACTACTCTAAAACATTCAGAAAACGTGACTATTGTCCACTGTGCTAAAAAGATTTCACAGCCTTCACATTAATGGAATGTTTCCCAGTATATCTAAATTTTAAATCAATATACATTTGATGACAATCATTATAATTAGCTATATAAAAATAGAGGCAAATATACAAGAAAAGATTTCGTAGATGCAAGAAATGTTGTAGCTATAAATTATAAAGATTAAAAATCTTAACCGAATGAATGGATGAAATCCTGATTAATAGAATAGAATAATGAGTAAACTATATCGTAAAATAAGAATACATTCTGATATAATGGAATATGCATACACCTGAGTTTCCCCTCACTGGAATATGATTGGCTGGTGTCCGTCATAAATACAGAAGGTCGTGTAGGAACGACAGAGTTTAACCCTATGACGACGCCCATTAGACTACGCCATTGTTTAGCCTATTGGTGTACACCTATTACTGCTGCCGTTTACTGTTTGGTTTCAGTAGCCAAACCCACGTAGTTACTTCGATGAATATATCCCTTTCCGGGACATATCATATTCACATATATATATTGTGTTAATCAAATATTTTATACTCCATCTTGTATATTGTGGAATTATTCATAGATAATTATTTAGAATGCACGTATTTTTTTACATAATGCAAATTGACTATCGACATGAATATTTTTTATAAGAATTGATGTTATCAGCCGGAACACCCATAAGATATCACTCCTGTCAATGAACTGGTTAATATGTTTAACCTATTCTGCCATGGTACTGTTTAATCTAATCTGAACCCCAATATTATGTGACAACTGAAAAGAGGAATATCCCTAAGCACTACCATAGAGTTTGGGCACCTTGCTACCAGTTCGGATGAAATAAGCAGGAAACTGCCAACCCAATAGCACAATACGAAGCGACGTAAATTCCAGTCAATCCTAGCGCCAAAATTTCACCACACACACTATCTTTAAGTTCTCAATAAAGGGAAGCGGACCAAACATCCTAAACAGAAAAAAAGAGATAAACAGCTCTCCTGTTCAAAAGATGAGAAAGAGGTGTGATCAGACTGATATAAGAACATATCTACTCTTAGAGAAAAAGAATATATATTTGTATATAAAAGTGTAGGTCGGGGCTTTAGAATTATCGAGTTAAATTAAGACTAGTTGGAATTTGGCAATGTAGATAGGGATAATTAGTTAATTATGCATCCACCTTGCCCTATTTACTAAACTAATAGTTTAATTTTTACTCTGGTTCGTTGTTTCATAACAAAATATGGAAAGAAGTATAAACTATTATTCTCGGCAATTTTATTTTATTTATTAAACACTAGGAAAGGCAATAATATAAGGAAATTAATTAAAAACCGACACATGAGTAATTATGACTTGGTCAAATGTCTCGAATTTTGAAAACATGACTAGTTGCATTCCAGCATTGTCGATCTGGCCCTGAACTATCTCTAATAACAATTAACGGAGGCTCCCTCAGGGAGACCACATGCGATAAGCGCCCTTTTGGGACTTAAAGTCAACCTAAGCTTCAAGTGACAGTCATGCATGCGATACATTGCTAATAATGGTGTTAAATTGGTGGCTTCTCTGTAAACTTCACTAAGTAGCTGACAGCATTTATCATCTACCTTTACAATAGGTAGATCAGGCCCCAAATGGAGTACTGCTGCCATATATGGACAGTGGCTTCCGAATCTTGTAGGTGACAAATTATTTTCCCTTTATCTCAGCCGAAACTTCACAAGACACTCACTTTTCTATCACTATTTCCACTGAACGTGCTCAAACGAAAGCTACCCCTCGCCATGATATGCATATTGCCAGGAGCCATTGCCATTCACTTCGTATTCCATGGGTGAAATGTAAGTTCAACGCGAACAGCTTCTTCCTACGAATCATTGCTTTGTGGAAACGAAACCCAAGAGGACGTTTCCCTGATCATTACAATCTTAACGTGAGTTAATCGTTAGCCTCCCCATATACTCGCATAAACTGTGCCTCTTACTCTGTAACCCTGTACATCGAGTGACTCCCAGGCCTTGTACAAGGTTAACATCATTGTAAAAAAATATAAAAATAGTTGGATTCATGGAATTATCAGCTAAATTTACTATCGTTTTTTACCTGTCCCTGCTCTAAATCAAACAGATAAAGAAGGAGAGTGTATATTTGTTTGTTCACGTAAAAGCTAACATTTAAAACTTTTCTTGAACTGTGATAAAAATTACATATGGAGAATTACTCACTTTTTTTCCTTTTTTTAATACAGATTCTCAAATAAATTGTTCATTCACGAAGAAAAAGACGAAGAAAAAGAAGTAAAACGATGACTAGTGAAGGAAAGAAGAAAAATAACGTGTAAAGGGAGATAATCATTAGTAAATTGATGAATATGTCTATTACAATAATTATGAAAACAATGAATATTTGCCATTAAAGAAGTGACAAATTAGCCGTTAGCACTAAATAACAATTAACACTTCGAATCCCTAGACTCCCTTTATTTCACACTCAATTATCATTTGATTGTTAAAAAATAAAGTATAGCACCTCAGCTTTCATCAAAGCTTCGAAATGAAACTTTCAATAGTCAATTATTAATTGTTTTATTTTTTTAACCCTACTTTTTATCATTCTTATTGAAAAGTTATTTTCTTCCAGCAAAGAACAGCAAACGACACCTTAGACATTTTCCTGGTGCCAATTCTAATCAACTGACTCAAAAATCTAATTCATTTTAAACTTTATCAGAAAGGAGAGCGTTTGTTTTCAATTAGAGAAAATGTCACATTAAAATATCATAAATGCAATAATATTCTGGAGAATAAATTGGATTATTATTGCCATATTAAAATATTGAATTTTATTAGCAGCTATGACGTTTATGTCGGCAAACTATTTTGATTTTGAATATTTTGAATAAGGAAAGTTTTATTGCGCAAATCTTAATAAATAATCAATATGATACTTGATAAAATTATTCTTTTTTAATATGTATGTGTAGGCATGAGTGCGTGCAATTATATATATATATATATATATATATATATATATATACATACATATTTGGTCAGCTTACCTTCTTTTATTTATGTTTCGTTAATAATCAAGAACAAAGAATATATTGGAAGAGTTTATCTAATTTGTCTCGTGATCTTAAAATATATGTTGATTGCAACATCTTATTCAGATGAGAGCTGTCTCTTCGCCTGTCACCTCAGTTTTTATGGCGTCCGTCTCGTTTCAGCGTTCATAGCCCGTAAGATGACTCTTTAGATCAGCATTCGATTTCGTGGTTAGCAGGCTTATGACAGATAAGTTAAATAGAAACACAAACACTCAGGAATAAACACAAACACTCAAGCATATACACAAAGACACTCAATCACTCAGTCACACACACAGAAAAACAGAGACAAACAGAAACCCGAATAGAAACGGAAGCACAAACACACGGTGTTATTATTGACATACCTTAGTAATAGTCATGCAATTGTTATTATTCACGGGCCAGTATTGACGCAAGGATTAGTCAAACATGGATGTTTTGTTGTTAGTAATTATAAGTCTAATTTATTTTCAATTTAGTTTGCATATTTTTAGTTTCATAAGTCGAGTGTGAATTATATGTCTGATATGTACGATATGGTACGTGTAGTTGTGTGTGAGTGTGTATGTCTGTATGTATATACAAATGTAAATGAACGGACAGTAAGTTTTCAGCGTTCAAAACATTAATTTAAGCAGTGCTCAATACAAAAGTAGAGCCGCATATATTTATTTATTATGCAGTGTTAAATTAGAAAATGCACATACCCACAACAAAACTGTACATCTTATTTCAACGTTAAAAAATTAATATTTATTATGTTTGCATGAAACTTACATTTTCACTGGTATATCTTGAGGCAGCTTTTTGTAAACAAAATTTACTTTGAGGTAATATTATAAATTAGTAGAGAAACTGATATATTTTTCCGGAATTTATTACACATGCTCACATACCGATATAAACATCATATAATAAGCTTCGATGACGGCCTAATTACTACTTCTAAAAAGATTATATAACTTGATAAGGTGTTCCTATTCCTATTGGCAATGTCGTCCATGATAGCAGCTTTCAGCGAGTCTTTCATATTGTGGACATTCATGGATTAATCGTAAATAGCCTGCAGGAAATCTAGGAGTCTAACGTTAACATGACCGTAAAATTGTTCGGCCGGTCATTCATAGATCTTTTATGCTGTTACAGGGGGTGAAAGCTCCTCTGAGCCATTCTCCCCAACCGGTGATTGGCGCGACCGAAAAAAAAAATGAAAAAAAGAGACAAGGTTGTTATAAGATGTCGTCATTTGTAGCTTTTGAAAGATTTGTCTTCAAATACCTGATGTATGCCTTATACCTCTTTTCATTCCCCTTGAATAGGAAAAAAATAAACTAGTCCTCTTATATACGTATGTATCTTCTGAACAACTACTGATAATCATGTTGGATAATACATCCGGTGAGGTTTATTACCGAAGGCAAAAAAATGAAATTTGAATTAATATTAAAATTACATGTGTAATCAAATGTAAATTACTCTTATTGTACCATGAACATCATTTTATTTCGAATAGATTGGTACTATCCGGAATCTCAGTTGATAACAACAAGCGTATAAATAGATATTTATAATGCAGTTCAACTGTGTTTCATATTTTGTTTTGAAGGTATGCAAAATAAATATTTTCAAGGAACTTTCATATTCTACAGAAGTCGACTGTAAATAGCTCCATCTGAATAAACAAGTAAACTTAATGTTGATCTCCACTTTTAGTTGAACACGTTAAATCTCTTAACATCAGAACGCTGGTTTCCTATTTGATCTTTAGATTTGGAATGTTTACTTCACTTTTTCTTATGTTTTCAGCTTTGAAAAATAGAGAGATTTTTTTTTTTTAGTAGCAAAGACATTCCAAGTTCAAATTTTGAAGGAATGATGCAAAATATCGAATCAATTGGAAGCGATTGGAAAACGTATTTTATTAAACGTCGTTATTTTGAAATGATTGTAATAGTGCGTCTCCTATCACGCTTCGAATGGTGGCGAGTAAGTCTTACTGATTCAGGTAATTTATTGATGTACGGCGTCATTTCTAGCATCGCACGAGTTTCTTCAATAAGATGAGGGAATTAACGTGTCCTACTTATATCTAGAGAAAGTAGAATATTTAGCATTTGATTTCACTAAATAGTTTAATGTATAAAATAACCGATTTCCACAAAAGTATATAATTTATATTGTTTACCATATATATATATAGTTCATTGAATACGATAGACGAGGTGCTTTGATTTATTTTTTAAACAATTTCTTATGTGATCATTATTTTTTTCTTTTCGGAAGATATAAAAACTATCCAATTGTTCTTTCTTTACGAGCGCTTTCGGCTATAACTTTAGCCATTTTCAAGGTTGGAATATATTAACTGTTAAGAAGAAATTTTTATATGTTTTATATAAGGTTTTCATTTTCAAAATATGGTCACGATATTGTGTCCCTGTTCATAGTTGATACTATTAAAAATTTTTTTTATTAATAAAGCTTACATTATTTTAGCCATTTTTGCATGTAGATAATGCTATGTTTGTGATGTTAACAGGTATGTTACGATGATGTTCCGACAGGTCTCCACGAGTATTTAAATGAGGCCTAATTGGGCTATTATCCGAAAGGCGTAGTGTCATTCTTCGTGTCAATCATGTTGTAGTATGGCCTAAATAATTAATTACGAATTTTGATTGATCAGGAATACAATTCCTTATTGATCATTTAAATTCGTAAATAATATTTGTTCTATTTAATTTTGTCCGAAATTTTTAATTAATTATAAGGTTTTATGTTTTTCTAATAAATAATTGATATATTTTTATGCTAATATCAACTTGTGCTGTGAAATTGGAGAGTTTTTCAATAGTTTACCACCCGAAAAGAAAACAAATTATAAAATCATATCAGAAATTGTAAAAAAAAAAAAACTAAATCAACGCACGTTCTCAGTCATATTCAATGAGATGTGCCAGAAAAAAAGTATTGCTGCCTAAATTCACACACACACACATATATATATATATATATATATATATATATATATATATATATATATATATATATATATATATATATATATCCAAGTATATAATTGATAACCAACAAGTACTATTCTTAAAAGAGTGCTCAATTCAGAGTAGAGCAAAGTGCCGTTAATTAATTTGAAACTTTTAAAACGATTTATTTTACATTCAACATCATCATTTGATAAGACACCGAGCGTGTTGAAACAAAATGGCTATTTTTGTAGTGATTTTATAACATATTTATGTTAGAATTTTTAAAATAAATAATTATACAACAAGTTCAAACATAACTAAAATATATCTGTAAAAAGACAATTATTTTATATATGAATATATATATATATATAAGGTGTACGTGTATATATATATATATATATATATATATATATATATATATATATATATATATATATATATATATATAGTTTGAACGGAAGAGCTGACGTTTTTCAGTATCTGAAGTATGACCAAATAATTTCGTATTAAGTTTCATCTCGGTTTTAAAATCTGTGACACAGACGCATGCAGGCACACACACACACACACATATATATATATATATATATATATATATATATATGTGTGTGTGTATTCGCGCGAGTGCATGCGTGTGTGTCATATATATATATATATATATATATATATATATATATATATATATATATATATATATATATACATACATATCGAAATGTTTCTAACGTCTGGCTATTTTATTGCTTTTCTCATGGCAGATGTACAAGGGAACTGCATTCTTTATTTGCACCAGTCCAAATATTAAGAGTTCGCACACATCAGCCAACTTTTATGGACATATCACTTTGAAACATCGGTTCGTCTACGATCAACGAAATTAAGCAACAATGCAGTTGGGTGAGCGCTTGGGAATAATAAATGCCAAAATCTTGGATGTGCGGTTCGTGTAAAGAAATATTGGCTTGCACTTGTTAATCGGAGAGTTGCGTTTTAATCTCAGGAATTTAACGTTGCTTCCTGTGTAAGACATGGTCACTAATTACAAATATGCATGTACACACATTCGGCGTTTTCGCAAAAATCACGTTTTGTAGGAAAAGTCAGAGGTCAATCCTCCTTGATTAACTAATCCCGATTGCCCATGTGCAAGTTAGTCCGGGTCTTTTTATTCTGGTACTCCGACGTGGAGGTGGGGGTAGCATCTCGTCTTTTTCGGTGTCATAGTTTTCCTCTGGCTCAGGTACTTAGTTATGGCTATGAGAAGAACCACTGAACTCTCCAAGCACAAGTACATTTGCACATTTCGTGGATTTGATCGCTGTTCTGTCTCAGTGATTCTCTGGTATAATGGTGCCAACATTAGCGAAGATAATTTAAGTTAGCGCGGTATTCCCTAGATAAATATTCTGGGTTGAATGCTGATACCAGTTACACGCCGTATCCGATATTTTGAAGTATATCTATATTTTTTTTTAAATCCTCTCACTGTCACTTATTTTGTACAGTATGTGCTCTCTTAGATGTTGAGGCGGAAGAGTTGTCTCAATTCCTTTCACTCACACTTGATAGCGATGGATCATGTTACCGAATGCAATAACGGTTGTCCTTTGGTGTCGCATTATACCAGCAGACTGCCGCCATGATAGAACATGTCTTCCTGTTAGCGATTCATTTAATATTACGATAATTTATTTAATTATAATGTTACTACTATACTCTATAAAGAAAAGAGCCATTTCAGACCTAAAATTGAATACTTCAACTGCCCAATATTCATTTTCATCTCTTGATAAAAGCCAAAAAGTACATGTAGCCTTGTGGATGATGAATTTCTTCCATTTTGCAACCCCTTTCTCACTGGAAAAACATTGCAAACCTCTCGCTATTATTCTTCGATTTCTATGGGAAATATTCAGGCGAGCTACGTTCCGTATTACACTATATCTCAATCTCTCCCACCTAAGACCCACCACACCGCGTATAATGAGGTGTGCCACACTAATTCCCTTCATATTCTTTTAATAAGGAGCAAGATCCACTCAGAGTATTCCCAAGAACTGTTGCTTTGTGAGAGATTCTTAACCACTTGAAGTTTATCGTTAATAGTTAAAATAAAATAAACGCATAAAATGCGTTCATTGCTCATACTGTTCACATAACAGCCGCCTTAATTAATCCCGACCTTGAGTATCCCTCGGGTCTTCTATAGTCTAAAAATTATTGATAATAAAAAAAGATAATCTATATAAAATCTTCTGAGGTCTTTTGCTGTGCTCAGGCATTAAGCTTATTACTGAAACTACACATCTTTAATGAAGTTTGCAATTTGTCACACAAACACAGGTACCTGGAAATATACTTTGCAGATTTAAATCTGCAATGTTAATCATCCAGATATGTGTGAACGTATAATGCTAATGCTAAAATTTGTCGAATGCCAAGTAATATCTTAGTTCAAGATCTGTTAGGTGTAACCTTGGTAGGTAGGTTCTGGCTCACTTAGATTTTTTTAAAATTTTGCTCTACTTGGTATAGTGAGTACTTTTCCAATTTTACTTAATTTACACTGTCGTTATTTTACTTTTGACCTGGCATGGCGGTGCTGATTGATTATTTTCGGCCAACACGGATATCTTTAGTCTTTCCTCATTTTACTGAAATTTTTCATTGATATCGGTTTGTTCAAATATAATTTTATTTACAAATTTTATCACCCGTTTTTTTACACCGCGAGAGTATAGGTATTGAAATAATTATTTATATATATATATATATATATATATATATATATATATATATATATATATATATATATATATATATATATGTATAATTACGTATGTATGTATATGCAAAAACACACAAAGAGCCGTTTTCCTTTTGTCAGTATTCTAGATTAATATAAACGGAAAATCAAAACAGAATTGCTAAAAGGAAACAAATATTCATATACAATTTATAAACTCCTTATTGAATAACAACATACATATAGTGGGTTCGCTCAGATTCAGTAATATAGAGCTAATGAGTTATATACACTAAGAGATCCGAATAGAATTAGTTAGCCATTTCTATCTATCTATCTATCTATCTATCTATCTATCTATCTATCTATCTATCTATCTATCTAGTTAGTTAGTTAGTTAGTTAAACAGATAGATAGATAGATAGATAGATAGATAGATGCAAATAAAATTCTAAACTGTGGGACATAGAGAGTTAGACCGAGAGCGTGTCATATAATTATTAAAACTAACACACATACAGAAGTATTCTGAGATAGATAGATAGATAGATAGATAGATAGATAGATAGATAGATAGATAGAATACATACTCCTGTCAATTCTTATGAAATATTAAAATTTACATTTTGCTTAGATTACAATGAATTTCTTTTAGCAATGTTATATCCTAATAACTGAATTAACATAATAATTACAGTTCACAAATAAATGCTAGCCTTTATTTGATATATACATATATATGAATCCACAAATAATTTCCAACAGTTTTCATGTTAATATATCTGTTAAAAAAAGAATAATCTTTACATTTTATTTGGTGAACGGAACAGAAAATTTTTGTCTTGTTGAATTTTGTTCCTCATAAATAATCGATAACCTTTTGCGGAAAACTCACTATGCCACAAATCAATGAATCTTCACGAAATATTACATTAACTTCCTCCAGTTATTTGCCTTCGTACGAATCACAAAATGAATGTCACTCAGGCTAGAGGCTAGAATATCAGTAATTGATTGAAAAAAATAAATAAATGAATTTTCTTCACGAAGTTAGCTGATTACTAATTGGATGATCAAACTAAATATTATTTACTGAAGAGGCCAAAATTTATGTAAATAAAAAATAAAAAAATAATTTGAAAATTTTATTAAACATTTAGGCAAGATTTCTTGTTTATCTAGAAAGAAAAATAATTCATAACAATATTTCTGACTAGCTTACATCAACTTTAATTTGGGAAATCCTAAGTTTAGATTATATTTTTGTAATGACAGACATGTTATTAAAATATACACGAGTTGTTGCTCAATATTTCTCGGCCCAACCAACATGTCCTTCTTGAAGGAATTATGCTTGATCACTTCGTCAGATTTTGCAAAGTGTAGCGAGCTGAGAAGCTTCCGTCAGCACCTTATCTATATGAAAACCTAACTGTGAATATCTAAATAGTTTACTTTTTCAAGTATTCTGTTAAATAGTTTGTTCGTTTCACAATTTTATAATTGTAAGCACTTTTCTTCGTTGGGAAGTCAATTTTCTGTTAACGTTTTAAGTTGACGCGTCGTCCACAGTTGAAGGTAAAATATACAACATTTATGAAAGAAAAGGAATTTTTTTTCTGAACTGCTTTCAATTCTGTATGGCTACACATTGTGTTCCTTGTTTCGAAACAATCAGACTTTGAATCAGCTTGAGTGATTCTAATAGCTTAAACGTTGGCTATTAGTGTTTTCGGAAATGATGTACTTTTTTCAGATATGACATTAAAAATCGAAGTTATATTTATTAAAATATTATATATCAAAATATGGAATCTGCTACATTGATAAATAAGAGAAAAAAAATTCTACATTCGAAATTTTAAAAAGATCTTGGTCTTTACTCGAAAAGTATTCGAAAATATGTTTTCAACGTTAATGGCGCTGAATGGGCTGCCACAGATGCAATATTCTAATGACCAAAATAATTGGAAATTTATAGTTTTTACGTCACGTAAGTAGGAAGGTTGTGTAATATCTCGCAACTTAACTTTCTTTTTTTTCTAAGATCACTTTTGCTAAATGGTTCTTTTCATTGTAATGCAGCAGAATACCAGATATTTACCAAAGAAAGATATTTTCAAGGTAATACTTCATTTACATGGTCCATTTATTATTTCCGTATTCCAGGAGCACGTAATACAGGAAATTTTATGTATAAGATACTACTTTTGGAGTTGTTTCTTTTTTTTTCATTTTTGTTTGTAACCAATCTATTTTTCTATTAATCCACAAACAAATTTTTCAACAGCTATATAAGTGCGATGAAAACAAGAATGATTGGAATTCTTGACTAAAAGAGGAAAGCATATTTTGAAATTTGTGTCCGGTTAATGTACTAATGTTAATGATCTTTTGATTAATTTTAAGGCTTATCAAACCTCCCCAGGTTATTTAATGCCAGAAAATATTTTTTAGACTGTAGGAATAATTTAGAGCTAATACTGACTTTTAATGCTAAAAGTTTTACTTATTAACACAGCTGGAAGGAGAAGATGCTATTCCATAACTTTTTCAATAATATTTGCGTGTAAGAAGTAGAAAAGTGTATATCAGATATGTGGACTCCACAGTAGCATATGACATCAAAAACAGTTATATCATTTTCTAAACATTTTAAAATTATTTTCCAAGATTTAACTGACTAGAATATCTAGATCTAATAGAGAAAAAACATCGGTGAATAAATCGTACCAGTCTAGCAATAGTCCTGATACAGAAACCTTTCAAAATTCATCAAGTGTAACATAAGAATTAAATAAGAGCGCCCCAGATATTTAATAATCTCTAAACTATATTCTGCACATATGCATGCACCGAGGTGAATATATAAGGACTGAACTTTTAAGCATTCCATGTCCTTCTCATACGTTTCTACTACTAGAAAATCGTTTTTTTTTTACTTTCTTTCAAATGTATTGATTATGAGCGGTGCTACGCCGATGCCATATCTATTCATATTTGGGATATGAATGATCTTGAACAAAAAATTAAAATCAACGACCTCTACTGAATCTTTTATGAAATATGACTTAATATTAACTTTTTCAAAACAAACATTATGATCTGGAATTGCAATGAATCATGTTATTACAATTAATATGTGTCCTTCATAAAAATAAAATAAGGATGTGTAATTTGTAAGTACTAAACACTTCACATACCTCGCTGTGTCTATCAATTATAGGAAATTTAGTATAGGAGATAAAGAAGCTGAATATAGAAAAGGTTCCCTATGGTAGTTTCTTCCGACACTAAAATTGTCATTTAAGGAAAATATAACATGACAACCTCTTGTGGTTGAGGTATTCATACGTATATAACGCATGGTGCCAATCACGTTAAAAAATATCTAGAGGGTCAACAGTGTGTAATCGTTTTATCATATAGATATGTAAAAATGGCTCAATGGCAATAAAGACAGTGTGTCTCTGCGAGAAACATACTTTTTCGAAAATTGTAGACTGGCGCTACAATATATCAAACAATAATTTGAAACGCGTAAACTAAATCTCTTCATTTGATGAGATTCAACAACTACAACAATTAAAATGGGTAGGAAATAAGACTTAGAACGAAAACTATAACACCCAACATGCTGATCAACACTAATTTAAAGAAAATCTTAAGAAGATAGGCCCCGCACAAACCTGAAAAAAAACAGAAATATAAACTTAACGGATATAAGAATTGTGTTTCTCTTATAAAAATGTTTTAAGAGAAAGATTTTATAAATTTCTAACATTATTAGAACTCTTTGCTCCTTCAATAATATGCCAAGGTTTTCTTTATAATTGAATCAACCATTATTACCATATGTGTGTGTTTATGCGTGTGAGTGTGTGTGTTTGTTTGAGCGTGTACTTGCGTGTGTACGTATCAGTTGTAGATTCCCGTTATATAAAATGTGCAACAATATCGATCTATGCTTTGATACCTAATAAAAATATTTCAAACGAACCCTTCTGACGAGTTTTGTATATTATAAATGTTAATCTTTAATAATTTCATTTGGCATTTTTATATAACTGCATGATTTACATTGAACTGTAAATGTTTTATTCTGATTCCACATGATTTATCATATATCATCTTTGCAATTACACTTTACCAGGTACCATGAAAAACACTGTTTGAATAGCAATCAAATTATTGGTATTTAACTCAACAATATTCATGTCTATTTCTACATTTGTGCACATAAATTTTCTTCCATTACGTATTTTCGTCGTTGGGTTTCTTTAAAAAGAAACCAATTCATTAAATAGTGGGAACTCATTAATTATTTGTGACTTGAATCCAAAATCAAACAGTATTTTTGTTACTCCATTTAGCAAGTACAAAACGGATGATCGAAATGCAGCTAAATTATTTTTATTGGTTTTATTCTTAATTCTCTCGCTAAGAATAATTTCAGCGTCGTAAGAGGAAAGTATTAGAAATTTAACAGCAACGAAAATTAACTTTTTCTGTTTTTACTGAAGCCTAGATTTCATTGACTAAGTCTAGGAATACATAAGAGCATTTTCTGAGTCGTATGACGAAAACTAGTGAAATAAAATTCTTCTGTCTCTGAGCACACCACAATTAGAGCCCACTAATCATTTTATTTTTTCATTAATATTTTCTCAAAAATATTTATAAGAATAACGATACCTAATAATTATGTATTCACGATTTCATATATATATATATATATATATATATATATATATATATATATATATATATATATATATATATATAAACATATATATATATATATATATATATATATATATATATATATATATATATATATACTAGTGTGTCAGAAACTACCTAATTAGGTTTCAGGTAAAAGGATCTGTAGAGGATATGACAAAAGAACATATTTATTGCTAAAAGCAACCACTAAAAACTAAAATTAGCATAAAACCTGAACTCAAATAAATTAGTTCGTCCTGGCTAAGACGATAAAATATATCCGCGTCCTGGGAAGACGATAAACTACGTCCAACAGCAAGACCTCTGATCAGGAGGTTTTGAGGAGCGTGGACCACCTCTTAATTACTGGTGTTCCCAAACCCACTCTGACTCGGAGTGGTAGCATCTTTTAGGGTCCCACCATCGATTGAGAATAATATTCTAGCTTTCTGACGCAGTTACAAAAGGCCACCAATGCCAAAAGCCCAAGAAAATGAAGAAGGGATATTATTTCAATAGGGAAATTATCCATCCCACAAATCCTTGGCTTTAATGATTGTGGTGCGTGTCTGTGGTTTAGAACTGGTTCATCATCCTCCATATTGCCCTGATTGTATTCTCATTTGTTACCCAACATGAAAAAACACTTGGCTGAGAAACAGTGATGATGACGTCATATATGATGTTGGCATTTTTTACCAGTACGATGTAAAGTTTTCCCCGAAACGTCAAATGC
>OZ010571.1:143198375-143273375 GCA_963932145.1 Acanthosepion lycidas | reverse complement strand
GCTTTAATACATTAAAAAAGTTGTAATATATACATAGGGAAAAAAGCGATAAGAATTTTTACTTTAGGCAGATTAAAAAAAAAAAACTTATAGAGCTGTGCATCTTTTTGTGCCTATTTATTGCTTAAAACTACGATTTTGAAAATAGATATTCAAGGCAGGCAATCTTTGCCAATAATCTCCCTATCTCTTTTTTTAAACTTATTTTTTTGTTGTACTTATATAAGCTTAATAAATGTCAGCTTATATATTGGAAATAGATGTTCGCCAAGATCGTGTCTGACGAATATTCTATGGTCGTCAGTTAGATCATACCTACATAATATGACTTTTCTGTTCCCCTCAACCGATTGGAAGATTTAGTTAAAAAAAAATAGTAATGTAATGTAAAGTAGTGCTTATTACCGTTTATCGATCAGGAATCAGATATGTATTGTAAGGAATATATTGGAAATAGATGTTCGCCAAGATCGTGTCTGACGAATATTCTATGGTCGTCAGTTAGATCATACCTACATGATATGACTTTTCTGTTCCCCTCAACCGATTGGAAGATTTAGTTAAAAAAAAAAAGCAGACAAGGCGAGCATTTACAGATTGTTCATTATTTTGATCAGCATTGGGTAACACACATTGTAGTCTTGCACCTGATTATATTAAAGAAAATATCAGTGGCAAAAAAAGAATATTTTAAAGCTATATTTTTATGCATAGGGAGAAAAAAATTAAGTTTGAAATTTCTGTTACTTTCACTATTTTTTTCGCTAATATTCATGATATACAATAGCCCAAGAGCCACCCGAGCTTAAAGTTCACTGAAGAAAGATAAGAGTTAAGCGGTGCAGTTTCTGTGGATATGTGGGAAACAAAGGTAAACACAAGAAATAAACAGGTTAAGATTTAGTGGTCAGCAAGATTAGGGAAGCCGATTCCATAACGTAACGGTCCGTGGTAAGAATCTCTTCCATTGAAACTTACTTTTCACTAATGGAATAAAAAGGAAATATAGATTTCTTCTGTCTACTTTCTATTTATATGCCCTGACCTTTCAGGACGTAGGCGATCATGGCTCTCCTCCTTCCTCTATTCCTTGCAGCTACCAACAAGATCCTTCTCTCTGCTTCCTCCTCCAGATCACGTTCTCTCATCCACTTGCTTAATTCCGCCAGGTATGTCTCGTATTCTTTTCCCTTGTCTACCTTTCAAATGGTGAGTATCAGATTCTCCAGCATCCACTTCTCATTATGTGTCAAAGAAAGTACAGCTGCCTCTTCCTGGTGTTCAGTATCAGACTCCTTCTTGTTTGCAAACTCTCTAAGCCCTCATCGTTGCTCAAATTCTCGTTCCATGGATATCCTTAGCAGCCTTCTGTGGAAGCATATCTCTATCGACTCATGTCTCTTCTTCATCTTTGAGGAAATCGCCCAACATTCGCAGCTGTAAAGTAGAACAGATGTTATGTAAAATCTCAGTAATCTTTTCTTTGTTACCAAAGAAATCCTCCTCAATATCTTACTTATGACTATGCATTTCGTATTCTCATAGGTTATACTTAGTTATTTCTCTCTCGCTCAATCTTACGATCTCACTATCACTCTCCTTCTCTCTCTCTCTCTCTCTCTCTCTCTGTATTTCTTACGAGATCTATAAATAATTTTAAATGTGACTTGCTGTGAAATATGATGGGGTAAAATGAAATCTTCAGTAGACACTCTAAAGCCAACATTTTTTCAAATGTGATAATCATTTTATGAATTAAATTATAGAGCTCAAGTTCTTGGTGAGAAATTTCGTCTAATTTTCTTAGGTGTATATATATTTTTTGTCATAAAACTAATAATATGTGCATAAAGATCATAATAAAAAAGAGACGAACATTTCTCTAAAAACAGATGCATATGCATAATCTCCATGCCCTGAAGTCATATATCGACCACGTAATCGGAAACTGTCCTGAACAGGATACGAACATGTTAGGTGAACACCGTGCCTTGAAAAATGTTCGCGAGACAAGTGAAAACAAACCCAGTTACCATGAAGCATATAAGGCCATTTAACGTGGACTAAAAAGAAGCTAAACGGCTGATATACCTCCTCACTTCTCTCTACCTCTCCATCTCTATCTCTCGCTCCATCTCTCTCTCTCTCTCTCTCTCTCTATATATATATATATATATATATATATATATATATATATATATATATATAGTATTTGGACAGGGATTCCTCTTTTATATAGCGCTCGGACATATAGAATAATAAGACAATTGATACATAATTTATGTCCAGGTGAAGGCACTAAGAACAAACAAACACACACACACATAAAAGAGGCTTAATCGCACTACCTTCTCAGTACCATTTAATGAAGCTTGTATATGTGAGTATATATATATATATATATATATATATATATATATATATATATATATATATGTATGTATGTATGTATGTATGTATGCATGCATGCGTGTGCGTGCGTGCGTGCGTGTCAGTGTGTGTGTGTTCGCGGGTGTGTGTGTGTGTTCGTCTCTGTGTGTGTGTGTGTGTGTGTGTGTGTTCGCGGGTGTGTGTAACAACATAGAAAGTCATCCTATATAAGATTCGGAAGAATTTAATATATTCCACGATTCTCTAGTCATCATAAAATATCATGAGCTGAAATACGACACTTCGTGACCCAAAACCTCTCGAATTGACGCAAATCATACCTTTCACGTCCTATCAGCCACTGACAGCCTTAGACTCCCACACGGTCATCCTTTGACATTAAATCACATATAGAGATTTCTTTTCTCCGCATTTTATATACCTCCATATAAACATAAGTTCTACTCACATGTGGGTACTTAGATAAAAGTAACTTTTAATTGATGAAAATATGTCTGATTAATAAATAAAAATAACATTAATACTTTAGAATTATATATATATATATATATATATATATATATATATATATATATATATATATATATATATATATATGTCTGTGTATGTGTGTAACTGTGTGTGTCTGTGTGTGTTTTGAACAATAAAAAATAAAATTTTCATTCAAACTTGGTTGTATATTAATTTTTTATTTCTTTCATAATTTCAATTCATTTCCTAGATTAATTTCGGTCAGCATGGCCATCATCTGGAAAAAAAATATGAGAACAAAATTCACCATTTTCGTCGGAGTGAAATACAGGAATGAATGACTTTTTATGAAGAAAATGAACTTTATATGTTGTTTCCATTTGTTTGTTTGTTATCGTTAATTTTGGTCGACCCTTTTGTTGGCCAAACGGCCTCTTTCAAGTTGTTTTTAAGATCGAGTCTGGGCAGATTAATGTGTCGCAGAATTCCTTTCTTAGTCATTTTGACAGTTTTATTGGTTGCTGGGAAGGGGATGTGTGTGTTAAGTGTATGTTACCTTGTAAGCTTTTTGAGTGTGTATGATGTGTGTAAGTTTATATATTTATATGCGTGTGTGCATAACTGTGAGAAGGCAAAAACTCTGCAAACATGTCTCTCTTGTGTGGATGAAAAATGTGGGCAGGGCTTGATTTTGAGGGTTATATACTGTTCTTATATTTGTGGTTAAGCAGATCTGGACATAGTGTTTTGAGGTACAAAATCCACTTGTCTTCTTCGGTCTTCTAATATTTTAATTTAATATCATATTTAATATGTTTCTTTTTCCTATTTATATTTTTCAATTACAGTGTATTTTGCGTGGCTTTTAAAATTATTTTTTCTACGTGGAAATGTAGTGTTATAGGTAATAATCTTTCATGGGGAGCAGCCTCGTCCACATTCAGATAATTATTAATTTTGTAATGAAAGAGCTATCCAGATTTTTCCATATATTTTTCTAGCATATTTTGCATCCTATTAGCTAAAATATATTATGACTTCTACAGTCAGACTTGTGTTATACTTTGAATTAGATTTAATGACGGAGCTAGTGAACAAATTGATATGTCTAATGTGGTTACAAAATAAGTTTTCTTTGTTGTTACATGGTTGGGAAAATCCTGTTGTTTTTATTTGTGATCTATTACGGGTTAACCTATCATCTGAAATTTAGTTACTTATATATGTATATATATACATGTATATGTGTGGGTGTTTGCAGGCATGTGTGTGTGTGCAAGGTGCGATGTCTAAATTACCCAAAAATGAAAATAACTATAATATGTCATTATAATAAATGTATTAACCAAAATTGCACAAGATATCTTGAAATATTAAAGAGTAAATTTATTCAATAAAATCGTCATTGACTTCACCCACAGCCTCCAAACGACATCGGAATCATATGGAACACTTTTGAAGTGTCACCTTCTTTAAGCTGATAAATGCTGACATAACATTTGCATTGAAATCATTTGTGGTGTTACAAGGAGATTTGTTGCTATATTCCTCAACTGTGCCCCATACATATTAAACAAAGGTGTTGTCTGTGTAGTTAGTTGTCCTGATATAAGCGGTGATATGGTCGCAGAAATTGTCTAACCCTCATGACTGCGTTCTCCTGCATGCTTGTATTGTGCTGTATCATCTGGCCAGACATAATGTTTTTTAGCAGGATCAATCATAAGCTATATATATATATATATATATATATATATATATATATATATATATATATATATATATATATATATATATATATATGTATGTATGTGTGTGTGTGTGTTATATGAAAATGTATTTTTATATACTACCAATATGTACATTTAATTTCAGTTTTTACACAAGGTCATACAGATTTATGGTGAGAACAGTTGTTGACATAACATAACCGCCAGCATCCAACATAAATTATATATTATTAGTTTTTCTCACTACTACGTTGAGAATATGATGGCGTCTAAGTCACAAATAATCTGTTCACAGTTACCTGAAATAAGAACTCAGTAAAATACTGAAACTGACTAAATTAACAGCTGCAAGTAAAATAAAATAAAGAAAACAGTATTTGGGAAAAAAGAATATTATCATCATCTCACCAATTAAATTTCGCGCAATGATGTTGTGGTGTTTACCTTTAACCAAACGATAGCAGAGTAAACTTCAGTAAATATTATATGAAAATACAACTGGTGTGATATTGTGGCGAATAAAGAAAACAGCAACCAGCGAGTAAATTCAAGCTCTCCCAGCTGGTAATTCAACCTTAAGTCGTTCCTTCAAGAGTTTTTTCTCAAAATCTCACTAACAGACTGTTCTTGCCGCCAAACGTGAACGTCACTCGAAGAACTCCCCGCAATGGCTAAAAAGCAGTTGCTTTTATATTTGTCCATATACCCATAATCCCTTGCGACTTCATCTGATCCCATAATTCATTACATCCATATCCCATAATGCATTGCATCTTTATTGCATAAAAATGCAATGCAAGTCCCCACCTCATTCTTTTACGTTATCTGGCCGAGGACGGATTACGGCAGAGCGGTAAGTGTTTTTTTCTCCCTCATTTCAACTGCAGTAGCTTTACATGCTAAGCAAATACGGGCTCTTTTTTGGCGGGGACAAGGCAAGTCGCGACCAGTTGTGCTCGTCCCAGGTTCTGTCTCATGTCCGCCACAGACATCTAAATAGTGGCAATTTCAATACAAATCTGTTTACACCTTTTTAAGCAATATTAATGTTTGCATTACTGTATGCGTTGGATGTCTGCTTGATATGATATGTATCCACTCATTTTCAAAAATCGGGGACTGAGTTCGTATCGCCATCGATTTCGTAATATTCACTTACTCACAGATAATTTGATAACAATATATATATATATATATATATATATATATATATATATATATATATATATATATATATAATGGACTCTGCCGTTGGTTTCGACGTATGAGTATCTGAAAGCTTAGTTGCTTCAGTTATGAAATTTTGTGCGATTGTGGCAAATGGGGGCCACATAGGGAGCAAGAGTGAGGATTATCAGATGAAATCACTGTTAGATTAGCTGGCCTTTTAGATCATACTCTCGCTTCTTCCAGATGATTCAGCCAGGCAGATTGAAAGCTACTGTGTGCACTAAAACACATTGATCCCCATTCTACCTGCTCCAAGACTAGCGCTCAATGGTGTTATTGACAGCTGATATATATATATATATATATATATATATATATATATATATATATATATATATATATATATATATATATATATGTAAGCAAATATAAATGGATATAAATCCGACAGAATGAAGAAAAATATTTGGAAAAAAATTTTCAGTTATCTGTTTTGGATAAGTCTTGTTTTTATGTCCATCGTCTTTGTCATGTTGAACTGATTATGTTAATTGTATTTTAATGAATATTGTCCTGAAAAAGGTTTATTAAACCGAAACGTCAGACGTTGACATTTCATTCATATTAAAACAACATAATTGCATTTAAGGATATTGTTTGTTTTTACAAAATATTTTTCTTCATATATATATATATATATATATATATATATATATATATATATATATATATATATATATATATATATATTCTTCTATAGTTCTTCTGCAAATAATGCGATTTTATCTTGATACATCATGTTAAATATAATGTAGTTGAAATAAACTTCATGAATTACTTTTTATCGTTAGCTAAGGAATAACAAAATAATAGTTTCAGACTATATATTTTTAGTGGCAGTATATATTTACTTAGATCTTCTGAAGTTTACCTTTAAGGTCATATGGTAGACAAAATAGACTGGTTCATTTTGATTGGTTGAGCCAAACCTGGATATATTAGAGAGATGTAAAGTGATTTTACACGTCATTCATAGCAGATATGGTTATTTATTGTCACTGGGAACTTGATCATCATTGAGGGTGATAAATCTACGCCACTGAATAGCTAAAAAGGTACACGTCGTCGTGTTTTATAAAATAGATAATTTTTCAAATCCATTTGTTGAAGTTTCTTAAATCTAAGTACTAACAACGTAAATTTGATAACCAACCAAGAGAAGACGGACAGGAGAGAAGAATGCAGCTTTGTTGTGGAATTTACCCCGTAAAACAAGAGACCGCCAGAATGAGGGGGCTATACAACATTATGCTTATTTGGCGCAGTGGCCAAAATTTCCTCAGAAAAGAAGGACTATCCAACAATCATTGTTATCCTAAAAAATGTGTTAATGCAATATTTACTCGGAAAAGAAGAAATATTAATACAGTCCAAAAATTATATTTATGATTTAAATTAAACCAAATGTAGCAATCAACCACATGCTCATTTTCTAGTCTACTAGAAAAATGGGTACCTACTTATGTGTGCATACGATTCTCTGGCATACTGAGATCGATCATCAAGTTATGTATCATTTTGCATCTATATGATACATTGTTTTTCTTTTGAATTTGGCATACTAACATGAGCAACGGCAAAGTTTCAGAGAAAATAGAATCAAAAACACATGTATTTAACATCAGGAAGAAAAACAGGGGAAAATTCTAGGTCACATAATGATGAAAGACGACCTGGAAAATTTGATACAGGACAGATTGGAGGCGAGTGTGACAGAGAAAATTAAATATAATTTACTCATCCAGATGTGTAAATTTGAAACTAAATTTAATAGAAATAGCAAATATATATATATATATATATATATATATATATATATATATATATATATATATATATATATATATATATATATGAAAGGCCGGAAATAGAGAAGGGCCTTAATTTCCCAAGTCCTGAATAGACACAACACATGTAGTTATTCTAAGCTAAATAAGTGGTTATATGTATTCATACCGTAGAAACTGAGCTTAGATCTTACATATTCAAATTTGTAATGTTAGAAGTTACACTTAGAGAATATTAATTATCTGTCATTTTGCCGTGCTAAGTGGAACTTAATAAATATATTTTAAATTACAAGCTGTTTGATACAAAAGAACAATTATGATGTTAGAATTTTTATTGCTTTTCTGTCTATTCGCTTCACAGCTTGCTTGCCCAATAATATACATGGCAATAAACTGAGCAGACAACCATTTTTTTATTTTATTTTTTTTATAATTGACTAAGTCGACACAATAGAACAAGCGCATCGCTTCAAGCCACAGACTAAAAACATAAAGCTTACATATAATCAATACAGAGTGATGGAAATTAAATGACCAAATTAAAGAAGACAATACTGGAAACAAATAACGTGTCGCTGTTGATAGCTTTCAGCGAGAATTATTTTCCATTTACAACATAACATAGAAGTGTTAACGCAACATACTTTGTGACAGTTACTAGTGTCGAGCTATTGTTTGCACGAGTTTCTGTTTTGAAAGAGAAAATAATTTAAGAAATGTTCGTTTTCTTTACGTTTTCTGTTACTTTTCACATTTTGGAAAAAAAAAGGGTTACAAAAAGGTACCAAAAAAGATGCCAGTAACATGAGCGATTAAATAACAAAAAATGGCTATTTGCTAAATTTTGGTTTAACCGTACTAGGGCAACAACAGCAAGAAAGAGAAGGAGGGGATGATGAAGAAGAAGAAGGAAGAGGGAAAAGAATGGTAATATTATTATTATTATTAGTAGTAGTAGTAGTATTGGTAGTTAAAGAAGAAGAAGAAGAAGAAGAAGAAGAAGAAGAAGAAGAAGAAGAAGGTTGAACAAAAATGAAAAGTAACAGAATATGAACTTTGGAAAATATACCAAATCTTCGAGCACAATACTCAACATCATATTCGGAAATGGACAAATGTAATAAAACTTTAAACAGATAACTCTTCTCGGTTCTTTTTAATAAAATTTGTTTACATATATATATATATATATATATATATATATATATATATATATATATATGTGTGTGTGTGTGTGTGTGTGTGTGTGTGTGTGTGTGTGTATGTGTCCTAAATATAGCACACCAGAATTCATCCTGTCAACTACTCTTCCTTAAAGAACTAAATAATATAAAACAAGGACTAATTATCAATCGTTTCCCTAACCACTATATAGACCGGCAAGTTAAACTTCTCCCCAAAGTAAATAACAACGATAGTGAATATACAGTCAAAAATTACATAAATATTTTCTAGAAAAACAAATGCTCATTAACTACAAACAAGATGAAGCTGAGAAATATTGAAAAACGCTCCTGCCTACAAAAAAAATTACAAAGAAATCCCTGCTTTGCCGACACGAAATGGTAGCAATGATTTCTCACACCCAGCAACAGAAATGACTAAACCTAACATCAGAAATAATATCTAAATGCAGATAGGAAAACAAATATCTATTATAATAATTATTACTAAACGGATAAAAACGAAATATCAACCAACACTGCTACATAAATCAGCATTAACCTTGTGAACAAGAAAAGAGAACCCTCTGACACGATAACATCATCCATTATTTTTTAATTCAAACAACCATCATAATAATTACAATTATTGTTATTACCATTTCACCACCATTACTTAAACCATTTCTAGCATTTTACTATAACTATTTGCTGCTAGAGTTGTTATTATTATCATCCGCTTCCCTGCATTACTACCGCATGACAATTACCATTGCGAAATTTGTCCACGATTACTATTACACAGGAATTACTATTACTGCATCAGCACAAAATTATACTTCCTTCCGCCCCCAGCAAAATCAATACCTCCGCATAAAAAAAAACAACAAGTATTATAAATTGGAGATTCTACCATTTACATAAGGGCAATCGCCAAAAACAAGGAAATAAACGGCTTTGAAATAATAAGAAATCATCATTAAAAAACAAAAAAATAACAACAATTTTACCTGCCATAGTCTTACGCTGACGAAAACTTAAGATAAAAAAAAACAAAAAAAAACAGACAATATATAATTTGTAATATGTAATTTATATTATATATATATATATATATATATATATATATATATATATATATATATATATATATATGAGGATTGTTTATTTAGTCAGCAACCCAAGTCGTGTTAAATACGATTAACAAGGTTTTTAATTTTAACATTTTGCATTTATATATGGTTGCGTATATCGTTGGTTTTATGGTAGTGGGAGGAAAATTGTCGTCGGAATGCCACTCATACGTACGATTAAGCATTTATATATATTTTTTTCTGGTGTACAAACGAGCGTTCTCATTTCTGTACACAATGTGTGTAATAACGCTAATCCCCATTACAAGCAAAGCTATTCACATGCTGCTTGAATGAAAAGTCCTTCCCAAACCTATGCAGAGTGTCAAGCTCATGCCCAGTTTTCAAGAACACGTGCGTGCAATCTTCCCCCTACCAAGATCATCAGCCTACAACACGCATAGCAAAACCTTCAAGCTTTGCTTGGAGGGAAAATAACGATTATTAACTGGCCAGACCAAAATAAATTACTAAATAAACGTTCTGAGCTCATCTCAAAATGTAGACATGAAAATAAATTTTTACTACGTTACTTAAAAATCGAAAACTGAAAACAAGAAATGAAAATAAACAAAATAATAATAATAAGCAAGTCAAATAAATTACCCAAACAAATAATAAACAAATTAACAAACAACTCCCGTTAGAATAGACAAAAAAGAATAAATAAAAAAAAAACATAAATAAAAACGAGTAAAAATAATTAATCCAAATAAATAAATAAAATAAATAATAAACATCACAAATCGAAAAAGTAAATACAAACATACAAAACAAAAAATATAAGTAAATAAATAAGAACAAGCTAGGTAAAATAAATTAATCCAAATAAATAAATAAACAAATTAACAAACCGCTCCTGCTAAAATAACGGTTAGAACAAATAAAAATAAATAAGCGAATCCAAATACATAAATAAAATAATGAACAAATTAAAAACTGCCCCGGCCTAAATAACAGAATAGAGTACAAAAATCAATCCAAAAATTGGACGAAAATGTAGGTTTAATTATCTTCCTAGAGATAAACAAACATTTAAATAAGCGACCTAAGGAAATAACCCCCCCCAATTCTTACTACATTAATAAAACATCGAACAAACTAAAGAACAAATAAATATATAGATTAAAAAATGAAGATAAATCAAAACAAATAAAATAAATAAACACAAATTAATAAACAAGCCACTCCCGCCAAAATAACCGTCAGAATGCACTACCCACAATGACCCACTGACATATATATATATATAAATATTCGAGAGAAAAACCAACACTCGTTTCATGCTGATTGTGTCTATCATAAAACAGCCTGTCACCACTTGTATATATATATATATATATATATATATATATATATATATATATATATATATATATATATATATATATATATATATATATATTACTTCATACGTTATTTTAGTAGATATCCGTGCTTGAAATAGACGCTACATTTTGATATTAAATAGTTTCTGCTTATTACTTCTATCGGTTACAGAAAACGGGATTTACAGTAGAATTTGAACCTACGAGTAGGGTAATTCACTTCTCCTCACAAAACGCGTCACTGCATTGCATTTTCTAAAACACGACGATTCAAAAAGTACCTTCTCCTATATGGCCGGGCGCAGGTTCGAACCTTTACTTAATTATGTTACCTCGAGTAGGCAGGCCAATATATGACTTAAAACACGGCATAGCATAAAAGCGGCATGTCTATTTGAAACTCCAGTAGCCACTGAATAGCACTGAATACAATTATATCTTATTAATTTATATAGCAACAAGCATATAAAACAAAAAAATATCACCAATCTTTCCTCACTGTTTTCAAACAGACACAAATGCGTACACGCACTCGCGTGCGCGAGTTTACACATATGTGTGCCTGCTTGCTTCAATAAGGGGAAAATTGATAATCTACACTCGGAGACGAAAAAAGAAATATAACATACCTGTAAAGTTATAAAAGATTTCTGGCTACTGGAAAGATTGAAATAATATGAAACACAGACAGATTATGATCAAATTTAACGGCAGCATTTTTCTCTGATAGGAGTCAAAATCATAACTGCTGCTTCAAGCCGAAGAAAAATTCTAATGTATAGAACCAAAATAAAGATTACTTAATCTGTAAGGGAAAAACAAGAGGAGGACATTGTTATCTAGTGATAAATTAACACTTAACATAAGACAAAAATAAATAAAACAATTTATATATTTATACCGATTTTCGCAGTGTTATATGAGCCTATTTGTCTATCTATCAATCTATCTATGTATCTCTACTATAATTCCCCATGTATATTTCGCATTTTTTTAAAAATAAAAAGCAAAATTAAGAGTGCGCATTATGCACAGCTACAAAAATATTTTTTAAATTAGCGTTTCATAGATCGATTTCTTATGCAGAATGATAACTGACCACAAATATACAAGAATTTGACAGAAACATTCGGAGATAGCGACCCCATAATATGACAATTGCAATCACATGTGACTAACAATAATTACAAATGGAAAATAAAATAAGAATTATCATAAAACTGAATTAGAATTATAATAATCTCTGTTTAAAACCATTTTTCTCAAATAAAACCAGGCTGTAATGAAATTAGAGATTAGCAAATTATAGGGTTCGATAACCAAACAAGAGTTGCGTATTATGATGTGTATAAGTATTTTCCCACACTTTCAGCACGCGTTTATGGGTGCGAATAATATATAAAGACGTATTATACATGGGAAATTACGGTATATATATATATATATATATATATATATATATATATATATATATATATATATATATGATTTATTCAAAGAAAAACAGACAACTTTAAGGTTCCATGGTTATAATTTATTTCCCCAGGAAGATTTTATTTACCTGGATCATCAGACCTCAATTCGAAGGATGAAAAAATGAATTTGAACGTTTGAAGTGTAGTATTAATCTGATGTTAGGTAATATAGACAGTGGTGAGAGACAGTGTGACAGACATGGGCAAAATTAGAGAGGGAAGGGAGAGATAGGAATGTTTTTAAATATATTTTTATTACAATACTTAATAGTGAGAAAGGGTGTTAAGTATTAGACATTTACTTATTTAATAGCTCAACACACCGGAAATGATATAAAGAGAAAAAAAGGGAAGATGTAAGAAATAAGAGATGGAGTTAGGGTTTTAAAGGAAATAAAGGGGGATATAAATTTGGAGACATCCCGAAGCATCAATCTCAACCAAAGTAAATTTAAAACAAAAAAATGATCTATATAGGATCATCTGCTGGGAATTAGAAGCAGCGCTTCTATAACCATCGCCATTCCTTCTCAAATGAATCCCAAATACACCAAACAGAGCTATAAAAATATTTTAGGGATCTGGTTGAAAACGACAACACTCCACAGGTGAAATGGAGAATGATCTCTAGAGCTGAAACTCCTAAAAAAACTGATGTGACCTCTACATTAAAGAGAAAATCCTGATAATCTTGCATAATGACACTGGAGATTTACTCAAGCAACACAATGGGATGATCTTTAAATGCAGACACAGAAATCATCTCAATATAACTAAGTACATATAAGAAACAGTCCAATGAAATTCTGAATCTGTATCATCAATATTTAAAAAAATACCCGATGAGTCACTGTACAAACTCCATCATTTATACTATAATATATACGCATTTGTATATGGGCATATATGAACTGATATATATCCTTACAATTAGGCTAATATTTATAGATATCCATATGGTAATTACAAGCTTATACTTACGTTCGTGTATGTATATGTAGATGTTTATACGCGGAAATATTTACTGGCTTTTATTTAGATGAGAGGATGCTAGTATGTACGCGCGTGCGTATGCATGTATGTGCGTATGTGTGCGGTTAGGTATATGTATATATAATGGTGTGTATATATACATTCATGTGTATATTTGTGTATGTGTATGCATTTGTAAATGCGTATATATATATATATATATATATATATATATATATATATATATATATATATATATATATATATATATGGATGCGTGTGTAAATATGTATATGTATGTATATGCATGTTTGTGCGTATGTTTGCGGTTAGGTATATGTATATATAATGGTGTGTATATATACATTCATGTGTATATTTGTGTATGTGTATGCATTTGTAAATGCGTATATATATATATATATATATATATATATATGGATGCGTGTGTAAATATGTATATGTATGTATATAGGTGCGTGTATGTAAGGTTATGTATGTATATGTATGTGTAACGATACATGTGCATATGGTTGTATATGTATTTGTATATGTATACGAGTATATGTATATATATTTATGTAAATATGTATATGGCGTGTATGAATATATGTAAGATATGTATGTATGCATATATATGTATGTTTGCTTATATAGAGAGATTAAATGTAAAAACAAATCTTTTGATTATTACCATCTAATATTACGTGAAATAGTTTCAAATTATAATTAAAATATTACTCATCACGAAATATTTTCAAATTAAATTGATGACTTAGGTTTTAATTAAGAAATATTAGTACTTAACCGTAATTCACAAATATTAAAAATATTTAAATTATTATTTTTTTTTTATTCCTAATTTATTTTGTGGACAATTTAAACACTTAAATAACTAACAAATGTTAACCGAAATATTTAAAAGAAAATTTAAATATGTATATATATATATATATATATATATATATATATATATATATATATATGGATGTACGTGTAAATATGAACGTATATATATATATATATATATATATATATATATATATATATATATATATATATATATATATATGTGTGTGTGTGTGTGTGTGTGTGTGTAAGGTTATGTATGTTTCTGTATGTGTATCGATTAATGTGTATGTGGCTGTAAATGTATTTTTATATATATACAAGTATATGTGTATATATATTTAAGTAAATATGTATGTGGTGTGTATGAATATATGTATGAGCTATGCGTTCATGCATATATATATATATATATATATGTATATATATATATATATATATATATATATATATATATATATATATATATGCCTGTTTGGTTATATATATATAGATTAAGTGTAAGGATAGAAAAAAATTATTATTACCTTCAAATATTACTTCAAATTGAAATAGTTACAAATTAGATTTGAAACTTAGACTTTAATTAAGAAATATTACTTATCTCGAAATTGATGCTAATTAAATACATGACTTAAACTTTAACTGAGTAATATTACTTCTTAACGGTTATTCACAATATCACAGGTATTATGAATAGTATTTTCTTTATTGATATTTTATTCTATTTATCTTAAATTTCTAAGTTTATTTGTTGAGAATTTAAACACTTAAATTACTATCAAATGTTAAACGAAAAATTGAAGAAAAAATTAAAAAAATATATATATATAAATATGTGTTTTTCTAGTTTGGCAGATATATGCCCACAAACTTTAATTTTCTTAATTTCCTTCTACAAATTTATATACCCTCTTCTCTTTCCTTCAAAATCCTACGTCATTCTATTATTCTTTACATTTTTATTACTCCCTTTTTTTCACTTTATATCGTTTCCGATGAGTTGAGCGATTAAATAAGACAATGTTTGATAGATATCCACCTTACTCACTATTAAGTATTGTAATAAAAATAAATTTAAAAGTATTCCTCTCTCTCTCTCTCTCTCTCTCACTTATCCCTATTTCTCACCACTCTTTATATCAGCTTACATCTGCTTAATACTAACCTTCAAAAGTTTAAATTAATTTCTTCCTTCATTGGAAGTGAGGTCTGATGAACCAGGGAAAACGAATCTCCCTGGGGAAATAAATTATAACCATGGATCCATAAAGTTGTCTGGTTTTCTTTAAATTAAATTATTTGCTCTGATTTAACATTGAGCTCTCAGGATTTCATCCACCTTGGAATTATCCATACGGATTACCAAGATTTCATATATATATATATATATATATATATATATATATATATATATATATATATATATATATATATATATATGCGCTTCCTTTTTGTATATATGCAGTGTGCGATGGATAAATTATCGTCTAAATAACGCAAACATAATAATACTGACACCTCATTTAGACTGATATACCAACCAGAATTAAACAAAAATTGCTTCGAACATTACCTAGTAAGTTTATTCAATAAATTGGCATTGGCTTAAAATACAGCCTCGAAATCGCCTGCATCTTTTCTGTTGGTGAATGCTGCCATAATGCTTTCCTTTCGTTACCCTTTGATGTTACAAGTTTTACTTGTCTTTCTCTCAACAGCGCTTTGCACATAATAAACTGAAGGTAGTGCAGAGAAGTTGGAAAGTGTTGGATAAATCTAATGGAGATTACGATGGTATGGTGGCTCGGAAAACTCATTCTGATCATTGATGAGAAATGAATTTCCATATTTATTGGTGAGGGCCACAGACTCAACACGTAGGCCTATATCAAGCGCTTGAGGAGATAATGCTATCCTGGAGCAAGAGTGTGGCTGCAGGAAGACCCTATGTCGGGTAACAAGACTCTCATCAATGCGACCTAGCAGAAGTACCCAGTCATGGCTGTATGCAATTTGTACGACCACATCGCCCCTTATATCTGGTCACCTAATTCCCAGACGTTATTTTTAAACTGTCTTTAGATTTTATAATTTTTAAATTTCAATTTTAATTGTAAGTTTGTGCCTAAATTTAAAATCAAATTTAGATAATAGTAATTTTTAAATAGTTAGCAATATTATTAACTGAAATAGCACCACAAAACAGCGACATGCAGATATATTATCCAAACAGTCATCAGCTCTCAGCACTTGAAGATTGCGTCGTGCTTGAATCTCTGAGTTGTACTATTCACGTGAGTTATTATATATATATATATATATATATATATATATATATTGTTGTGTGCATATATATACAAAAATATAAGTGTACATATATATATATATATATATATATATATATATATATATATATATATATATATATATATATATACACACACATATATACATACATACATACATATATATGGAGAAAAATATATGGAAAAAACAAACAAAAATCCTTAAATGCAATTATGTTGTTTTAATATGAATGAAATGTCAACGTCTGACGTTTCGGTTTAGTAAACCTTCTTCAGGACAATATTCATTAAAATACAATTAGCATAATCAGTTCAATATGACAAAGACGATGGGCATAAAAACAAGACTTATCCAAAACAGATAACTGAAAATTTTAAATGATCAGCTTTCCGTTTAAGCATGGTCACGTTGTCGTCAAATGGGCGACGCTTTCAAAACGTTTTCCTAAAGTTTGAGTATTTTGAATGAAAACGAAAAAAATGAAAAGAATTCTATTATGATGGAAAATACATATATATATATATATATATATATATATATATATATATACATACAAATATATATATATATACATACATATATATATATATGTATATATATATATATATATATATATATACATGCATACATATATATATATATATATATATATATATATATATATATATATATATATACATATATATATATATGCATACATACATATATACACGTACATTTGATCTCGTTATACTTTTCTGCAAATTTCGTTTGTCATTTATGTGTATATCTCAAGTTTACGCCAAAACATCGAAATTAAATGTCTTTCCTCTCATAATATTCCACATTCTTTGGGTGTTTTAAATGTTCACAATTTACAAAATACTGGAAATGATTCAAATTGACGAGTATTTATGTAACGTGTAGATTCAAACTATTATTTTAAATATCGTTTTATTTCAATCATATTAATTGAAGCAGTACCTATTTCTATCTAATTTATTTACATATATTCTTAGATGTCTAACCTGCATACATAAAGATTGAAGGTATATAGTTTTCAGAAATGAATCACTAAAATTAATTCAAGACTTTTAAATATTATTGGAAATACACTATAATAAATCAAAAGCAAGACTATTCAATGTACCCAAGAAAACGAGACCGATGAATGGCTAAACAATTGACCAATCACCGCCTTTCTCAGGGTATCTAGACACTAACCATATAAATCTACAGAAATCATATTTTCTTTCTTTCATCATGTTACCTGTTCTTGTGGAGGTATATTTGTCATTGTGGACAGATGATATGCTACTCAGACTGTTGATATGATTACCAAATTCATTCTGTTCTAATCGAATGTGTTCTGAAAACACTTATTTGCTTTTTCGATTTATGTGGCTATTTATTTATATCTAAATATAACAGGGTTTTGGTATATTTTTCTATCTTCAGAAGCTGTCGTCTAGTACGATTGTGTACATATGGAATGACACTTTCCATCAACCTGGTGTCCTACTCAGGCTGTATCGTGGAAATAATCGCCTGATTAATTTTATGCAAAAAGATGTAATTCCACTTTTCGAGTGAAGTTAAATGAACAGTAATATAAAAAAAGAACTTATATAAATGTGTTTACCGTGTTATAGATTAGATATGTTAGAGTTATGGTTAAACTTAAAATAAATCTCAGATCTCTGGTTGTCTTTGAAATATAGATGATAATATAACTTTAAACAGAAATTCATCTTCTTAATGTATATAATTGCTTATTTTTGTCATGCCAATTGACACATGACAGAACATCTGCTGCATCCATATTTCATCTTGATAAGTCCTTGATATCCGACGTAAACTGTGATGCCAGAGCAATCATTTATATCCCGTGGATACATTGAAATTTCTGCCTTGAAAGAAAGGCTTAAAATATGTAACTGACTCATAGATGGTGAGCAATTACCGTAAGAATGTGCTATCATTGATTCCTTTCTTGTTTAGCTTGGCTGTAAAAGTGAAATTGAGATGTTATTTTGTATTATTGTTAATATAGGATGGAGCCTTTGGACATATCACTTTTGAGAGATAATAGTGATTAGGAAAATCAGCTAATGTGGTCTATTTTAATTATATAAGAATGTTTTCGTTGCAGCGTTAAAATTATAATATGTAAACTTAGCTTTCTGAAGATCAGTTCATATCTCCAAAAAGTGAGAACATCTCTGAAGGTAATTTCTAAAGAAGTATGAAACTTATGGTAAAATGTGGCAAATCATTTGATATTCTAAAATTGAGTATTTCTTCAATTATAATGTGTGGCGTTAATACCGTCATATTAAATATATAACTGTAGATTGTGTATATTAGAGCTATATTTGTCTACATTGAATTTGAATATAAATTATGATAAACGACAGAGTATTTGTTATAAATCATAAATACGAATCTGTTTCTTTTTTCTTGCTACTCATTTGGATCAATAATAATCTAAACGAAAGATTGTTCTTTAAATTTTAACTTCGCCAGTCACATTTTTCTAAACAAAAGACGATCAAATTAATTCAAGACGTCATTTTACTGCACCAAATTTTAATTGTCTTTTTCGGCTAAATATGTTTGGTATAAAACGTAATTATATGTACTTTAGAAAGTATTGTGTAAACCACAATGAAATTATTGGCGTGAACAAGTGGATTTCTACCGAGATTGAAAGCTAGGGAAATCATCATACGTAGTTATGAAGTTTTCTGCTTCGGGAATAATTTTGAGGACAAGGCGCATTGAACTGTCTAACAATGTCCTGTTTAATCAGTTTGGTTTTCAAATTGTGCCATTTTATATTTTACTATGTGACGAGGCTTGTAGTCATATATCTGGTATACTGTTTTATGACTTCTATGCAGTGAAAGTGTTTGTCCAAATGCAGGAACAGTTCTTGAACTTATTTTTGATAATGAATCTTAAGTGGAACCTGTTGATGTCTAAATGGAACTCATACTGGTCAGAATAAATTACATTTTGTTGTCGATAATTATTCGATTCTGTAACGTGGCAGACATATCTTAATTCGTCATTAATTTTTATCAAATATAGGTGTGATCTAGGGTAACTTTTCTTAAATATAAGTGGTAATTATAACACTTATTCTATATATTTTCTTCCGGAATTTTCCCAGTTGACCAGTGAACCCCTGATATAGAGTGTAAGGCACTTAATTCATCTTGTATCCAATAAATACGCCTGACCATTTAATTCATCGATGATACGAAATAATCGGAATTGTGTATTGTTCGAACATAATGTACGGATATAGCTTCTTAGATAAGCAGTATAATCGATATACATTTTAGCACGTAATATAAGGACATCGTACAATGGATTGTTGTTTTTGTAAAAGTTTTGTGACACATTATCCGCTGAAGCAATATCTACACTGGAATCTGACGTATAGTTTTCATGTGCATAAACGTGACTTCACTTGTTTTGTAACGTCTTAAACTTACCGTTATTTTTGCTTTTGTTTTGTTTTTTTAATTAATGCCCCCCACCCCCAAGTAATGCACTAAATCCACTAAGACGCAAGAGCCTTACATGGTGTGGAAGAATTAGAAGATAATCTTTAATAATGGGCGAGAACAAAAAGAGTAATCAGGAGGACAGTAGGTTACGATAGAAATAGCACTTAATTTTTTCAAGATTAATGTTGACTGGAAAGCATAGAACGGGAAGGAATTTCCAGAAGCCAAAAGTACAAGAAAAGTAACGGCTATCATAGAATTTAGGGTTCAATCTAACCAGCTCCAGTGTAAATTGATGAGATCTCGACGCATGACGAGTTCTATTTCTTCCTGATATTTTGCCGGATCCATTTTATTTGCATTCAATCTCTGAATATACATGTTTTATTAGAGAACGCTTGATAGTTTTCGTAACGTATTATCATTATTTAACCAGGCTAATTTGTAAACCTATGTAGTTCGGGTACCAAGGAAAGGAGCCCGTCAGTGCAGTTAGCATGAAAATATTTATCGAAAAATAATGGAAGCCACGTCACATATTTGAGTAATTGACCTAAGTCGAGATGACAAGTTATGGTCGATTATATTGCAGAAACTTCTCTGGATTTTGTCAAGGATTTTTGACCAGATATGATAATAATATTCAATGCACAGATGAATGATAGATTTGTAAATGGAGACAGATCACAAGCACCTTTCTAAGAGTCTAATTTACAAATGATGTCCCAAACCAGTGAAGTGGTTATGAGCATATCACTCAGTAAATCGTCAGTTCTAGGTAGGGAAATCTGGTGTGGGTTCTCCAAGTGTCGAGCGTTGAACTGGAATAGAATTTCTGAGCAAAGCATTAAATTTTATCTGCTGTAGATATCAGGCTTTTGGATTAAGGAAGGATTGAGGTTTTGCTGTTGTCTAGGACACTCTTGCAGAGTCGCCAATAATCTCTAGAACGGAACTTTCAAGATGCTATACGTTGGTTTATTCTATCAGCAAACAGCAGTTTCGCTTCTTTGAGCACACGATTGCACTCAGTACGAGCAGAGACAAAGAGACGTCTATTGCAAGCAGACGTGTCGCTCTCGTACAGCCGGAAGAAGAGATTCCTGTGCGTCACCGCGGCCGAGAATGCAAGTGAGAATCAAGGAAATGAACGCGGTTAAATTTTCTATTTCCTTGCAGATGCTGGCTTTCAAACAGGAGATCATCTACGCCCATTCTTTAAGAGGCAGATTAAAAACTAACTTGAAGACGACATCACGAAGGAAATCACGGGACGTGTCTCATTACGCATGCTCATAGCAGAAATATATTCTTTTGTTAAGAAGTTTTTGCTGGATGGGGTATCGGAAAAGATGCTTACAGAGACTAAAGTAGGGTCAGATTTGACAAGTCAACGCTATATGGTACGACATGAGTCAGGATAGAAAAAATATGAGATCTTTGAATGAAGCGTGAACATCAGGTTTACTGGGTAAATACGTGATGAAGACTACCACTTGAGATTGAGTGATTGAAAAGTTCCAGGCATGGACGCTAGCGAGGACAGTGATGGTGTACTTAAGCCACTTGGCATGGTGGGCAATAAATACTGCGAACACTAATATATTAGCAAACGGTTGTAGGGAGGTGGCCTTGTTTATATCAACAGAAATGTTATCAGGCAACAGTCATGAGAGGAGTGGTTCGGTAGAGAAAGAAGAGATTGCTGAGTTTCGTAGAGAGACGGAGACACATATAAGAATTGTCTGGAGATTCAAGAGCGAGATCCGTACCCACCAGAAGATGTTTATGGACAGAAACTCACAGACCATGAATGTGGATATTAAAAACTCTCCTAAAGAGAAGAAGCTGGAAAGGAATCGAGAAATCAGAGGAGGATATAGGAAGTTAATATTTGTTTTGCAGAGAGCTAGGATAGCCGGAAGCTTCTCGAGGGCAAAAGAATTTCAAGAGAAAGAAAGTTTAAGGGGTTTGTATGTTCTTTTTAAGCTGCTTTAGTTTTATATCATTGGTTGCTTATAGTGATAGTAAGTTATTTTGGTAAGAAAATACCTAGGGCAGTAGCACCAGTCTGTTGTCTAATGTAACGTTTACGGAAAGGTATTGCTCTCATATATTTTTCTCCTGTATATACCTTCGTTGTTCTCATGACTATATAAAAAAGATGAAAATCATAGAATTCGATTGATGTAAAATCACAAAGTATTACCTCGAAATTACATTATTCATTCCAGATAAAAGGCGGTATGCATTCACCTTGATGCAGGTTCGATTATATTCGTAATATACTACCGTATATATTATTCCCAAGATTTCGTATATGCTTGCTGTTGATAATTCGCTGAGTAATGACGTTTCATGTTTTGAATTTGATATTGATGGACAGCGATTCGGAAAATGAAATCGGAGCAGAGAATTCAAAATACCATTAAATTAGCGCAAATACCAGTGGGTAATTTATGAATCTATATCGAACTTAGTTCTGCGTGAAATAGATGGAATTGAATATAGAAATATCCTTGTTATTATAAAGAAGGGTAAATGAAATATTCACTCGCACGAAAAAGAAGAGAACAAATATCCAAACAACCTAAAATATATTTTGTTTTAAATAACTCGTGAAGGGTTGATCAAACAAATCACTCGTTAAACAGCAGTTTGCACTCTTCTGTTGCAAATAGTGTCACCTCTTCGACATTCCATCTACTGAAGGTCAAATACAATAAATTTCGAAGGTAATGGGAAAATACATAATGACAACTGACTCTTTTTGGTGGACAATAAAAGACGGAAATTTGCGAAGATCTAATGAAAAAAAAGGAGAGAAGCGCCTTGATGGGGAAGCCGTGCATAGGTACATACTGATTTCCTCTTGCTTACACTAATGTTTAAATGTATGCTGGTGTTTTAATCTCTCATTTAAATAATAAAATACACTTATACAGAAAACATTCTCTAAATAAACTAAATATTAAAGCATGCAATCTGATCAGTTTCTGTGATGGTCCTTAGCAATGCGAGGATTCGTTGCAACGTTTTTTTTTATTTAGTTTAAGATTGTTCTAGGTTCACTTAGTACAGCTTCGATGTCTTCTAGTGCGCTATTAAAATCCTTATTGCTTTTTTTACAGAGAATCATTTGAAGTTAACTGTGTGTTTCAGTTATGTTCAAGAAAATTATAATTCTGATCAACTCAGATACACCATAATATTGTAAAATCCTGCATTTGTGCTATTATTTATAAAATCTCTTTGTTTATTGTACCGTGACTAATTTTGTTTATTGCTTCCAACTAGAAATAGATTTTAGTGCATAATCGGAAAAAATAAAGAAGACAATAAAAGTTTGAAAACGGAAAAGAATTAGGTAAATTCTTATATGCACCTACAGTTGAAAATCAAAGTATTTTAATGAGATGTAATAATAATATAAAAAATAATTAATTTTAAATGATAAATGGAAAAGGAATATAATTCTGATTTGAAGCAAACTAGATTACCAAATCATATGAATATTTATATAAAGTGATATAATTTTCTCATACAAAGTTTAATATTGAAAATATGAAATGTTATGAACAAAATTCTCCTTGCTCAGGGGAAAATGGAGAAAGTTGTGATAAATGAAATAGTTATGATTTTAATTTATATTGTTTAACATAAAGAATTTTAACTGTTTTATCCATTACACCAAGATTTATATCTTTCGTGCTTGTGTAAAAAACAAATCCGGTAATTGCGCCTTTGTCTTGCTATTAAATGGTTGTAAATTCACCTGTGGTCCCTTACTGATTTTATATGATTTGGACCTTTTGAAATAAACAACATTTTATTTGGTATTTTGTGAAATTTGAAATTTGAATATTTTCGTTCCTCATATTTCGTTAATATTTACTACCTTGAATATAATCTATGTTGTGTATGTTTAAATCATTGCATTTGTTGATATATTGTAATTACAATTAGTATTTCTACAATATTCTTTCATTTATGATACGAAAATGACTTATTCCCGTTAATTTCAAGTACAATTTCTATATTATACTAATCTGTTTTCATCAACATTTTCATATACTTTTGTTGTCTCAAAATTATTGTAATAATATATATTTTGTATTCGAAATTAAATTGATTTCAATATACACAAGTACACACTATATATATATGCTGGACACAAACCAACGTTTATTAAATTATATTTTAGGAACCGCTAATAAATTTAATAATAAAATAATCTCCATGTTAAAAAGCTTGTTATAACGTGGAAACCGTAAATGCCTTTGTTAAATTAAGGTATCTTTTGGAATATCTGTATAAGCTTCGTCCGGAGAGACATTACTTTTTTTCTGCGTTTTCGTATTGTAATTAATCGTCAAAAAAATGAAAAGTATTTCTAAATAAATTTCACTTCATGAAATATGTCAAAAAATATTCTTTATTCATGTATATTTTTTTATCTCATAATCTGGTGGAGTTTCAAACATACTTTATTTGTTTTGTCTTCTTCATTTCGCACCTGTATGCATTCCAAGATTGCGTTCAACATTCATTTCAAAATACACGTCTATGTGTATATGTTCATCTACACAACACTGTATTTACAGTCACTTCGTCAACGACACTGATCTGCGTTAATTAAATCTTCTACGGTTTCCTTCTATGTCTTCCCATCTACCAACGGAACATTTGGTTTGGTTTGGTTTATTTTGTTTTAAGACACATCAACCTCAATGTTTTATTTAATGCCGACAACATTTTTAATTGCTAGTAATATTTCGTTTCGTCAAAAATCTGTTTCTGGTAATATCTTTCCATCAAAATTATATTGCTGGTAATATTTATTTCAAAAGAGTGTTGCTCTTAATAGTTAACTATTTGCCCATAGCTGGGACTCTAGTAGGTGCTACCAACCTTGGTCAGGGTGGACCTGGGAACACCAGCAATTAAAAGGTGGTTCCACGCGCCTCAAAACATCCAGATCAGAGGCCTTGAAGTTGGATGTATTTTATCGTCTTACCCAAGACGAGTATGTAGTTTAACTTCTTACTCAAGATGCGGATGTAGTTTATCGTCTTACCCAGGGCGCGGATATAGTTTAACGTCTTACCCAGAACGATGAATATTTGGTGTGGAGTTTATGCTTGTTTTTTGTATTGTTTTCATGCTTTATTTTTTGTCTTAAGCGGTCCTTTTGTAAATGCGAGAGAAAAACATTCATACAATAGTCGAATCTACAAACTCCATAAAAGACACATTATTTTCAAACTGAAGGTAGAAAGAAATTTCATGTCAAAGCCCTATAGAAAGACAATCAAACACAATCAACCCAACAAAGAACATGAAACGCTAAAATGTGCTACGGGAATTTTTTTTTTATTTACAAAGAAATATTCGCATTCATTGAATCCAAGTTAGAGTTAATATCGGTTGAAATTTAGGAAATCCTTCTCTGAAATAAATTTTCAGATATGTTTACTAAACTTTCCACGTTGTCGTATTGCTATTGATTTCCAATGAAACAATATTATATCCATTTACAAGGATAGCAACACTACAATCATACACATGAATGCTGCAGATTATTTTGTCATATTGAATAGATATTGATAAAAGGTAAGATACTCAATTCACTGTTTCCTTAGTTTAAACGGACAGACACATATAGAAACATAATATTTTGCATGTTTCCGCAACTTCATAGAAATCAGAATGTTTACTGATTTGAGGAGAAATAGAAATTATGTACGAATGAGAAAATAGAAGAGCATTTAACAAAAAATAGTATCCCATTAAACTCAGAAGATGCTAAGGTTTGTACAGGTATATATACAACAAACCGAGGCTTGTCAAGCAAAGAGTACCTCTCCATTTAACCACAATACAATAGCAATCTATCAGTAATTACTTATCATCTGATTCCGCAATGCTGAACTAAGTTTACGATTGAACATGCGGTACATTTTTCGAATGGGTGGAAATTACAGAAAGACGTTTATTCAGCATATCATCACCATCCATGAGAAATGAATAAATGTAGGCCGTTTTGTTGTGGCTTAAATTTAAATTCCAAAAGTTATAAATATATTGCTATAACGGAGCTAAGGATGCATCTGTTTTCTGTATTTGAGATCCCGCTGTATGCAACGAATAAACATGAACAGTAACAATCCGCAATGAAACACTGGGCACGATAAAGATGTAATTATTGGCCGTTGGGATAAGATACTTAAACAATTATGACTTATTATTGGGACAGACTATCTTGATATAAGAAATTTAATAGAAGGTTTTAAAGTGAGCGAGAAGAAAGGAATGATCAACATTTCAAGAAGACAAAATTTATTCTTTTCAGGAAGGTGCGCAGCACAAGATTCGAACTACGGTTTGGTGATATCCAAATGAAGCAAGTACGAAAATTTAAATACTTTAGAAATATTCTAACAGACTACGGATAATGTGACACCAAAGAGCGAATGCGCATTAGAACAGCAATAAATGCCATGGAATATTTGGTAAAGTCTTAAGGGAAAATAAATCGTCAGAGGCAAAGAAAAGAGTATTAATCTCTTATATAATATCAGTTTCCGATAAGGCAGTTCGGTGTTTTCCTCACAGACGACGGAGTGATTTGAGGAAACAAGAGTTGTTATACAAACGAATGCTGAGAATATCAGGGAGTGAACACTTGGGTAACGATGAAGTTATAAGGAATATTGAAACAAAAAATTCGCTTATATTTAGCAGGCATATTGGAGGCAAGAAGGATAAAGAAAGAAGCGACAAATTACCTAATGATCTTGTGCAAGTGAATATCAGAGCATACATTGAGAGATAACGAAAATAGAAAACATATTAAGTTCTACAAATGATAGATAGTTATGAAGTCATCATCTCCAACACTCTGAAAGAAAACGCTCCATAGAATAATAAAATTCTTAACCACCACAGTTAAATTTTAGACATACTTCTTTACTTCTTGCCTATCTCACTGCAATTTTTTTTCTAAGCTCTATACTAAACATTAAATCTGTTATGACAAAAGAACTAAACAAAATGAACACAAAACGATCAGCTTTAAAAATGGACTCGTAATTGGAAAAACCGAATGAAAAAAGAATGTTAACAACAAATACTTTTTCACATCCAACCCAGTTCTGTGGTATTAGAATCAATGTTGAGTTTAAGCAAGCGAATGAGCCAATTGGAGTAAAGTACCATGCAGATTTAAATTTTTCCCACCTCTGACGAATGCTGCTATCGATGTATTTTGCATGCTAGAATGCTAGTTAACATTCGCGTCAGTCAGCTGTTGGCTCTCACGCTGGCCAATAGAATCTTCCTGCCTATTCGAGGCAGCAAGCAATTGGCTCTCACCCTGGCCAGTAGAAAATGTCCGCAAACTACATGAAAACTGCCGTAAATGCATGAAATATCGATTATTTCCACTATCGATGGGAGTTGGGAAATGCAACGTCGGTCATAGACTTTACACTAACTTGGAGCATGGGCATGTAAATTTTGGTGCATATCCGTAGAAAATTGCGGCTGTGCATTCGTTGCACACACACACACACACATTCTGCCTTTTATAGATCGAGATAAATCAAGATTATTTTGCATCGGATATTTATGCATTGAATTTAATATTTATAAATCATTGCAGATGAATAGCATTCGTCTATGCATTGATCATTTTTGCTAGATCTGATGTGGTGCACATGCTTGAGGTTCTAGACAAAATCCAAAGAAGGACATGCAATGTAATCTTTATAGACTCGGCTTCAGTCATTTTATCATAGACGTGATGTGGCCTCTTTCTGTCTTTTCTACAAACATTTTATGTCAACAGCTCAAATGAGCTATTTTACCTGATTACCCAGCTACTTGGATATGTGGGTTACTTGATTAGCATCTAGGTCCCACCCTATTACTTTTGAAATAATTAAATGCAACCACCACTTCTATTCCAGCATATTCTTTTCGCGCAGTTCCCGAGAGTGGAACTCACTTCCTGTACCACCTTCCCTGATAACCCGAGAAGTCAGGTACTTTCTGGAGCGGTAAAGGGGAACGTCCATTTTCTTTGCATCTTTAGCGATTGGTTCGTATGTACGAGTTCCAGTTTAGGTCTGAGTTGAATTTAAGACCCAATAGTCTCTCAAACTACGGGGTCTCCCTCAGGGAAAAACCCTTCATTGTGACTGGTGATAATACAGCGTGCGATCACCGATGATGGAATGTAACTTGTTTGATTTTCGAGAAAATTAATGTAAATAGCCAATATCCACCAACTGAGATGTTACAGCTAGATCAGAGCGGAGATCACATTCCAGTCTCTGGTTATCTACATTCTTGGAGTTGCACACATATACGGTTGTATAATCAGCAAAGCTATTTGCACATGATCGGAGTATATTTTGGCAGAAAATTTATGTATAGTAAAACAGGTTGATCCGTGAAGCGACAGCTGGAGTAGACCTGTGTTGATTGCTATGTCCCATAAATGCAAGTATAATTATAAATAGAGACATACAGAAATGTCTGGCTTTCCAGGAATAAGGTATAATGTAGTATTTCAAAAATGCTGCACGAGCCAACACCAGGTTTTGAATTAAAATATTAATGTAATTCAAGATTTATACTCAATTGACATTTGAAGGGCTCACAAATTTGTTATTTCCATTAATAATTGAACATGAGAAATATTTTGCAAGACGATCCTACTAAAGCATCCTTTATGATGCAGCGTCAAGCCGATTTTATTAAAGTTTGTCATATTTTAATTAGTTGGATGTGGAGGTAGTGTAATAGTTATTGGCTTGAAGAAAGATATCGAAGAATTGATTTCGACATTCGTTATATTCAATTTCGCGCAAATACACTTGGGAAAGTTATGAATATATGAACTCACATTTTATGGATTAAATAGTAAGCCAGACTAGATTATTCGGTAGCAAGAAAAGGAAAAATCTGAATAATTAAGCTCATGTCGACCAGGTGAGGTATCGGCTCTGCAACTAAACAGAGTATGATAGTGTTTAAAATAATTATATCTCCCGTCTTTCGTTGATATTTTAAGTCATTCTTTTTTATTTGGCATTATCTATGTATCATCCAGTTCTTATCTATCTAGCTATCTGTCAGTATATATATTAAGAAATAGACAAATTCCGACAATTTTATTTATTAAAGACATTTTTATGTTTAATGTTCTTTTTATAGATACAAGTATTTAAGTAAATGCTCTGTTTATAATAAACAGTATTAAATAACATTTACCGGCCTGGATGTCCGAGAAATTTTTCATAGAAAATATTCGTCCTTGGACAGGATTCGAACCTGCATCCTATACGGAACCGTCATTTACGCTGACGTGCCTTAAAATGCAAAAATATTCAGCGTAAATAAATAAAATTGTCGGACTTTGTCCATTTCTTAATGTATGACGTCATTTGTTTACATTTGATACGCCATGAGCAGTTATGAATGCGTGAGATCCTTGGTGGCCGAGAGGTTAGGCACGTCAGCGTAAATGACGGTTCCGTTTAGGATGCAGGTTCGAATCCTGTCCAAGGACGAATATTTTCTATGAAAAATTTCTCGGACATTCAGCCCGGTAAATGTTAATTAATACTGTTTATTATAAACAGAGCATTTACTTATATCTATAAAAAGAACGTTAAACATAAAAATGTCTTATATATATATAATCATATCCTATCTACATATATTTCGGAATAGTAGATTTCATCACATATCATAACGTTTTATGAATATTTTTGTATATTTATTTTATTATAATTAGATACGTTCTTATAAAGACGTTGGTAGTTATTAAAATGAATCCAAAACTAACAGTTGCCACACTTTCCAGCGTTCTCAAGCATGAACTTAATAGGTTTCTCTTTGTTGAAGGCGTAATCCTTATCATTATGAAGTATCAAACAATGATGCAACTAAGTTTATTTTCTTATGATGTATAAATGAGGAAAATGGAGCACAAAGATTTATCAGTGCCAGAGTTGTTTAATTATAATGCCTTGTACCACACAAAAGTGAAGCGAACGAAAGTGTTGGTTGTGCATATCGTATAGAAGAGAAAGATATTCTGCCTTGAATGTAATTATCTGAAATTCATTTTCCTATCGGGGCTTGATGAATACAGAATGTTGGCACTTTTAAGAACTATGTCGCCTATCTCTGCTATGGAGTAAAACAAACAAAAAGAAAACTATTCCTAACAATGAAACTATTTTGTTAACCATAGATTTACATTTTTCTGTATCTGTCTGAATTCATCAAAACGCTAAAATGAAAACAGATACAGAAAGATTGAGATACTCTTTACTTCCAAGACGAAAAGATATGGCCGCATGAAAACTCAACAAAACTCAACAAAACTCAACAATGAAAACCTTTCATCTCGCCTAGCTCAATACACCGAGGCGCCGAAGTTTGCTACCTGCGGTTTCTTCGGTACGTTTTCTCATACAATAAATTCATCTGATTCTACCCGTCTTTTAAGTATTCCATACGCACGAAATTAGAGCGAATATATTATGAGGCATAGATACGTATTTAGGAAACATTACTCTATTTAGTAATTTGAGCTCACATCATAGGCATTTTTGTTACATATATCATTGGATATCAATTGTTTAAATAGTTAATTTATTATCATTTTTCCTATCTTCATTTATGCGCCGTGTCCTTTGAGGACGTTCCACAATTTTTGTTTACTTTGTAGCTCTTAATAAATGTTGAATTTAGTTATCTCTCTTAAAATTTATTCGGCTATCCGATAACTAGTTAGGTTATGTGTCGTATTCCTTGCCTTCAATTTGTCATGCGTGTATCAAATTTTACAATCCTTTTTTCTCAAGATGTGCCCTAGAATTTTCAACTGTCTCTTCGTGGTTTTACGTATAAATGTCCGTTTTGTTTCTATTTTCTCTAGACCTTCATCGTTGCTCAGAAGTTCGACTCTTGGTGTTCCCAACATCCTTCTGTAGAATCACATTTCTGTTGCTTCAATGTCCTCCATCAATTGTGAGATGGTTGCACAGAATTTACGAGGGCTGTTATTATATAATACTAGCAGCATGGCCCGGCGTTGCCCATACTTGATTAAAAAATCGAACGAAACATACAGCATACGCTATCAATTGAATTAAATATTTTTGCCCTTCCTTGCCTTTAAAGAAGTGCCCTTTGCCGTGCTGATGTTGCTACATGCCTTACTTCTTGCCTATCTCACACTGCGAATTTTTTCTAAGCTCTATACTAAACATTAAATCTGTTACGAAAAAAGAACTACACAAAATGAACGCGAAACGATCAGCTTTAAAAAAGGACTCTTAATTGGAAAAAACGAATGAAAAAAGAATGTTAACAACAAATACCATTTTTTACACCCAACCCAGTACTGCGGAATCAGAATCAACGTTGAGTTTAAGCAAGCGAATGAACCATTTGGAGTAAAGTGCCATTCAGATTTAATTTTTTTCCCACTTGTGACGAATGCAGCTATTGATTTTTTTTTGCATGTTAGAATGCTAGTTAACATTCGTGTCAGTCAGGTGTTGGCTCTTGCGCTGGCCAATAGAATCTTCCTGCCTATTCGTGGCAGCCAGCTATTGGCTCTCACTCTGGCCAGTAGAAAATGGCCGCAAACTACATGAAAACTGCCCTAGAAGCATGAATCGATTATTTCTACTATCGATGGGAGTTGGGAAATCCCTTCCTGCTAACTAGGAGCATGTGCATGTAAATTTTGGTGCAAATCAGTCGAAAATTTCGGCCGTGCATTCGTTACACACACACACACACACACACACACACACAGACAGACACACACACACACATCTTGCCTTTTATAGAAAAAGATTTATAAACACTTTTCGTTGAATTTAACGATTTCTTTCTATTTCTTAATACTTACCATTTGGAAGGTATCTTCCGTCATACCAAAGAGCCTTCGTATTTCGTTTCATATTCCGGTCCTATATTTTAACACTTCCTAGAAGTTTGAAAGGTACTTGTTTGATTCCGTTGTGTTCAATATTAAATTTGCATGTTGGCCAGTTCCTTTCGATAGCAACTGAGTATTCCGTTTTCTTGCAATCAATGTCTAGTGATTTCTTCTCGCTTCTTTTCCCTATCCTCTGTGTTTTCTATGAATGCTGTACCATTTCCACATCTAATGTATTTAATACTGTAGCCATCAATATCGTATCCTATTAGGACTTTGAATTCCCCCATTGTACAGATTGAAAAAGTCTGGTGAGAAGACGCATCCATCTTCTACATTCCTTTCTATTTTAGGCGATTTACTGAACCAATTTTCTCTCCGTATGCATGCGTTTTGCTGGCAGTATAGGTTCTGGATTATTCGAATATTCATCCAAAATATTTCAAGGATACCTAGCGTTTCGCAGTGACATAACTTATCAAACATCTTTGCATTATCTATAAAACATAAGTAAACATCCTTCTGCATTTGTATTGGTCTTTATGATATAATTATGAGCATAAATATCGCATTCCCTCTTCCAGTGTCGAACCCGCACTGTTTTTGTCCTATCTGAGTTGGCTGTGCTTCTATTCTTCAGAATTTGGATAATGTGTTTTGTTATATGGCACTTTCAGCATATTGTACGATGGGATTCACGTTCATTTGCACCTGGTTTCTTGCTAGTGTTATGATAAAACATCTACTAAGTTCTTCCGGTATAACAGGTCAGTTAAATATTTCGTTTATTATTACTGTAATATTGTCAATGTCGACATCATCTAAGGCAGTCTGAATTTCTAATACAATTCAATCTGGTCTTGCTGCTTCTTTTTATTCCATTTGGCCAGAGTAGCTTCCAATTCAGAATTTTAAATTTTTTTTTTTTTTAGTTTTAAAAGTAATTAAATCTTACATTTACATTTTGAATGAAAGTCTTTCTTCAAGTACCTCCTAAAATCTACTCAAACCGAAAATCATTCTAAGCTTCCGAAACATGACTAAGACGAAATATACTGTAACTCCAAAACTAAATATATTAATATCGATTGTTCTCATTTTATGAATAAATATTAAATCTCATTCCCGAATATTATTGAAACATTTCAGAGAATTAAGCGTTGTGGATAATACAAACTTTTTACCAATATGCTATAATTGACAATAAAGGCAACGGAAGTTCATTCTAGAATGCATTTTTAATTTAAACGCCATATTGCACAGAATGCGTAGGTTTGTATTTCTGCCCATTGTTATCGCTGCTTTCTTATATCTTTTCTATTCAGTCGCCGATTGTTCGCTTCCATTACATCCTAGCGTCAAGTGGAAAAAGCGATAATGATAATCGGCTATTTCCTATTTAACTATTCACACAAGTTTTCATGAACTCCATTGCCAGAGCTGATCGGAAAGCGCCATTTTATGCATGATAAGCGTATTATTGCTCATTTGCATAACAATATAAAACTAAGTTCGTACGAAAGCCGAATGTACAAGTTGTACACCAATACAAGATATATTACCGATTGGGATCATCCTAAATATATTTCATATTAGTTTCTTTTGTACCTAATCCCAAAATCCCACTGAAAGTTAGAAGCTATATGATATTACACCCATATATAAATCAAAATAATCTCGACTATGATAAATTAAAGTTAACATATTTGCAATATACGCAGATGTATTCTTTGTCATATAAATTCATAGCTTTCTGATTTATCAAGCATATGAACTCGACCCATATGTCATTGACGGTCATTGGTGTCTACATCTGTGTCTACTAGTACATCTGTTAGTAGTACTACATTCATATTCAATGCAAATGTTGTTCCCGATTATTTATTGTCTGCTCATGCGAAATTTCCATGATGAAAAGTATGACCGACAACCCAACATTTTTGGCTTGAATAGATTAAGATAACAGCAAATAAATGTCCATATGGTGTCGGCTTTACTTTTTGAGTCATCGGATGAAAGTGTTGAAAATGAGATAATCGTAATTATGAATTCCATTCATTGTCAGAATGAGAGCCCTGATTGCTTTGAATGAAGAATTTTAGTGGATCACATTTCAATTTTTTTTTCTGAAATTCGTATACTTTGCAGTAATAAAACCATTTTGATAGATATATTTTTAAGTGATCCTAAAGAGAATTGACGATTTTTGATAGGCAAATGTACTTAAAATTATAAATACATTTCATCAAAACATTTGTGAGATTTTTCGAAATGATAACGCTAAGCTTCGAATCTCCCAATAGAGATGATATGCGGCATGCGTAACAGAGTCTACAAGATAAATTCATATAATCTTGCTTTCAAAAGCTCATGCTGACATTAATTTCTTCAGAGTATCTCATATAATGTATATTACAAAAGTATCTTTCTTAACTCACTTTCATATAATTAAAAAGCAAATCGACGCAGATCCTGTTATGATAGATGTACATGTTCTATCATCGAAGATGATTACCTTAAAAATCCGGTAAGGAAGATTTCGTGAATGTACAGAGTTACGTCCATTTTGCAGCGTTTGCAAACCATGTCTCTTCAGACAAAATATTTACATTATTTAATATTTATGTATTTTTGTATATAGCTTCAAGAATAAACAAAAACTAAAAATAATTGAAGCTATATATATAAAACTGTTTGAACCTAACCTAACCTGAAAAAAATAAACTATAAAATTCCCACAAATATTCTTAAATGCCTATAATTGGTAACAGAAGCCTTTGGTTTTTACCAACGGCTTCCTATATTAATACTTCTCACTCTTGCGTGGTCACGTGTAACGTCATGAGCTTCCAGCGTCTATTAGCCACGAGATTGTCGTTGCTGGGAAATCTTCAATGTAAACAGAAACAGACTATCATCACTGTATTGTCCGTGTATTGCTTAATATATTGTAATGTGATTGTCATCTTTGATAATGTCTTATGTTAGCCGAAAGCTTAGAGAGGATTAAAAAATATGTATCAACATTATGACATTGTTTCTTCGTTTAATGATAATTTTATTAAGCTTTTCAGACGATATGAAAATAATTTACATAAAATAAATAGACAACACTTGTCTATATTATTTAATGAAACAAGCATCAATATATATATATATATATATATATATATATATATATATATATATATATATATATATATCACCATCAGGAACGGTTTTTTAATTACGTTTTGATGAGTTAGGTATTAAAACTCCCTCGCTAAAATAAATTTATCGCCAGATTTTTCGATATTTAAGTTTTCTACTTCGATGTATATCATATTGCTCTGAATTGGTTTTGTAAGCGTGGATCAGGTGTGGCACATGACGGAAAGTATAAGACACCCAGTTAGCATCGAACCACTATTACATCACTCCGAGACACTCCCATATTAATCTGTATTCTACATAATGAACTCTTTTCATGGATCTTATATTAAAAAAGACCTATTTGGGATGTACTTTCAACTTACGGATTTGATATTATCTTACTTTATTTCTCTCTCTTTGTCTCACATTATCTCCGTATCTGTCTCTGTAAGAGATGATGGCTTAATAATTGGCCCTAATAGAAATGGTCTCTTAACTTCCAACTTACATAAGAGGATCACTAGATTCAAATATCTAGGCCTTAAGATTGACATATCTTCTAAACTTAAGTTAGTCAACTTTTTAGACATCACCCTCAACCTCCCTTATGAGACTTTTAAGCCATTCCATAAAGATCATCAAACACCCTTATCTATCAAAGTTCACTGTAACCACCCGAAATCTGTAATAGATCACATCCTCCAAAATGTACTATAATAAATAGTCAAGTTTCTAGCCGGAAAATCTTTAATGAATATAAGTTTACACCCAAACTGGCTCTCAAGAATAGTGCTTCTAAAAAGTAATTAAACTATCAAAAAGAATGGAAAAATCATATTAATAGAGATCAAAACAGAAAGAGTAAAGTAATATGGTTTAACTGACCGTATTGCAGGATTTCCAACATTAATATAGGAAATCTCTTCCTAATGTTAATAGACAAGCACTTTGATAGTAAACATCCGATATATAAAATATTCAATAGGTAGACACTGAAAATTAGTTTTTCATGTTTAAGTAATATGGAGAATATTATATCTTCACACAATTGTAAAACACTTAAGAACTTTCATAATACTGAAACTCGAGCGAAGAGTTCAACCTGCAAATGTAGAGATAAAACTGAAATATCCAATCGGGGGAAAAGTTTGTATGAGAATGTAATATATGAAGCTACAATCCCCTGGAAAGAAAATGTCAGCTTGAAAAAAAGATAAATAAGTTTATGCGCTGGTAATTGGAAGCAGGATCTTTACAACCACAGACACTCTTTTACGTATCTATATCTAAAATAATCAAACTTCCTTATCGAAACACTATTGGGATCTGGTGGACAACGGACTAACCCTGCATTTAGAATGGAAATTCATATCAAGAGCGAGAACCCCTGGAAACTTCCGTGACCGGTGGGATCTATGCATTGCGGAAAAAAATGTATTATTAAAGATAAAAACGCAGAAGAGTTGCTGAATATTCGTAGTGGGATCATTTTCAAATGTAGACACAAACAACGCTTTTACAACGTGCTGTTACATCTAAATGTTCGGTCATGGATTCCTGGCATCGGATGAAATTTAAATGGAATGACTCTTATTATTACCTATATATCATTGTCTGTATATATGTGATGATCTATATATTTGTTTAATCTTTGAATTTGTTTTAGCGGTCTTGTTTATGTAGTGATTATGTATATGTGGGTATAGATGTAAAAAAGTTTTTTCTAGATAATAATATACTATCTGTCAGTTCTTCTGATATTTTTATATACGGAGGTTTTATATGTAGAGTTAATAGACGTGCACTATTGAATCACTCCGTGGTTTTCATTCTTTTCTTAGATTAATAAAATATTTTTACCGTCTTGATTTCAAACTCTAATTTTTTCACATTTTTTCATTTAATTCTTTATAATTATCATGGTCCCTTTATTTATTTGTTTGTTTATTATTTGTTTTTTATCATTGTTATCGTTTCATTTTATTATCATTTTTTAAATACAGGATTAGTTTATTTTGACCCATGTATTGTTATATGTATAAATGTATGTATTTATGTATTAGTGTGTGCGAATGTAATTTTTATTTATGTATGTATATATATATATATATATATATATATATATATATATATATATATATATATGTGTGTGTGTGTGTGTGTGTGTGTGTGTGTGTGTGTGTGTGTGTTTGTGTGTGTATCGAGCAGGTCTGTATGAGCACAATCATTTTCGTCGCAGAAAATGATTCGGCGCCAATTCCTGTATTATATTTTATGAAGTTGTTCTATGTTGATTGTTGCAGAGGCTCTCCGAACGGAGTCCTTCAACCGATGAGTATGCTGCTATTGTTCATGAGAAACTATTTATTGATAATACCTCATATAGCGTTGAAATAGAAAATTATATTATGTAGCAGTGACGCGAATTTCGGACTACACTGTATATTGGGTGGACACTGGATGGATACAGATAGAAAATGAATTGAGTATTTAAGCAAAAATATACACCAGCATAAGGCAAGGATGCATCTACTCAGAGCAGTTAATTTACTTGTAGAACGAGTCAACACCAAGAGAAATACTGCCTTCAGTTGTGGGAAAGCAGGCTCATATAAAGCCTGCTAGATATAACCTAAAGAGAGGCAATCATAAATAACGTAGAAGAAAAGCACAGAGAGCAACTTCTAGAAAAAAATTCGTATATAGCAGGTTTTTCTAAATATTATAAAAAAAAGTCAAGGATCAGCAACATTATAGACGGTAATGTCTCGTTGGCAGAAGAACTTCTTTCTTTGCTCGTTATTATACCGAAAGAACAAGAAATATACAACAACACCACGAATCATAAATATATTAGTAAACTCCGTGTTGAATCATGTTTCCACACATTCCCTCTGCAGGCTTTATTCGACGTGTCAATAGTCTATAATAGTGTAGCTACTAAATTTCCACTATCATGAATTTTGACAAGCCAAAATATTTGGCAGTTTTATGATCACAGAGTTCTTAGTTCTACAAGAAAATTTTGTTTAAGTAAATGGGTCAAATATTTGGTAACGTTTAAATGTTTGACTAGAAATGATGTAATATCTCTTATAATTCTTAGAGATATCGCATTTAAACACTGATTCTCTTCTCGGCACAGGAGTTAAGGAAAGTCGTATCTGGATAGCACTTAAATTGATAACCACTTTGGAGCGCTAGACGCTTTAGACATGGTTATGCGAGTAGTGTAATGGATAGCATGTCTGAGTGAGAAATCAGAGTGAGTAATTAGAGAATACGGCTCGATTAATAATCCGGTTCCTTACATTTATTCGTATAAATTTGGCCGATAATGTATCGAAACTATACATGATCACTAAGGAGTGTCACATCTGCATTAACATATATGCATTGTGCAAGCGTGGTAGTTTAATGACAATTCTTCCCAGTGGATATTCACAAGCTGAAAAAATGTGGAAATATTCAAATGAAAACAAAAAAGAACACATTGTTAAAAATTTTCAAGCTAAAGCACTTCTATATGAATTATTCTGTTTTGAATTTGTATTGATGAAATCAGAAATTAATTAGAAAATATTGAATATCAGATTGTCAATATCAATTGTAAAACTTAAGTCTAAGTTTTCATATTGATGAAAGAAGATGTATCAACTAGTGATGCAAATATTCTCTGGGTGCTAAAAATTTAAACATATTTTCAATACCCTGCCACCTGATCACAGATATACCTTCAGGCATATTAAAACAAATTTCTCAGTAGAGATAAACATATTGAATACATCAATATTTTTCACATAAGACTGAGAGAAAATATTTATTTTGTCTATTGTTCCGATATCGCTTTTGTAATGCGTTGAGAAAACCGTCAATTTATAATTTTTTTCTCTTAGATGGTTCAGCTTTCGTGTGAAGGAACTGAACCTTTATTTTTACCTGAAGTGTTCCACTTCAGGTAAAAATAAAGTTTCAGTGCCTTCGTTTTCTTCACCAGCCTATCACACAGAAGAATAAAACTGAAATCTGTGAAAGTATCTGGAGATAAGACTTATCAATAAATGAAAACTATGGGAAGAATATCTTTGAAAGTTGAAAAGTAATTTTTTTTATTTAAAATATATCGATTGTAAACATTCTGCATCGGTCATTCTATCTATCTATCTATCTATCTATCTATCTATCTATATATATATATATATATATATATATATATATATATATGCATATTAGATACATGTACATATTTATCTTTATATCCATATATCCACACATATATCCATAAAATTAGGCGAAAGAGAAAAAACAATTGTCAAATAAATGAGAAAAAAAAAAAAAACAAGTAAAAATTAGTCCATATAAATAAATGAACAAGTTAAAAAATCGCTCCCGATAAAATAACTGTTAGAACTAATAAAAATAAACATAAATAAGCAAAAACAAGTAAAGATAATCAATCCAAATAAATAACAAAATAATAAACAGACTATCCCCACCAACATATTAGAATAGACTACGGCTATCAATCAAATAAATTGGACGAATAAATAGCTGTATCTTCCTAGACCAAAACAATCCATTAAATTAGAGTCCTAAACAAATCCTCACGTTAATAAATCATCAAAAACCGAAAACAATGAATAAATATATAAAATAAAAAAACGATGATAAAACGAAAATAAAATACATCAATCCAAATAAAATATATAAATAAAGAAGAAAATTCCGCCCCAATAAACGCCAGCATGGATTACCTACAATACATCACAGACACATATCTATAAATAGTCGAGACAAAATCCAATAATCACGGCCTGAGGATTCCGTCTAGCATGAAACAGCCTGTCGCCAATGACGACTTAGCCACTTAACGATTCGACGGACTTACGCACTTACCTTCTGACGCGCATTACATTATTGAATGTTTACTTCAGTGTTTACTTTCATATATATATATATATATATATATATATATATATATATATATATATATACATACACACAAACATACACAGACATATATATGTCTGTGTTTGTTCATGTGTGGGTGCGTGTAAAAGTAAAGATTCACTTATAGGAATTATTAATTCTTTCGTTTAATTCGCCAGGTTATCACAGAGAAGAAGAAAATTGTAATTTGTGAAATTATCTTCTACTTATCAAAAAAGGAAACCGTTGGAAGGTATGCTCTAGATATTTGAAAAGAACAAACTTTTTAGTCAAATTATAAAGCTTGTAAATATTCTACTAATTTATATCTAGCTTTATATGAATGTATCTATGTATGTATGTATGCCATCTGAGTGAAATTCGGTAGCTAGAAATATTGAGACCCGTCAATAGCTGTGCTAGGACAAACCCATGTTATCGAGGGCTTGAGCGTGCAAATTGTTGATCATGCTAGATAACGACTCTCCCAGAAACTGTGACTAAGGCCAGCTCAGTATGGTTTCAGTCTAAACCACCGGTGGTCACTGCAGGTTTTGAGCAAACACAAATGTGCGTGTGCGAGCCTCTACAACAGGAATTGGCTAATCGCCCTAGTAGACAATGCTATCTTCGAATGCGTGTGGCCAGGTTTTTGTATAAATATATTTATACAAATATATATATATATATATATATATATATATATATATATATATATATATATATATATTTGTATGATTATATATATATACATACATACGCACATATATATATATATATATATATATATATATTTGTATGATTATATATATATACATACATACGCACATATATATATATATATATATATATATATATATATATATATATATATATATATATATATGCGTATGTATTTATGCATATATATTAAATACATCTACATATGTATCTTTATATCCATATATGCATAAATACATTTATATCAATATATATGCATATACACATATATCACTCTAAACCTATTCCTCTCTACGACATATTTCGAAAATCTCCTGGACTGAAACTTGATTGAAGACATAATGCATTTTAAGATGCACACGCACACACACACAAACACATACGCACGCACGCACACACAAATACACACAGATATACATATACACAAATATTGGTAGAGTAATGTCTATATAATAATAATAATAATAATAATAATAATAATAATAATAATAATAATAATCGTATATGATAAAACAACTAAATTCCTCATATCAATATATAATAGATTTACTACAATTTAAACTATTTTAAAAACAGCGCAATTATTATTATGGAATGTAGCTTCTTAGATTTTTAATAGTATAAATTCAATTAATAAAAGATAATACGACATATCTATTGTCATTTTCCTGGGTTTTGCATAAAATCTCATTTCTTACTTTTTTCAGCGATTAAAACCAATGTTTGTAAAAGAACGGATGAACATTCTTCTTCGGTCAGCCATCATCTAGCATTGTGTTGTAGGCTAGGTTTCATAGTGATAACACCTAACCTACTCGGGATTGGAGGGATGATAGACCTTCGCAGAATGGAAGACTTGCAATAATCAATTCAACTGATGGCCGGACAGGAAATTCCACCGAAAATCTGATAGTATGAACGGCCACGTGTCACCAAGCAAGGCGAGCATTCGAATTAAAGAACATTGACTGATGTCAGACCAAAACGTCACTGGCTCCGTCAGGTTTACATTCCCAAAATACGGTATGTATGAATGAATACATATTTGACTTTTAACTCAGAAAATTTCCGGATTACACATGAAATAGAATATTTTTTCGTTTTTTTCTCTCGATCGGGTCCCCAGTGTCCTCACATTAGCCCCTTGATTCTTAGTGATATTTTCGCCTTGGTTGGGATGAATTGATTAATAAAAAACATAAAAAACATAAAACTGGAGCAATTTTCGCCTTGACCATAACAACCACAGAGGGTCATGGAACTGATTACGAAGATATATGTGTATATGCATATTTTGATTATATCAGGATTCGTGGGAATAACGATAGACTCCATCCGATAGCCAGGCTTCTGATCGTTAGATTGTAGCATTTTAGGAGGGTGGAACAACCTCTTAATTGCTGTTGTCCCCAACTATTCATTGACCCGGGGGATAGCACCTGTCAAGATCGTAGCTGTGCGGAAATTGTGAACCGAAAAAGAAAAAGAAAACACTATCGAAGTATAAAAAGAACACATTAATAAAAAAACGATCTGAAATACATATTTATCACAAAATGTCTAGCAATACAGGTTATCACTAGTTGAAGGCATGTAATTTCTTTCAAAATATTTAGAATTCAGCATTAAATACCCCATAGATGTTGATATACCACTCAAAAAAATCAACTAAGCAAACATGAAATAACTTTTTCATGACACTAAGCCATATATCTTACAATTTCTTAAAGAGAACAAACTGTGTTACAAAATATAACATTTAAAAAGAAAACATCTTAAGACACATCACCACCTCTAATAATTATTTCTACACAAACATGTATATACATAAAAGCATAGTATCATCTACCATCTACACAATTGTGAAAGCAGTATAACATACATATATTATTCCTGTAAAACTTCCAAGAAAATATAATTTAAGCATTAAATAATACAAAAGGAATTGATATGCAGTTAAAATCAAAATAAATTATATCGGCCGTCTAAGTAATCAATATTATTTCATAAGCACCGCTCAGAAACTCTATTTTCTCAACGAGGTTCTCATTATAAAGTATCTCAAGTTAATTCTAGAACACAAGTCGAATCCATATATTGAGATCACTTCTGAAGATGCCGGGAAAAGTGTCAGTTAAATCTACAGCTCTAGAAAATGTCTGTCTCCTCTTATATTTCTACAAGTGTCAAATTAGAAACCAAATGAAATATTGCTGTCACACCTTGGCTGCAACAGTTAAATCTTCAATTTTCAGGCTTGACACATTTCAGAACCTTTTGAGTACCTACTGAGCTTTTTTATTGGGTGAATATTAGCAAAAAAAACTTCCAACTAGTTTACTCAAACAAACAATGACATTCATTGAATAATCTATATCACCGAACATCGCAAGCTTTTTTTGAATATTTGTGCTTAAAATATTCGTATATTTAACTTGTATATTTATATTAGGTTGGTGCAAAAAATAATGTCGCTTTCTCACATAGTAACATATGTGAGAAAGCGACATTATTTTTGCACCAACCTAATACTTCATAATTTCCTCGAAATATTTCATCCATCCCATTTGATATTGCACAATATTTCTGAAAAAAATATTACAAATCCCGCATAAATATTTTCTCAATGTACAAAGATAAACGAGAAATATCTTTATAAAAGATAAACACGGATTATTAATTCCTTTCGAATTTTTAATTTGTAAAATCGTACCAACAGAAAATATAGAACTACCTCATCGAGAAGTTATACGAAAACATATGTAATTATTTTAAGTCAATTAACTAATAACATAATATACTTTTCAGGTGACATCATTTTTTTTATTTATCTGCTAAATAAAGTGTATATTTGTTTGCCTTTTACTCGGTATTAACAACGTTTAACTAGCCTCGTTTTCATCGGAAAAGATTCACGTATATAACGTATTTAATTTAGAAAGTAACACGGCAACATTCACGCAACATGAAAGTTAATTGATAACATGGCCGCACTCTGAAGCTGATACAAGTGCTAATACAAAGTCCTTGATACAGTTACGGAAGACATTTGCAAAACAAAGCTGAAAGTTCCTCGGCTGTCTTAGAGAAGATGCTGAGGACCGGACGTGCTTCCTATAATGCAAGGTGTAAACACATCCAGTGGACACTTGATAAATCTTTACACGTACAAATCTTTACACATACATTTCCTTACGCATACAAATTACTTCCTGCATCAGTTGTTATTAGCAACGTCTCAATCACGTAGGGTAGCGCTGAAGATTTACGATGTATAACTGAAGACATTCAGTCCAATAGATGAAGATTAATGTTGATAATTTCGATTAATGTCAAAGACGCTAAACTGAAGAATTGCTCTAAAGTAGCTTTTAAATAAGTAATTTATTCGTTTTCCTTGCCTTAGTGTAACAGATGACCCTTAGATCAGAGAACTCAATAAAGATCGGACACAGTAGGTAAGTAAAGATCTCAAAGGCATACTGAGTAATTAACAGTAATTCGGATAGGATATAATTATTAATATTTGATAATTGTGCTAGTTTAGATATGTTGTCCATTATGATGTTCGACTTGGATATAATTTAAAAAGTATATAACAAATGACATATTATCAAGTGTTTCAAGTATCAGAACGGAAGATGAACATTTACAATAAATAAAATAAAAAAATAAGATCTAGAATTCTAATAAATGAATCAATTGCATCAACACTGAATCAGTTATAAGTGTTCTGAATGTGGAATTAGTAAATACTAAATACTTCAAATACTTTGATGTAGAAATCATTTATAACAAATTTATTATAGAAGATAAATAAATTGAACATATGAATTTTTACTACAGTGGTTCTTCGCGTTGGGGATAGTCTCACCTTATGATTTCCCCAGAATTATGTGGTTTGTTGATTTCTTCATTTTTTGGAAAAGAGTCAGGCCGATAATTTCTAATAATTTTCTACTAATAATGAAAAATAGTTTTCAATTAAAAGTTAATGCAAATTTATTAATATAAATTTAAAATGTCAAAGAAATACATACATTGATAAGTGACACCTGGAATATAAGTTGAGAATGATATTCTTCAGGATTTTGATAACGTGTAAAAATTAAACAAACTGAAAAAATATTAATCTTCGTTTACATATCAGATCTGTCTTTTAATTACGAATTTCTGATAAATGGCAATTATTTTCACTACATGTTTCCTGATGGATATTTTTTTCATTTAGATATTTAAATCGAAAATGCTGTCACAAATAGCATTGTACGAGATTTTCGAATATAGGTTATTAATAATAAGAGTAGAGGAGTATGACTTGCTGACAAGGATAATGCAATGATAACAACAACAATTTAATATATTATGCAATTATAACCTTAATATAATTTCGAGTAATGGGGAATAGAGGTTGGACGAATTTTCAAACTAAATGATCAGTCTCTTTTTATATATATATATATAAGAATTTTAAGTTTAATATTTCTCTGTAAAAAAATACATGTATTATAAATACATATAAATAGTAGGTTTTTATAAACCTTATTTTCTCTCTCTCTCTCTCTCTCTCTCTATATATATATATATATATATATATATATATATATATATATATATCGATATGCAAAATATGCTCGTGAATATGAAACAATTGGGCAGAAATATCTCTTCTCTAGAGGTTTTGTAAAAATGGCTGCAAAGTAACTTCCCTTGACCAGATTGTGATTAAAAATGTAGAATTTTCTAAATTATTATAGCTCGTTCTCGAAGGGAAAATCTACACATATTTATGCAGTCATATACCCATACACTAATGGCGCACCTCGGCGTGGTCTAATGGGTAGAAGCTTGTCTCACAAGATCAGTTATGACTCTAAAGTGAGTTTAATCCTCTTACGGCTTTGTGCCAGATCTTAGCTACGCTTTGAAAATAGCTACCGGTGCATGTATTTCGCCATAGATACGTTGGGTCAAATACTACTGGAGGTAGCATTTTTAAGGCAAGAAATATGTGCAATAGTATTGAAGGATATCAAATATACATTATTCGTCTACTATGCACAGTGACAATTCAGAAATGTTTCATTATGATTTTCCACAATTAAATGAACTATTAATTTTATTCTAAAAATATATTAATAAAGAATAATATTAACTGTTCAGTTATTTTTTTATATGTGAGTCTTTATCAAATATATATCAAATACGGTGTCATCCAATACAAACAGAATAAGAAAAATATGGAGCGTTTATCAATCTAACATGTTTACATTTTATTAATGCTTTGTCTGAAATTGAGCTATGGAGAAAAACAAGAAGGATATTCTAATATCTGTATTTTTCTGTTATAAGATTTTCATTGATCAATCGGGTTTCACGTGCATTCGTCTCTTTAAAAAAAAAGTAAAATTTTGGCGTTCCGAATTCAAGGAGAGGTAACAAGCCCATACGGAGTCTCAAGATATTAACGGATTACAAGCCTACGTGAAAAACCGTAAATATTACTATATGCATGTAAGTATAATATGATAATGTATATACGTAATTGCGTGTGCATATAATCTCGTAGGTATTACGCCTGTTGTTTTTATCATCTTGATTTGGGATCGTTTTTATTTACATAACAATAGTTTTGCATAAACATACGTTTGTTTATCTATGAATGGATTCAGGAATGTTTGGAGATGCAACGTAATGTTTTAGATGTAATGGTAATGATATTATTATTAAGCTCTCAATGTACTTACTCTTTAAAGCATTATGTTCTCTTTAAACAGGATGGCATGATTAAAAATTAAAAAAAAAACAGAAAAAAAAATCGCCAGTTCCTGTGTAGTACGAGCGAGTTGGAAATGTTCTTTTCTATTCGTAGATAAGGACTTTTAGAACACGTAACTTCTCTCCGATATAGCAATTTTCCAAGCGCAGTTTAAATGGCACAAGCCGAATTGATGGGGCACCAATAAGGATCGAACTCACTACTCAATATAATTGTTCTAGCGAGACAAGCTTGCTAACCATTACACCCCCTCGAGTTGCCCAAACTTCTCGATGTATCTCTCTGTATTTCTGAGATGAGATATTATGTACACAATTTACACTATTCGGGCTATTGTCCTCATCTTTGTCGCCGTGTTTGTCACAGCGTTTCGGCCGTTGTACGCTTCGGCCTACATCAGGTGGTTGGGATGTCGAACGGAAGAAGGCCGGAACGTACAACTGCCGAAACGCTGTGATAAACATGGCGACAAAGATGAGGAAAATTGTCCGAATAATGTAAAGAGTGTTCTCCCCGATATATTTTCTTTCGCATTATATAGCAATTTACCGGCATTTGAATTAATGGTGAATTCATATTTCTTCCTAATTATATCTACGATTGTCTTATTCGTGGTGGTCAAAATTCTAATATTAGGTACGAATAATTTATTTTCAACTTAATGGAAAGCTATTAGACTGTAGGATGCGTGTGTTTGTGTCGGGGGGTGTTTTTTTCCCGAAAATAGTAAAACATTTAAGTCCGAAAGTATGGCAAGCATTTAATATTAGGGTTGAAAACGATTCTCTAAATCAATAAGACACTAGTCATCCTCGTTTTGAACTCTTCCCGCTTATCAACGTCATTTCAAAACTCTTTGCAATGTTCATGTTCACAGCATTTTAATAACGACTTTTGAAAAAAAAAAACTGAAGTTACATAGATGAAAATATGAATGTAAGTTAATGTGATCTTTTGCAAATATCTATAAATAAAATCTGCACGAGACGGTAAGAATCAAATAGCGAACGAAAAGGTCAGACATTTGACAAGCTTTCATAATGGAGTCTCACTACCAACTGTGTCGTCCAGCGGGAGATTGTCTGTTCACAAATGCACAGCGAGATTTTTAAGATTGGTTGCCAAATTGCAACTAAGCTTAGAATCGGCATCAAGCTAGTTCAAATCATATCTATCTATCTATCTATCTATCTATCTATCTATCTATCTATCTATCTATCTATCTATCTATCTATCTCTCTCTCTCTCTCTCTATATATATATATATATATATATATATATATATACATACATACATACATAGACACACACACACACATATATATATATATATATATATATATATATATATATATATATTTACTCTATGTGTGGGGACATAGTTGTCCAACTAATATACATCTGCGATAAAAAGAAAAAAAAATGATGATAATAAACATAAGAGCATTGTATATTATTACGCCTTTAGAAATTGTAGGTCTGATGAACTGGATCGTAATTACGATTCCAATGTAAATTATAACCATGGAATATTAGTGTCTAATCCTTATTATGATATATATATATATATATATATATATATATATATATATATATATATATATATATATATATATATATATTAATGACTATAATTAAATATGATATGTCATATAGACGATAAAAATATAGATTTACAGTAAAGTATATTTATGGGTAAAAGTGACCAATATCAGATTTAGAGCACATATAAATATAAATGAAAAAGTGTATACAAAATAGCGTCAGTCTGTTTCAGAACTGAAGATTCAGTTCAGCCATGGAACCGAAAGATGATATGTAAGCAGGATCTTTGTAATTTGTATTTTATATTAACATATGGTAATTGTCTTTTCAACAGGACGGTGTAACCGCAATCAATGCTCTCCTCTTTCGACGACAATGGGTAGCGATAGATCTGAACTCGGGACGAATATCTGGCATGCGACCATTAAGTTTTCCGTGACGAAATCTGTTTAAGTGTAAAAAAAAATTCTAAAATTTAAATTCTGAACTCAATTTATTATGCTCATTTGCATGATTCAGTTTTTTTTTTGTTACTAAAATGTTAATCTATTGAAGAATAAAAATGAAAATCAGATGAAAATATAAAAAGAAATGCATTATCCTAAAATCCAGAATTTTTCAGTTGCTGACATAATTTGCCACAAATGGAAAATTTAAAAAAGCCCAGCTTCGTTGCATAATTTGGCGCTAGATTAATGTTAGTGATCGTCACAGCAAAACAACTTCGTTCTTGGCTTTCTTCCCTGGTGATTCGTACTCAGTAAAGATATTATTCAAAATGTCCAAATGTCCTAAATTTATATATTTTTATAAATAGTAATCATATTTTTCTGTACACGTTCAGAAACTAAAAAAATATTTTATTTTACGTGAAATCTTATTTTCTCCACTTTAAAATCCATGTAAACATCATCTGATAAGCGTCATTACCTGTTTAGCTCTATACAAAAATGTATTACATTTTATAAGAAACATCTTTCAGAGTATATGTTATTTTTATAAATCTAACTTCAGATTATATATGTATAAGCTATCCTATGAAATGTAATGGGATATCATGTTTATGATTGGGTACCATTTCCAAGCTGCCCTATTTTAGACATGCTGTATACAAATTAACAAGACTGTATTCTAAAATCCGGAAAAATCTGAAAACCGTATAACTATTTTGAGTTCAAAGAATTTTGGATAAAGGATTCTCGACCTGTATATAATTAATCCACAGAAGATCTTGCTAAAACTCAAATCCTTTGAAAGACTACGCTTTCATTAAATCATTCATTCGTACATATATATATATATATATATATATATATATATATATATATATATATATATATATATATATACATACACACACACATATATATATATATATATATATATATATATATATATATATATGCATTTTGCATGAAACTCTGTGTTCTGTTACTTTAATATGCATATTTATTAATATGTATTTAATAGCATTGTTTTATTACATTGAGCACAGTTTTATTATCAGGAGCAACACACACATGCGCGCTCACACACACATACATACATACATGCATACATACATATATATATATATATATATATATATATATATATATATATATATATATATATATATATATATATATATATACACACTCACACACACACACACACATATATATATATATATATATATAAATATATATGTACGTATGTATCTATGTGTGTTTGTGCGTGTGAGCGCGCATGTGTGTGTGTTGCTGCTGATAATAAAGCTGTGTTCAATGTAATAAAACAATGCTATTAAATACATATTAATAAATATGCATATTAAAGTAACAGAGCACAGAGTTTCATGCAAAATGCAGTTTTCAAGTACTGAGTATATGCTATAATGGATTTGTTACTATAAACCATATACTAAATATCTATATAACTATAGATGTGTGAGTAATGAATCTCATAATATTCCAGATAGTTTATATAGATCAGTCAAGTCAGATTATCTACTAACTCCAGCAATAATTAAATATTTGTTAATAAAAAAATTAAATATCTAAAAGCTTTGGAACTAAAGAACGACAAATAAATTTTGGTTATTATGAAAAATGTTACAACAGTGTCTCCACTCACTTTCGATACCTTGGATTAAATTTAAATTTTAAAACGGAAAAAAAAAACTATGCTTGAAGCTTTATTTTAGCTTTAATTGAAGGATAACAGGGGACATTTACTATTTCCAGTTAGCAACATACACAGGTGTATATCAAATAGAAATTAACTCGATTAGAATCTTATCTTCTTGCTTCCAGAAATCGTTTAAATTCAGGCAATTTTGACACATTTGATAAAACTTCTATTCTCCATATTAAAAGATCTTCCAAATTAAAAAAAAATATATTTTTGAAACTTTATTTGAGGAATAAAAGCTGACGTAAATGTGATTTGAAAAAAATGTTATTTACTTCTGTTTAATATGATAATGAGATGTGAAATTAATATGGTAATATGATTTGAAAAAACATTATTTAACATGTTTAAAATAACACAGAAAATTTTTTTTAAACAAACAGAACTGCGGTTAAGTGCCTGTCAACACCACGGCAATTACTTAATGATGTAGTGACACTTTTATTATTGTTCTAAGTAGATCTTATCTATTAAATCACAATTTAAGAACATGACGTGTGAACGCGTTCTTATATCACTTATACTCAGTAATCTTAGAAATGTCTGAAAATGGTCACAGGAATCGAATTTTTGGAATGTTCAATTTAAATTTACTTTAGTCATTGCTCTTATTTTCTAATTATGTCGTGTATAACCGAAAATACTTTCAAACTAGGGCACGTTTCGTATACATGAAAAAAAAAAAAAAAAAGATTGTGTGAAAACGATTTTTAATGAGTTTTTTCAATTTTACATTCCTAAATATAGTTTTCAATTAATTACAATATCACCTAACCGGATTAAACTAATGAAGACTTTTAAACGATTTATAATAATATTATTAGTCATTATAATAAAAATTTATAAAATGAAAACAATTCTTGTAAAAATTCATTATTCATTAATTGGTTTCTTAACAAAATAGTGTCCTTAATAAATCTTATTTATAAAAACAATTAAAAGATTTTCTAATTAAATACTGTCATAGTTTTATTGCATTTTTCATTTTACGATTCAAATCATATTTCGGTGACTGGTTGAATTGTTTACAAAAATGATTATATCGATTCTCCAAGTAGTCCTGCTTTTATCTAACAAAACAATTTTTGATATTGAAATTTAATGAAATTAAGTAATATATATATATATATATATATATATATATATATATATATATATATATATATATATATATATATATATATATATATATATATATGTTTTTACCAAGTTTTTCGAAAACAAAAATTAAAAAAATAATTGCATTCATTATGAATAAGTCCATTAGGTTTTATTACAATCCGAGAATTATTTCCTTTTTCCGAGAATTTCCAAATCAAATGTGTCTTTCACCGGGAAAAATACGCACAAAGATTAATAATAATTATTACGACAATCGCTGACGTAAAAAACCCCCCAAAAAAACAAGATATTTAGCAAACATTTCGAATGTGCTAGAAAGGAGTAAAAAATCTTAAAAAAATAATTGAACAAGACTTTGTTCTTTCCTCTTAATAATAACAAAAATCTTGATAAAACTTTGTTTTTAATAAGTTTTCGCTATTTTTTCATTATACTATGTTGTACTTTGTTTTAGCGAAAATCCACATTTTAATGATAATGCCCAAGCAAATATCGGAAAGATTTCGCCAAATTTACTTCATAAGCATTTTAAGCCTTCAGCAACACTAAAACGATTTTTAATAAAAATATTATGATAAGCTATAGCTGCTTTTCTAACTTCGATAAATCTATATCCCAACATAACATTTAAATAAACATATTTCCAATAAAGAAAACTTTAATATTTTAAGTTATTCAAAATGCCGAAGAAATATTGTCTGTCTCTTAAACGCCCAATAAATGACTTATTATATTGTATACTGAGCTAGAAATCATTCCGTTTACGATGCCAAATTTTATATTGGTTCCAATGAAAATCCTTGGAAATTTCATAACTAACATCATTGAATAACTTTAGGCAATACAAAGTACATAAACAACACTGCTCTCTCAAAGCATTTCTGACAATTGAAGAATCGTAGTAATAAACTTATTATTATCTGATATATTGTATCTGATGCCATATCTTAGAATAGGAAAGGCGATGGATGCAATTTATGGCTTGCTGAAAAATTAGTTATCTTCAAACACTTAAATAACCCCAGATTATTAAACAAGCAAAATAAATTGATGATTGCATTCAGGCATAAAAACAAATATTTGCTAAAATACATTGATCCAGATTCATTTTTAATATAAATTATATTTTTAAGGAACCAGTAATATCCCTTTATATTTAATACAAAAATTAATAGACCCATAATTCAATTAACGACCAGGTTCCGTTCCAGTGACCAGATCGATAAACGAATTGTGCGATAAGTTAGGCGATATAATAATACTAATATTTCACATTTTTATGATATCAGGGATATTCAAGAGCTTCGAAAATGGGGAACAAGCATATGTTTTTTTTTTTTTTTGTTTTTTTTTAAATACTTAATTTCCTCGCAGAAGTAAATGTATTTTAAAATAAAAGAAAAAGCATGTCTTAACAAGGTGACACTTCACAAATGACCAGTGATGGTTTCATCATGTATTGACAACTAAATTGATGGGGAGTTATCGTGGGGAAGTATAGAATTTTATTACTATTTTCTTGTTTTAAGCGAACCAGCTTATTTACTTCGTAGATTTTAAAGTAAAAAGAAAAAAAAACTTTCAGCAGTCTAATATTTTTGTATTTTTTAATTTATTTAGTACTTCAGCTTTCACCTTATGTTTGTTGAAACTTCCTGAAAAATGAAAAGTACAATAGATAATTAAAAATATAACTACTGAGTGAGATGAAATTTCATAAGAAATGCACATGAGAGTATAATTGTATGTACATTTATGTCATTTTTTGGTTTTTATTTTTTCCAAATTATGTCTACCATTGCAAAAAATATACGCCACAATTTGCTATGTTATTTTAGTAGTCTCTTTGACGCAAAGAGAAAAAAAGTTTTTAATCAAATTTTAGAATGTTCTAAAAAGGAGGGAAAAATCTCATAGAAGTATTAAAAATAATTTGGACATTGCTCTTAAACCACATAAACCTTTTGAGGATAAGATTTTATTTTCGTCAAGTTTAAGTCCGTTTTTATCATGCTATGCTCATTATTCAGAAATCTCATGAATATATCTAAAAACGTGTAAGTTGGTGAGGAGAGGGTCTATTCCCAAATCTGAAGTAATGTTTTAATTTTATATATATATATATATATATATATATATATATATATATATATATATATATATAGTGTAACCTAAAGAGCTAGACAATCTACTACGGTTTCACCTTAGCGGATCATCAGTAGCTTTAATAATGAAAAATCTGAACATAATACTGCACTATCTACCTATATATAGAAAATTAGACGTGAGAGTATCAAAGACCCCTATCCTGAAATGTGAAATATTAAAAAGATGTTCCAAATATAGAGCAGGTCATAAATTTTGTAAATTCTGAATAGAGGAAAAATTAGCTATAGCTTTATATAAGGAAGCTGATGATTTATTAAATTCTGAAACGGAAATTCTAAGCAAATGTAGACATAGAAAATGTTGGTTTTTAGATTAGGTCTCCTCTCCTCGGTATATATATATATATTTCTCGATATAATAAATGGTTATTGCCCCCTATTGTCTGTCTTTCTCTCTAAAGCCCCACTTCTCCCTTTTTCGTCATTTTCTTTCCAATAAAGGGTTTCCCCAACCCTCCCCGTTGTTTGTTTGTTTGTTTTTATTTAGTTACGTGGTTATGGTTTTTGTTTATTGACTATAAGTATTCAGTTTTTTTTTTTTACCTGTTAGCCTGGCTTCCCTTACGATCCGCTAACGTGAAAGTTTTGTAGGTATGTCTGGCTATTTAGGTTTAAATAGGTCTTCTCTACTTAACGTATTGAGCACTTTATATAGTTATTTTACTTACTCGTGTCATGTTTTTTTTTCTTTGGGATTTGAACTTGGATGCTAGACGATTCTTTTCAGCTAACGTACATGTTCTTGGTACTTTCATTTTTTATAACTTTTTTTCCATTTCGTATTGGTTTGATTATTTGCAAATCATGACACCGAATGTTTTCCGAACGACTATAATTTCTTATACATCTAAGATTACTACTACTACTAATATATATATATATATATATATATATATATATATATATATATATATATATATAAATACGCGCGCAAACACACACACACACATATATATATATATATATATATATATATATATATATATTTTTTTTCCCTGACGATCCGCTTATAGTGAAACCTGGGTAGGTGTGTCTGACTCACTAGGTTTATCTAGGTCTGCTCTACGTTTGTATTGAGCTCTTTTAGTTAGTTGTTTACTCGTATTGGGTTTTTTTGGGGGCTTTAAACCTGTATCTGTGCGATTTTTTTCGATGGACTTTAATGTTTCTACATCATTCTTTTTTTTTAAACATTTTTTCCTTCGTGATTGATTTGATTATTGGCAAATCAAAAATTTAAGAGTTTTTCGAAACGAGTATAGTTACCTATATATATATATATATATATATATATATATATATATATATATATATATATATACATACATACACACACATACACACACACACACACACACACACACACACACACACATATATATATATATATATATATATATATATATATATATATATATATATTCACCCTAATCCTGACAATAAACCTATTGAGATGCAAATCTTATAGAGAGTTAAACAGAGGTCAGTAAATGAGACACAAGCTATGGTTTGACCATGCGTTCACAGTTTTGAAGATTACAGATGAGAGGAAATTTATAAACCGATTAGATATCTATTACCTAAGATTGTTTGCGCTATATAATCATGCACGTAGAGCCAATTTATATAAGATTTGTCCAATGTTCATTATGTTTCACTTCCTGTACTTTCAGTAGTCTCAAGTCCTGTATAAAGTAATTGGATCTCCTGTTCAAATATTAATAACGCCCTATGCCTTTATTACCCATACAACGACCAGGTACATTCGTAGATGGGCACACAGCTTCGTAGACGTATTTATATACAGAACGCACAAGACGCCAAGACGTCTATTAATATGTTACATGTACAGGTAGTCAGCAGTAAAAAAAAATCAACTGTAAACAGAATATTCAAAATGTATGAAACATTTATTTATGATTCATTTTTTTATCTAATAAACATATTGTCTATTGATATATATATATATATATATATATATATATATATATATATATATATATATATATATATATACAGACAGACTGTTTAGCTGTATCACATCTCATCAGTGGAAATAGAAATCCGTTTGCCTGTAGCTGGGATAGAAAATCGGCTGAATTGGTATGTCAGAGAATCTACCCCTAAGCTCTTGGCGCACGCAGGGATGAAGGGGAATTTAAACGTAATTATTTTTAGATTTAAACGTCAGTGACTGAGAGAACTCGATTTTTTTTGTCGAAGAATATTGTATCAGTAGCAGTAATAGTCACTGTTTGAAAACTCACACTTTCTCCCTCGAGATCTCACCCGAAATAATTTTTAAGTAGCAAATATATTGTCATCCAGAGACAAAATGTTTGGCTGTATCATGTGATTGAATAACCTTGCAAGTCAACTTCGTTTTTGCAAACATTTCATTATACATTTTTTTTTTCAATATTATTGATCTATCAAATGGAACATTAACTTATACAAATGTAAATATTTATTAATTTGGTTAAATTCCTCACAAATGTCATCATTTCCCAATTAGGCATTCATGCAGATGACACTACCGTTTATTCCTGTCTCAATAGCAAATACGTCAGGGCTAACAAAGTTAGCCTGGTCTCTTCTCTTCAAAAGAACCTCCTATCAGTGGATAACTGGGGCAGGAAATAACTTGTAAATGGATTGCTTCCAAGACATTTAACCCCCCGCAGTGAAATATTTCTGCTCTTCATTAACATGTCTGATGCTAGACAATAGAGGCGAAATAGACAGCGCCTTCTTGGCCACATGTTTTCATGTTACTTGACGTGGAATGACTACATAGATTCAGTAGTATCATCTACTGAAAGGAATGTTTCACGTCGGAGTTTATCTTACACAATTACAAATCTACCATTGGTCTCTGCATTGAATAGTGTTGACATTCTAGTCTGGGGCTCCTGCCATTGCTCTCGAGGTTCTTGACAAAATCCAAAATGATTCGCAATGATTTGTTATTAGGTTGGTGCAAAAATAATATCGTTTTTTGACGTACATTTTAACGTCAAAAAACGATATTATTTTTGCACCAACCTAATATTTCCTCTTCAGCCACTTTCTCACCGACGTGACGTGGCTTCCCCATGTTTTTTCTACAAATATTTTCATGACAACTTATCTAACCAGCATTTTCCCTGGTGTCCCGACTACGTAAATTTGAGCGTCTAACTAGATTGGCATCTAGGTAGCCGGAAACGTTACCGCACATCTACTCCAACAGATTCTTTTCACGAATTTCTCGCCTGTGGAACGCCCTTCCATTTACTTGCTACTCTGATAACTACAATTTTCAAAAACATTAAATGCAATATCTTCTATATACTTTTACACCGTCCTTCTTTTATTTTTCCTCAATCATCCTATAGCCTGACTTTTCTCTCATTTTCACTCTCTGTAACTTCCTGCGTCTGTTCACCGCTCAATGGGGTGAAATGTTTAAAAAAATAAAAGTTTACGTGTGAATATTGCAATAACAATATTTTGACAAAATGCAGTGATTGATAATTTCCTAATATTTATTTATTTATTAGTGAGTGTATAAGTATCTGAGAAAAACATATCAAAGAGAAAAAAAGAAATGAATTCAGAAATCAGAATAAACGTTTAACATTGCTTTTATTTTTTTTTAAATATTACAATTCACAGGAAAGCATGAACCAAGAAGAGAGTCCCAAAAGCAAGATGTGCGAGGGAAGAAATTGTTATCATAGCAATTATTGTTAAATTTATGAATTTCAGTTGCAATATTATAAGAGCTAACCGTCAATTAAATTCGTAATGTCTTGCTAAGAAAGAGGAATGTGGAACAATACAATTAGAATCTACAGAAAAAGTGACGTTCATGAGAAACTTTGAAGTCACGTTATGTCCAAGTATAAACCAATGGCCGACGGGTTTTTATTGCCATAGGTGATGGATTGTGATAATTATATTTTTCTTTTTCTTTTTAAAGTAATCTCATCATAACCATTAAAATTAATGGAGCGAAACTGAAACGGAGAATCGGTTAAACCTGACAAAAGATTCCGAGTTGGTAATATGTCGTGCTATAAGCACCTTCCGCAATGGGTTGTTGACAGAAGACATTGCACTTAGATTGGTGGCGATACAAACGATACTGGGCAGGTATTAGCCAATAGTCAGTGTGGCTCTGAGATTGGGAGAACTATATGACACCAGTGTTTTTCTCAATCAATTAATCGAGAGAGAGAGAGAAAGAGAAAGAGAGAGAGAGAGCCTTCAACTTCGAAAACCAGCTAAGACGAACACAGAAACACTGTGAAACTTATATAATATATGGATACCATTTCTTGGTTACTATGTAAAAATATGTATATATGTGTTTGGTAAAAGTGTCTATAATAGTTATTTAAATTTTATTTTATTGTACACCCAAAAATTACTATTTTTTTTTTAAAGCAAGTTTACAGGTTATAGTTTATCAGATGTCGGTTAATTTTTTGATGAGAAGTGAATGATGGAAGCAAGTCAAAACATCACCTACATATATTTGATTAACTCCGCTTACTTACAGCTGTTGATTCCTAACATTACAGTGCATTCTAGTTAGAAATCACTTCGGGTAAAAATGCTTTAATAAATAGAAAATAATTTAACGTAATGCAGTGTGTGCAAGTTTCATTTCAGAATGGAATAACATAGACTATGGCTGAGTAATTAAATGACAATAATGAAAAAATAAATTAAAAAGAAAGCGTCATCTAATAATCTGATGACCTATTTTACCAAAGACAAAAATTCTTGAAAACACTGAAAAAAAAAACCCATCAATCCATGGAACTTGAGAATTCCTTGTATTTTCAGTTAAATTTTACTTTGTTGCTAATTAAATTTTCAGACTGAATTGTAGCTTTCTATGTAAACATTTCCTTACAAACTGATCTAATCGTCTGAGAAACAACAGTGATTTTTTTGAATGTTGTGTTCGTTTAAACAATATTTTCCTGAACAAAGTGGTTCTTTTGTTTACAATTGGATTTAACATTGACGTAATTTGCATTGATTTGAAAACACTTATTCGAAGTTATAACACGGTGAAATTCGTAAGGTGTTTTCGTCAGAAAATTAATGAAAGAATGTAATACAACACAACACTGAACCTCGTATATAATTATGCATTAAATCCTTATATGATTCAAGATGAAATTAACTTTTAAATTAGAACTGTATTTTCAAAATTAATAAGAATCACGGTCTTTTTAATTACATAAATATTTTCAGAAATGTCTTTATAAGAATGATATACAAGTTGCATATCCGAGAATTCTGATATAATAAAGTTGAATTTAAATGATAATGTGAAGGTATGAGAAGTAAATAAGTGTACGCTGGTGGATCACTTGTATATATATATATATATATATATATATATATATATATATGTGTGTGTGTGTGTGTGTTTCGTGCGTGTGTATTTTGAACAATAAAAAATATTGAAAAATTAAAACCTTCTGACACACTGGGTTGTAGATTAATATTCTTTCGTTTTTATTATTATTATTTCATTTAGATTCCTCGACTAGTTTCGGCCATCATGGACATCACGGCCATCATCGGGAGAAGAAATATCTCTGCTTGCTAGTATCAGTGAACTATAGAAATGAATGTCTTGACGGAGAAAATGAACTTTTGTCTGTAGCGTTAATTTGTTTCCGTTTTTTTTTTTTTTTTTATCTTTTTAACATGAATCTTTTAACATTCCTTGTGTTGGTCAAACAATCTCTCTCTTTTAAAAGTTATTTGAGATAAGAGATTGATGGATTCATGCTGTTCTGAATTCCCTTGAACAGTTTGACAGTTTTATTGGTTCCTGGAGAGGGGATGTGTCTCTGTTAAGTGTGTGTGTGTGTACGTGCGTGTGTCATTTGGTTCTTAGGCAGTGAGTGAGTATGATATGTGCAAGCGTGCGTATTGCTGTGCGTGTGTGTTATCATTTGGTTCATTAGGGAGTGAGTGAGTATGATGTGTAAGTGTGTATATTCGTGTGGGTGTGTGTATAAGTGTGAGGCCTCAACACCTCCGTAAGTCTGTCTTGGGTGGGTGAGAAATGAGGGTAGGTTTTGATTTGTAGTGTCATATATTAATAATATCTATATTGTTAAATTTATGTTTTAGCCTGGCTGGATAGTGTGTTTTTAAACGTTGTATCCACTTATTTTCATGGAACTTATTTGGCATGGGTTTTGAAATCGTGTTTTTCTAGGCGGAAATGTTGTTCTACAGGTAATAATTTTAAAAGACAAGAGTAAAACTAAACTTATTGTTATCCGGCGCGTTTTGTTATCTGAGAGACATTATCATTGCTTATGTAATGATTTTATTTTCCAAAACGTATCTTGCTATATACCGTGCCAATGAACAATAATGGCAATGTCCCAAATCTCATAAATACGTTGGAGACTATTGTAAGTGGTGGTAATATACTGTCTAAGTAGTCCACTCCTAGCAGTAGTTTACATACTTCAGGCCGTTGGTGTGTATTTTATTTTGTTGATGATAATGATTACCATTTCATTTGCAAACTCCGTTTTGGTTATTCCTCATTCAGTAACCCTTTACAACATATCTTTTTGTCAGTTACACAAAAGTTTTAAATTTTAAGACGCTCATAACTATTCATCAGTTTAACTGAAATATTTAGGTATTAAACATTAGATTATGTCATTTACCAACCTTGAAAAGAATATATATTCATTTTCTATCCTTCTCTCTTTCACTTCTTTCTTTGTTTAAAGAATAGTGTTTTGATTGGGATATGAGATAAACAATTGTGTTATATATCTTCAAAAACTAAAATGATGGATTAAGCCGATTTATTTTGATTTATCAATATATTACGTGAAAAAAAATATTTTTTAATATTAATTCTCTTAACGCTCTATCCCTGTCTTCGATATGGAGCACTCTACTACAATATCTGCTCATCTTAAATGCCTCCTTATTAGCAAAACATTGGAAAACTAGCATTTTTGGCTTCAAAACTGTATCTCAGTGTATATATTGGTCATTACATCTTAAATAAACAATGGTCACGAGACATCAGAAAAAATGTGAAAAATATTCGTAAGTGTTACTCGATCAGTTTTATTTATAAACCTTGAAATATTAGTCCACTATATTTAATGCTATTAAAATCACATAAACTTGAATTTTCTACTGCTTTTTTTGTTTTGACAAATAATGTTTTTTAACAAAATGATGTGATTTCTTGTTCCAGCAATATTAAATATATAGATTCAAAATAGTTGACGGTGTGATTTGTACCTCACAAATGATGCAGAATTATTTATATTTTGTTTTCAGTTGATATTAGACTTTTCTTTCTATTTTTGAATTCATATTTTTATTCTGTTAGATTGACTGCCATCCATTTTGTAATAGGCCAGTCTACACTGCAATTTCAACATATCTGCGGGTGTGTGAGTCGTCTAAGCTGATGGGAATACAATTCATGCTGACCATATATTATTCTTACCCATAAAAAAAGAAAAAAAAAACGTACAACAGAAATGCACTTTACACTGGAAAAAGTAAACAATAATTATTTTTATAATCAAAAAAGTTTCGGATTTAAAGAACACACATATGGTTGACAAATCGTAATATAAATCAATCCATTAACTAAACAACACAACTGTGGATTCATGGCTTTCCTATGAAACTGACCGCAGAAAATGTATGTAGATTTTGAAAGCGACTCACTGATTCCGCATCGATTAAAACTACGCTCTCTTCAAACCTGATACCAATATAGATCAACGAATCAATTCGCTTAATTTTTAATATGGAAATGTTATTTCACATATTTCAGATGTGATTAAATGCAATGAAAAGAGATTTTACTTCTTTATTACGAATGTTATTTTTGAAGTAAATATGTTTTTCATCTTCAGAGAAAGGAAATCTGTATGCATCGACGTAGCGCGTTGTGAAAATCTGAAATGGAACCCTTGGTGTATAGACCATGAATTGTTTGTGCTAATATTCATCTATTCATAAAACCAAACATTGTGTAGATGCGTTTAGTCGTTCTGATATCATACGAGGTGCATATCTGAGCGTCGTTAAAAAAATGTATGTTACTCGCTGATATTCTTGGTTTGACGTAAGCAATATATATACCTGGGGCAGGATTAAGAAATATAGTTGAAAATCATTTTCATGTGCGTTTTTGCCGATAAAAATATATTCGTTTCTGTGAGGTGATCGTTTTTCCAGAAGTATCTTTCTCTTTATATATATATATATATATATATATATATATATATATATATATATATATATATATATATATATATATAAAGAAAGAAAGAACAGTAAGATATATAATCCGGTGTTCTTACAGATATTTTTATTTTTACAAAATAGTGCTCAATGTAAATTTACAGAGCATTAATATTATAAATTAATTGACTTAAAATATGGTTTTTCCGCTACACAGTTCTAACCATGTTTCAAAATGTAAGATCCGAATTTAATTTTGTAATTAAATTAAAGACATTAGTTCTATTTCACCCTCAAGCGAATTTTGGCTTGAGGATGAAATGGAACTAATGTCTTTAATTTAAGTTCAAAATCAAATTCGGACCTTCCATTTTTGAAACATGGTTAGAACTGTGTAGCGGAAAAAACATATTTTAAATCAATTAATTTATAATATATATATATATATATATATATATATATATATATATATATATATATATATATATATACATGTGAGTATATTTATATGTATGTATGTACTTACATACACACACACAAACACACACACACACACACATATATATATATATGTATATATATATATATATATATAGATGTGAGTATATTTATATGTATGTATGTACTTACATACACACACAAACACACACACACACACACACACACATATATATATATATATATATATATATATATATTATATATATATACACGCACACATACATGTAATTGAAATGTATTTAGCTGAGTATTATGGTTGTGTGTGTGTGTACATATGTATACGTGTGTGTTTGTAAAAATTGTGACGATATTAAGTATATTGTTACAGAGAAAATGTTTGTTGTTGAATCTTGATCAATAAACAATTTATCTGTACATTTGACCAGTATTTTTTTATTATTTCCCATCAAACAAAGTCATTGAGCTTGGAAATATTGTCCGACATAATCTATCAAATATTTTAACAAAACAGGTGGAAGCTTGTCCACTTTAAACACAGATACAAATACGCACGTACGAGCATATATATATATATATATATATATATATATATATATATATATATATATATATATATATATATACGTATATTGCTATATATATATATATATATATATATATATACGTATATTGCTATATATATATATATATATATATATATATATATATATATACGTATATTGCTATATATATACATATATATATATATATATATATATATATATATATATATATATATATATATATATATATATATATATATATATATACTCAATGCCGTAAGCTATCTCTTCTTCCTCTATCGCTCTCCATCCTCTAAAGTCTGTGGAATACTCGATAGCATATCTGACAGCATAGACAAGGCCCTCTCTCTTCACCCGTTTGCCCACATATTCGTGTTTCCTGACATTAACACCCATCATACCAAGTGGCTAGATAATGTTACTACTGTTCGGGCAGACATTCAGACACTTAATTTCTCAATTTCTCAATCCCTCACGGAGATAGTTAAATTCCTCACGCGTTTTGCCCTCAACCTGGAAAGTAAGGCCTCCCTTCTCGATGTGTGTTTTACCTCCATCCCCGAATCTTGTAGCGCCACGCAGCTCTGCCCTCTTGGTAACTCCGATCATGCTGTAGTATCTGTTAACATTTCCTTCAAATCCCCCCCCCGGCAAAGAACTTCCTATCACTAGAACCTCGTTCTATCAACGAGCGGATTGGGTCTCATCCGGTGACTTCATCCGCGATGTCCCCTGGGATGTTGTCTTTACACTCACTGTCCAAGAATGTGCTTAAAGATGGAATCGACGCTTTCAACCCCTCAAGGAAATTTAAGGTCAAGTCGCACTCCTCCCCTTGGTTCTCCGCTGCTTCCTCAGCTGCCATTGCCCATAGGAACCACTTCTTTCACCTATTTCGTAGGGACATGTCGGACTGCAATAGACGTCTCTTTGCCTCCGCCCGTAACGAGTGTAAACGTCTCCTCAACGAAGCTAAGTCAATATTTGCTGCTCGGATGAAGGAGCGTATTGCATTTCGCAAATTTGGCTGCAAAGATTATTGGCGGCTCTGCAAGAGCGTCCTGAACAATAGAAAACCCTCTATACCAGTTCGAGTTCCAGACCTCCTCTACCGACAAGGCTGAATGTTTTGCTCGGAAATTCTCATTTAATTCAACACTCGACTCCTCCGGTGTACACATACCAGACTTCTCTCTAAGAACTGAGGGCCTATTGAGCGAGTTACACATAACTCCGTCATTCGTATTGGGCATTATCTCCAAATTCGACCCCCACAAGGCTAGTGGTGGAGATGGCATACCGGCCATTGTCTTGAAGAAAAGCGCGCCTGAGCTAGCGCCCGCCCTCTCTAAACTATATACTTATTGCGACAAGGAATCCTGTTTTACTGACTGCTGGAAGTCCTTTTCCATTGTTCCTGTCTTTAAGACATCTGGAGATACCTCTGACCCCTCTAATTACCGTCCAATTAGTCTCCTACCCCTCTGCGGCAAAGTCATCGAAGCCCTAATCAACGCCTCACACGATCTGCACTCAGACAAGCAATATGGTTTCCGCTACGGACGATCTACAGCAGATGTGCTTACGACAATCACTGAAACCGTCTACCAAGCCCTTCAAAATAACGGTGAGGCTCGTGCCGTTGCCCTAGACATCTCCAAAGCGTTTGATAGGGTTTTGCATGCCGGCTTTCTTCGGCTTTCTTCCAGGATTATGGTATTACAAGTCGATTGTTTGACCTAATACAATCATTCCTGTCAAACCGTGAATTTAAGGTCGTTCTCTACGGATTCTCCTCCAGTTCCTATCCCACGAAGGCAGGTGTTCCCCAAGGCTCCATCCTTGGCCCCACTCTATTCCTAATTTTCATCAACGACCTTCCTGGTGCCATAGATTCCCATGTTGGCATCTACCCGGACGACACTACAATTTACTCCTGCCTCAAAAACAAAACTAGTGTCGCTGTCAAAACTAACCTGGACCTCCAATCACTTGTTAATTGGGGCAAGAATTGGCTGGTCAACTTTAACGCCTCAAAAACTAAACTACTCTCTATTAATCACCATAGAGATCCTTCCCTGCCCCACATTAGAATGTCTGATAGTCAATTTCTTGAAAGCAACTCTCTGTGTCTGCTGGGTCTCACATTGACTGCTGGCCTGAGATGGGACAAATACATTGAGTGCATTGCTACGTCCACCGTGAGGAAAGTTGGCTCTCTGTGCCGTGCCTGGAAATTTTTCTCCCTGGAATCGATACTTCAAATCTACAAATCTACCATTCCCCCTTGCATGGAGTATTGCTGCCATATATGGTCTGGTGCACCTTCTGTTTTCTTCAGGGTTCTTGACAAGATCCAGAGGCGGATATATAATATAATTGGCCCTGATCTGGCATCTCGTCTACAGTTGCTCTCTCACAGATGCGCCGTCCCCTCTGTCTGTCTTTTTTACATGTACTTTCATGGTAATGGCTCCGATGAGCTGCTTACACTGGTTCCCAGACTTCATGAATTCAACCACCCTTCGAGGCTGGCATCCCGCTCTCACCCTTTCAATGTAGAAACTTTTAAATGTAGCCGTCTATTCTACTCCAATACCTCCATACCTCGCACTTAAAAACGTAAAAATTGGGATGACGTAAAACTTGTGCCTCCATGAGAAACTGCACATTATCAAGTTTCTAAATAATAAAAATCTATTAAAAAAGAAGACAGAAGTTAACGGTTTTTTGTCGATATCATCAAATTCACCCATTGAACAATTTAGCTTAAAAACTAACATACAGTAAATTAACTTTTATAATCCATAACCCCAATAAAAAGTTTTAACACCCTACAAAAATGCTAGCCCTTTATGAAGTCGTCAAATAACAAATGTTACGAATGTTTTTATATACACAAAACCCTTTCATAAAGAAATAAAACAAAAAAATAAATTAATCTTCATAGACAAGTTAACCTGACTGATTGAAAACATCTTCCGCTTTAAATTTAGACACCTCCACCTTATCCTGACTTAACATCTATGAAAGTAACTCTATGTTGATACATATCATTAGCAGACAACACCCCTACCTATTTCAAATATCCACGATGGCTGTCACCATGGGAATTTTTGATTCCTATATAAAACACGTAAATTTCAGAAATAGGTTATTCCAAAAAAATTTCGCCTGAAGATGAAACAGAGCTCACTTTAACTCAATTTAATTCTAATAATTATATTGAAGTTTTCGGCTCTTGTTTTTGAAACATGAGACTTCTTATGTAGCATGTTGGAATCATATTTTTAAATAAATAATTATATTTATGCTCTACTTTTGTATCGAGCACTATTTTTAAAAAACTAAAAACTAAAATACTAAAGAACCTTGGATTACTAACCTAACCCGTTCTTTCCTATTTTCTATATATTTTCATATATATATATAAATAATTTATTCGAAAATTATGACATAAATATGTTATGAAATCACTATAAAAATACCAATTTTCTTTCGACACTTCTGTTGTCTTATAAATTGATGGCGTTGACTGTAGAATTAAAGGGTCTAAAAGGTTCAAATTAATCAAACACATCTCACTAAGGGAAAAGCTGTTACATAAGCTGCAATGACCAATTGAAATACAAGTAAATGAGAATTCCAAAAACTTGACAACGAACCTTAGTTATAATATACACAAACACGCACATACAAACACACACATACACACACACACACGCACACACGCTGCACGCACACACAAACACGCACGCACGCGCGCACACACAAACACGCACTCAAACACACACACAACACAGGCACACACACAGACACACACACAGACACACACACACATATATATATGTGTGTGTGTGTGTGTGTGTGTGTGTGTATCAGGTAAAAAAAATCCTTGGGCAAGTAATCCAAGAACATTCTATTAAAATAAAATAATAAAACTGATCTACATAAGATAGCTTAATATAATTTTTACTATAGATTTTATAAGTGAATTACTATTAATGAAATCCAATTTACCTCAAAGAAATGATCATTTTGTTCATGGGAAAGTAGTTTTCCCTGGACTTATCGATGCAAATACATTTGCTACAATGAATAAAATCCCACGTTTCTTCACAGGAAATTTGAATGGCAAAGGAAGGAATGAACGAAAAGAGAAAGGGAAAGAGTAAAAAAAGACTGGGCGTAAGTATTGACCTATAATAGAGGAGGTTTTTAGAGAGAGAGAGAGAGAGGGGGGGTAACCGAACTAAAGTGGCTGTGGTGGTGTCGGGGACAGGTAAACGCAAAAGTTGAAAATGGTGAATGGCATAAATGTAACCTATTAATATATATATATATATATATATATATATATATATATATATATATATGTGTGTATGTATGTGCGTGTGTGTGCGTGCGTGCGTGCGTGCGTGCGTGCGTGCGTGCGTGTGCACCTTTTTTAAATGATGTTTTTTGTGTGTGTTCAGCTTCACATTTTTTTATAATCCTGAATACTCACCTTTGATTGCACCAACTTCATTTCACTCAAGGTGACATCTTTTAATTAGTAAAACCAAATTTGTAATGTGATTTTTTTAAACATATGTGTTTTATATGCGTTAGGATCAGACACTTTCACTTTAAAAATTTCGTAAACAACATTTCACTTCAGTTTTTCATACTTTGTGAAAACTGTTTACGGTTTGAAAAATTAATTTGCAATCCAAATGAATAAACAGGAAGCCCAAAATGATCACCATTTTATAGTTTATTTTTCATTTGTCTATTTCCTTAAAACTATTCTGCAAATTTCGGGCTAAATTTGTAAAATTGAAATTGATTAAGAGATGTTCAATGTCAGCTTGTAAAAGTATATTTTACATCGATTTAACAAAAACTATAGAATGTTAAACAATTATTAGTATCTTTATTCATGGATCACTTATATTTACAAAAAAAAGGATTTCATTATATTATTATGTTGGTACAAAAATAATGACGTAATAATGTTTTTTGACGTTAAAAATACATCGAAAACGACATTATTACCTCATTATTTTTGCACCAACCTGATAACTGTAATTTATGCAGCTATGTATCTGTCTAAAATGATTGTTGATTATGTATCATAAATATATAATAATTGATAATTTATTTATTAATATTGCTATTGGATAAAAATATATTCGTTAATGGATTACTTTTAATTACAAATACAAATTGTTAATAAATGAATTATAATTATAATTTATATTATTATCTGATTTCTTATAATGTCAGTTTATAAGAGACGCTGATGCTTGCTATTTGTTGAAAATTCTATTGAACTTTTTATTATAATTTCTGTTGTGTTATAAACACTATTGAATTGTATATTGATGTTTCTATTATAATAAATATAATAATTATTGATTTGTTAATTATAATTTATATTGGAATATTTATTGTATTTATAGTTTTATCATATTTATCATGTACATTATATTTCTATCGTAAGTACTATTCGAATGTTTCGTCTAATTTATCTTCGATTATGTATCTATTGAATTATTATTCTAATATTTGTATAATTAGTATTATGTGTATATATATATATATATATATATATATATATATATATATATATATATATATATATATATATATATATATATATAGGCACACACACATATATATATATACGGTGTCCAGTAAGTTCGTGTGCACTTTAAAAAATTATAACTTTATTTGAATTTGCGATAGAAATAATTTGTACAAAGAATTAGAAAGAAGTAAATCTATATTTCTTAAGGTTTTATTGAAATTTTATTTACGTATTCACATGTCCTCCATCATTAGCAATACAAAGGTAATACGATTTTGCAGTTCATAGAAAACTGATTTACAGTAATCCCTTAAATCATATTAGTTTTTGTAGCTATACGTAAGACTAGGTACATTAAATATTATAACATTTTTACAGATTATTTCTAGCGCAAATACACATAAAGTTATAATTTTCTAAAGTGCACAGAAACTTTATGGATACTCTCTCTCTCTCTCTCTCTCTCTATATATATATATATATATATATATATATATATATATATATATATATATATATATGCTAGCATTATGGCCGGGCGTTGTCCGTCCTTGATTCAAAAGTCATACGACTCATACAGCAATCGTTATCACTTGACTTAAAATATTTTTGCCCTTTGACGTTCTGATGTTGCTACATGTCTTATTCTTGCCTATCTCATACTGCAAATTTTTCTAAGCTCTATACTAAACATTAAATCTGTTATGAAAAAAAGAACTAAACAAAATGAATACAAAACTATCGGCTTTAAAAAAGGACACCTACCTGGAAAAAATGAATGTTAACAACAAATACTTTTTCACACCCAAACCCAGTTCTGCGGAATCATAATCAACGTTTAGTCTAAGCAAGCGGATGAGCCAATTGGAATAAAGTGCCATGGATATTTAAATTTTTCCCACTTGTGACGAATGCAGGTATCGATTTTTTTTGCATGCTAGCATGCTAGTTAACATTCGTGTCAGTCAGCAGTTGGCTCTCTCGCTGGCCAATAGAATCTTCCCGCCTATTCATGGCAGCCTTCTATAGGCTCTCACTCTGGCCAGTAGAAAATTCCCGCAAACTACATGAAAACTGCCGTAGAAGCACGAAAAAATCGATTATTACCACTATCGATGGGACTTGGGAAACGAAATGTTGGTCTTGGCCTTCCCGCTAACTTGGAGCATGTGCATGAAAATTTTGGTGTAAATCCCTCGAAAATTGCGTCCGTGCATTCGTTACACACACACACACACACACACACACACACACACACACACACACCCTGCCTTTTATATATATATATATATATATATATATATATATATATATATATATATATATATATATATATATATTGATATGTGGGAGAAATTGTATTACAAATTTGAAAATGTAATTTGAAATTACTTGTAAAGTGCTTTAAACACGTGCACAATTTTAACAATACTGTTCTTGCTGCATAATATATTTCGGGATTATTTCAATCATTAATATTAATTCCTTTATTATACGTCCACGTGACATGGCTACTTTGGATATTTCTTTTTCAGTTAATTCCCTTTTATAGTTTTTTTTTTTTTTTGTTACCTCTATGTGGCCAGTCATTGAACATTTTTGGATTATTCTACCAACACTTTTATCCAGGAAATAAATCGTTCGGTTTGAAATTCCACCGCATATCACCTGAAGCAGGACGGATCGTACCACGGCCGAAACGACGTGTATATGGCAAACATGTTGAACACAACATTGAGAACGATCTAGATTATGAATGCAGTTATAATATTTCATCTAAAAATATAAACACATCATTTATTTGATTTGATAATTTCAAGAAAACACAAATTCAAGAGAATTTTTTCTTCCGTAATGTCATTACATAGGCTGCGTAGATTACAGCAAAGAATATTGCTATAAGACCAACTACTGAATACAATATGTCTCGATTTGTAAAGATGTAAATATTTAATGTGCGCAGACAAAAGAGAAATGATAGAAGGCAGGGCAAGAAATTGATTATTTTTAACTCATTCCGAGAGGTGTTACTGAATATATCTCAACTGCAGAAGTTTAAATGTTTAGGAATGTCATCGCGTACAGAGACGCTTTTTATAATTCCACGGCACAGAAGATTGATTTGCGTCTGACGTTGAGTAAAGAGAACGATCTTGTCGAACAACACTTTCGCTAAAAACCCAAGATGTTTTGTTGTTGGAAAACAGATGATATTCAGATTGTGCCAAAGCTGGATAAACAGGGTGGGTGATCAAGCAATACAAAAGCCATACTCATCCCAGGCAGTCACTGAAACCAAAGACATGTGTGATGGAGTATTATCTTGATGAAAGAAGGCCTCTTTACCCAGTTATCCTGTCAGGTTGGCTTTGATTGCCTTTCGTCATTGCCTCCGTAAGCTGGAAGATTGATTCTGTAAACTTTTGAATATAATTTAATCTCCTATCATTATTCCTCCAACATGAAAAAAAAACCCTTGGCTGGGAACAATATCACAGAGATGGTGACGTCATATCTGCATGTCATGACTTCTATGACTAACAGTATGTACAGTCTTCTGTGAACAGTTATATGTCACATTAGATGGAAACAAACAATTTAATATGACACAGATCTAGCATCATACATATATATTCAACCTACTGACATTTTTGCCCAGCCCATTATTTTACATAAAAATCAATCCTGTTAAACTAGAATAAAATGTTACATAGTAATTAATTAGAATTGCCTCTTTCTTTATATCAATTTTTCGAGCGTTGCGCGATAAATCAACAGTAAATTGTGTATACGATCATTGCAATGACAAACTTGATATAAACGGTGGTTATATATATATATATATATATATATATATATATATATATATATATATATATATATATATACAAAACAACTTTACTTGCTACAAAGATGCAACTTGGTTTCAGTGCATTTCAACTGCACTTCGACGGGTGAAAATCGAAAATGGTAAGGTAAGTGTTATGGGACCTTATCCATAATAACATAATGGGCTATTCCATAGTAATAAATACTGCACCTCAAGAGGAAGCAGGGAGTTCAGCCTGAAGTCAGGCGACCGGCCGTTTGGCTGATCGGTTGAACTCTCTGCCTACGGGCGGGGAGGAACCCGAAGGAGGCTACGCCGATTTATACGTTTATACGGGTTCAAAGGGCAAATTTTTGCCCGACCTCAAGGGGTCGGAATACACGTTAAACCGGCCTTGTGCCACATGATGCCCTCGTGTGGAGGGGTGACTAAATACCGTTCAGCCTGAAGTAAGGCGACCGGCTAATCGGCTGATCGGTTGAACTCTCTGCGTTCGGGCGGGGAGGAACCCAATCGAAGCTACGTCGAAGGGTGGAGTCTCTTTCGAAGAGGTAAACCGACCCTGAACCCGTGTATATATTTTTGGCCGAGGCCACGGGCTCGGTGAACCTACGTTAAACCGGCCTTGTGCCACATGATGTCCTCGTGGGGGCGTGACTAAATACTGTTCAGTCTGAAGTCTGGAGTGAGGTCCGTCAGGAGTTTGTCAGTTAGAGCGAGCGAGTCAGTCAGTCGAGTCAGAGGCAGTCCGGAACAGAGTCGCGTTCAGACAAGTATTACTAAATCTGATTGTTCGTACTAACATTTTCTACCTCTTTGTATATATTACTGTTTGTAATATATCTGTGTTATTCCATATACGTCTTCGAGTTCTTTATTGGTTCTACCTTGGACTATCACCGTGGTACAAGGAACCGGACCATAACAGTAAGCATTTTCGATTCTCACCAGTCGAAGTGCAGTTAAAATGCACTGAAACCAAGTTGCATCTTTTTAGTGAGTAAAATTGTTTTGTCTTTATGATAAAATTATAATAAATATTATCGCTCTTCTATAGGTATCGAACCCTCTTTGGATTAATGCTGCGAAATTTGGCATTTATATAATACTTTAGTTTTCATCGCATCTAAGAGATCACAGAACGTTAATAGAAGGAGAAATTGTTAAATTGAGAGTGAAGTAAGTAAATTATTTTCAGACATTTTTAGCGGTGAGTACGTTTTACAGAGTATTTAGTAAGAGCACTAATATTCGCAACGACATTTTCCCGCCCCCAAACTTCCTTATTTTATTTTATATGCTTTCCCCTTTAATAACATAAGATAACATTGTGGTCATAGCTTTCAAAAATTAGCACATGTAAAACTCTCTTTGCTTTATGTAGCTAAATGGATACTTTCCTCTCTACTTTAATATACATTGTGCATTTCAAATTCTTGATGCCTTTCATAATTTTTTGTTGAAATAATTTATCTTTTTCTGATACAGTGTAACCGGGATATAAGACACCCGGATATAAGAAAAAAAAAACAGATATAAGAGAGATTTTCTCTGGTCCCAAATTAGAGGCCGGATATAAGAAAAACCTGGACATAAGAGACTTCTTCTCCGGTCCCGACAACTCTCTTACATCCGGGTTACCATATTTTAAATCCCATTGGCATTTTTCAGATGATATTTTCATCATTTGTCACGATTTCATCTCTGAGTTCATTGTTCTGCATTAAAACTACAGAGAAAAATAAGTAATACATATATATGCAGCTGGCTCTGCATTGTTCTAAATGGTTTATTTAATCCCTTAATATTTAGCTCAATTTCTGAAAGACATATTTTTATGCGCCTTCAGGATTCTAGATAACATGTTTTACTTGACTCTCCAGATATTTAAATTTACATTAATTGTTTGATCCTGAAATTAACGGTATGTAATTTGCTAATGCAACTGTCTGTTTTGTTAAAGAAAGCAGAAATTACGGGACTTAAAAGACCAGGAAGAGTAAATTTTAATTGCAATGAGAGTTCATAAGTTGTGATTTTATCTTTTTTGCAGTAGCTATGATGAAAATGACTATATTTTATTTTAAGATTAACAGATTGCTTGAAGATTAGTTTTGTCTAAAAGTAGTGATACTTCATTATTCAAATTACTGATTTCATAATGTATATGCAATATTATTTAAGTATGATAATTATAATTGTATCTAATCACATTTAGCATAATATATGCAGTCGAAATCAATGTAAAAAAGCGACAAATGGGAAAAGTACGTATCATTGTTCTTGTCCTACTTTTGGATAATTTTTAAACAAGCTTATACATAGGAGATTAATTTCTGTTACAGACTACAATTTTCTTTTATCGTAAAATACTGAATATTATGCTTTAAATTTAGAAAATGACAAATTATGCAAGCGTATTCAAAAATACAATTTCTTACAATGGCAAAAATGATTCCAAGTAAAGTGATTTACTGTTTGTATTAAATTTAAATCTTATATATCAATTATTTTGGTGGAATTGAAATCCATACTAAGTAGCTTGTTAAATAAAAAATAAGGGCATTTTTTGAAAGCGCGATATTTTACGAAAAAGACAATTTTAATCCGTTTGTAAGATATCTTTGATGTCACGCATACTTAACTGAAAAGATTACGCGGATTTCTAATATATTAGGATGTCCAAAAAGTAATGACCGAGTTTTGAATCAAGAATTAATCTTGAAATAATATATTTAAACCGTGATTTATTTACTATAACGGAACCCTTGACATCTACAGATCTATATCTCCTCCCTCGAGATAGGAAAATATATATGCATTCACGATAAAATCTTAATAAATATTTGAATGCAGTTAGATTTTAAACTGAATATACTTTAGATTAAAGCATTGTCATAATGCTGCAATAGATGGTAGTCAGTGGTCGATTGATTAGTGGTAGATGTAGCAAAGTCGCGTTCCTAAATAGTTGAGATCTTGCACTTTCATTCTGGTAACATTTGACCGAATATTGTCATGAAAAAGAATTGGATCACTACGATTATCAGTGCTGGTCGCATTTTTCTTAAGTGTATCCGCATTTGTATCCGCTTGCTGGCAGGAAACCTCGCTAGTGATGAGCTGGTTAGATTCTAGAAAGCTCTAATGGATAACGCGAATGACGGATAACCATACACACCCCAAGATATTCTCTTATTCTAATTTCAGTTTTGAAAAATATTAACATGGTTCGTCATCATCAATTTGTTGAACAGATCGTTTGTCTGTCATAAAGTGTGGGATTCTCTTCAAAGGTCACTATTCGATTAAGAAATTCAGCATTCTAGATTCGTAGATGCAGCAATGAACTCACTTCAAAATGTCGATCTCATTGACATTCACTGAGTTAAAATGGAAGCAGTTAATCAAGATTAGTTGTCTTGCCCAATTCCTTGATA
>OZ010571.1:143068375-143193375 GCA_963932145.1 Acanthosepion lycidas | reverse complement strand
TTAGGAAGCATATATATGTAAAAGGGAAATAGGTACAAGACAAAGGGAAAAAATGTCTGAGCCGACGCATTTCTTTGACGAAGATGAAAAGATTCTAACAAGTATTTATACAGAAGAGAAAAAAATGTCGGCTTACTAAAATTTTAGAATTTAAGAAGTCTTAAATATATTCATCAGGTTAGCCAAAAATAGAAGCAAGCTATGGAGGACACGAAATGCCTCAATTCAATGTCTAATAAATGTAAATGATGTTCTTGAATTTTCAAATTATATTTAAGTTATATTAGTTAGGGAATAAATTTCTGTTGTATATTTTTAAAAAGATTTTGTTATCAATGTAACTATATTCTTTTTTTATCATTTTCGCATTTATTTATCTTAGCAAGTGTATGTTGGTCCATTTAATTGTGAAGTTTTTGTCCTCGTATATCCTTTCGACTTATCATAGGATATTCTCCAGAAAATCTATTATTTTAGGGTATTCAGTATTATATAAGATATTCTATATTATATATGATATTTTCCCTAGTATATCCTTTCGAATTGTATATGATATTCTCCAGAAAACTAACCCAAAATCTGGTCGCGTTTTCAATTTTTCTTTGAGAATGAGAGATTTGTTACCTCCCTGATACTAAGATTCATCAAATACCAATACAAACAATAGACACAACGAAATTTTTAACAATTTGTAGTAAATAGGCCTCCACGTAAAATACCTCTTAAAATGCTGATACGATATAACAATCTCAACCACAAAAAATTCTGACGCGAAACAAGTTTTTGAATTAGTCACAGGAAATTCTCCAGAAAAGGCTTTCTACGATGATTGTCTAAAGCGTAGCATGTATATTGCACAAGGCCAGAAGTGAGGGACACCCAATGAGAATCGAACTTACTATTCAGTTGTGTTTGATCTCGCGAGACCAGCTTACTGACCATTACACCACGTCGAAGAGCTTTCAAACTAATTTCATGTTTCAGTAAAGAATATAAAAAAAGCCAAGTAGCTTAACATACTCTAAACTCATCAAAAAATATAATTCCAATACAAATACTTCCTTAAAAATGTCGAACACACGAAAGAATAAGGCTGTATTAAATTAGTCAAATTTACATCTTTCTACATATTAGTTTTCTGTTTAGATCTTCTATTGATTTTTTTTCCCAAGTACTAGAATCTTTGGCAAAAAAGGCTGTATTTCATTTCGTCCGTAGTCAAACGCTGAAGGCGTATTTGTGTGGAAAAACGGTGACAAAATTTAACAATAACTACAAGAGAAGAAAATATAGATAGTTGTCGAATGTAGTATAACTAGGTTACTAGTATCCATCCTACTATCTAGCGGGAATTCCAGAAAGTGGTTTATAGGCGTTACTTGAAATTTTGGAAATAGGACAGGCTAATATAAGAGAAAACGAAACATCAAAATATAACAAATTCGATGTTCATCAAAATGGAAGACAAAGGATGTGCCGTTGGTATTATTAATAAAGAATATTATATTTCGTCTTGTGAAGATGTTTAAGAAACATTTTTTTTATGAAGAAATAAAAGCAGATCCAAACACTTAGAGAAAGAAGCTAGATAATCAATAATTACTGAAAATAAAGAAAGCATTTTCATTAATGAAACAAAATCTAATATATTACACTCAGAGCAAAGAACACCAGTGTTTTACAGCGGTACAAAAATACATAGCGAAGTTTATAAATTACCTCCATTAGGCCCGATTAATCTGGAAAACATTTGATTTTATTTCTAAAATAAATTCATTCTCAAAATGAAAACAGATATCATGATTGATTTTTGGCCACAATGGATGCCACAATGGATGCCACAATGGATGCCACAATGGATATCATAATGAAATAACAGAAACAGACAGTAAAGGTATTTAGAAAGGCAAAAACAAAACGAATTCATCAAATCTTCTCTGTGGACGCATACGGATCGTCTTGGAAAGCAGCACGATGAAGTTTGGACATAAATGGCACCACCAAACCAAATTATGTGCAGTGTTGATCCCATGGACCTTAATTTTGCGAAATTTTTATCGTCAATTTCGAAGAAAACATATCTAACGCTATTAAATCACAGAATATTCACGAACCAGTAAATTAGCTGCGATTTATTTATATATTATTCATATGGGGAATGTACTTGGGAAGGTTTGCCAAAATGTCAACAATTTTGGGATACTTTTTGCATAAAAGAACAATTTTTCATCATATATGAAAATTAAATCGATTTTCTCCACATGAAGTAAATTTTTAGAGACTAGTGTAAAGTCCTCAGGGAGTCGTCTAATGAGTGAATTATTTTGAAAGACAACCTCATCACATAATAATCTTCACCGTCATTCTGACTATCATAAATTAATACCCAAAGTGCCAACATTTGCGCAAAGGCGGATTTGCACAGAAATAAAAAAAAAATATTGGAAGCAAGCTAAAGATTTCGTTCGGCATTATGTTAAGCGCGACTAACAAGTGTCGCGACTTTAACAAATTGCTAATGAAACAGCTAAAAAGGAAGATTGCCATAATTTTGCCCCAGATCAAAACAGCGAACAACACAATAAAAATTGTGACAGAATCCCATTAGTCATCAGCTGGCACCGACGTTTTGCTCGACATTCTACAAATACTACACAAAAGCTATGAGCATATTGCACAAAACTATGCTTGTTTTAACCAGTCCGCCTATTTCTTCTTTCGAAAGCAATAAAAACATCAGACAAATTTAAAAAAAAAAAAAATTTAAGCAAATTCAAAACTACATTGGCGTTTCGGACCGTAGATGGGCGAAAACTATGTGCATTATGCGACAACATGTCAAGTGAATTCTATGCAGAATTCAAAGAGAATCATTACAATTTCTACACAAGTTGCCAATTGTACTGATTGACATTTAGAATACGCCGATTAGTGTACAAAACATGGTTTGATTTATGTGGGTTTCACAACGGAAAAGTTCAAGAAAAAAGTCCAGTAACCACAGTTATGATGTCTGAGAAAAAATCCAGTAACCACAGTTATGATGTCTGACAAAACAATGTGATATCAACAGAGCTTGTGGAATTTTTTATTACAGACGACTGTAATTTCCACAAATATCTAAAGGTGCGAATTCTGACAACTTTTCAGAATCGACCGACCTTTAAAACTCATGGAGATATGTGAAATACTGACTTCCCAACCAAAGGGAAAGGCTAGAGTGAAAGTGGTGTTCCATGTGATTATTACTAAGGCATTTGGCTAATTCCTAATTAGTAACTAATCAACTAAAGGAAACTTCCATAATGAACAAGATCAACATCATATTACTCACGTTTCAATTGCCTGCCATTAGCGTTTCCTTCTTTTTGACGAGTTGATTAACAATACAGCTGGTTTTTCTTTTCATTACAACACAAGCAACGTTTGTACAAAGACCTACACATTCTAAAATTGATATTTTTTTGTACTTGAATTTAAAAAAAAAAACTTAAATAGAAATATACTATCGAAATATTGTTGGAAGTTGTCAAACAGTAACTTTACTTGTATTTTGTCAAATCACGCTCTTCACTTTAGTGTTGTAAAATATTGGATGATTTCCGTCATTTTGTTTATTATTATTATTATTATTGTTGTTGTTGTTGGTGGTGGTGGTGGTTTATTTCCTTTGGTTTTTGGCATATACTCATTTCTATTCCGGCCCCACCTGAGACCTATGGTCAGAAATGGCACCATGCCATTTCCCACTGATCACATATTTTACATAGATAAAGCTCTTTGTAAGGTATGGGCTGTACTTGTGAGTACAATTTCTCGTATTCCTTTAACGCATGGGCTAACAGGAATCCTTACAATATTTTCCAATCAGTCCGAGTGCTCTGTCTATAACTGAAATTGTTAATGTCTTCATGCGCCACATTTTTGGGATTTCGATTTTAAGGTCATTGTATTTTGGTACTTTTTGATGATCGTGAAAGATCTACAGTCTACAGGCACTGATATGTCAATAAGGAGGCACATATTTGGCGATCTCTTATCACTATGTTAGGTAGATTATGTTTGATTGTTAGATCAGTGTGTGTAGTAAATTCCCATAAAATTGTTACAAGCCTTAGGTAAGTGTTGCAGATTTTCCACTGCAGATATTTGCCGAATCTGTCGTGCCGAGTGTATTAAGTGGGTACCAATACAGCGCAACCTGATACTAGATGGTCAGTTGTTTCTGGATATTTATCACAGATTCTGCTATTTGGACTAAAACAATCTTTCTGTACGTCGGCTTCGTAATTTCTTTATAGCAAGATTTAGTCATGTGCAGCAAGAATAAAAACTTCAGTTTCAGCTTTCTACCCTGCACTTCGAAGCCACTGATGGGTACAGGGTTTGTCTACATCAGCTTGTTTGGTACGGACTGAATATTTACCGTGAAGCGGTTTATCTTGCCATCTTCGCACTATCTTGTCGCTTGCATTTGCGTTTGCTTTCTCTTTCAGGCATTTCACAGCTTCATTCGGTGTATTGTGATTTACTTGTATTTCTTCACTTGAAGCTCCATTTTAATTTGTTGGCTTCCTTTATTATAGATTAAATAATTACTACTTTCATGTTCTTTCACACCGATCATCATCCAGCCTTCTGAAATTTCTAGGTATCTTTGAAAGCCAAATTTTGTAGTTTTGTAAGATAGTTCTAGTTGAACTATCCTCTGCCTCCTTCGGATCTGGGCACATACAGACGATCAACATAAGCATTGTCCGGTGGCAAGTGAGGAGCTTTCTCGTTTTAGCGTCTATTCGGATGTCACCTATGGTCCAGTTAAGAATGTTGAAATGTCACTGCACCACAAGGCCAGCTAAATTGTTTATGGCTGATATTGTTTTTTTGTTTTGTTTTTTTTTTTTAAATTTAGCTCGGTATTCAGTGCCAGATGCACACAACTGTGGTATACGCCATCTTCATTTGGGGAGATTCTATTCCATCGCCTTCGCTAATTCCTAGGTATCTATAGGTTTCATTTCGTTCCAGTTCACTTATTTATGTGCCCAAATCTATATCTATTGCGTGTGTTTCTGTAATTCGCCCTTTCTTGAATGTTACATTTGCACATTTATTTCATCCGAAATTCATACCTCTGTGGTCACTGAAACATTGTACAGTATTGTGGAAGCCCTTCACCTCATTGTCGTCTTTGGCAATTGTAACCACAGCTATTATTGTTTAGTTCATGCGGAAGGAGAATTAAGGGCATACAAACAGAAGTGGCGACGGGGAGTCTACTTGAAAGATTTCTCATCGGATATTCAGGCCGTTGGTGATGGTATTGTTTGTGTGAATCAGGTATAATGTGGTTTTCCACATTCCCATACTGAGTTTAAAGAAATTTATTATCACGCCGGAGAGTTTGTACATTTCCAAAGTGCGGCACACTATTCAAGTATTTATGGTAATCTATCCACGCTGTGCTAAGATTTCTGCAAATTTCCAGGATTATTTTGTTTATCAGTAGTTGAACTTTGCAGCCATATGAACCTTTTCGGAATACCAATATATACATATTGGGGAGATATGTTATCAGCCTATAATTTTACGGGTAATTTATGTCATTTGTTTTTGACCTGAGATATGTAATAGCTTCAGTGATTCGTTCCTGAATTTCATTGGGATCATTAATAAGTATTTTTAGAGATTGTTCAAGGTTCATGGATTGTTGACAGATGATAGAACCAGAGATTCGGCACCTTGTTATAAGATTATTCTTGGTTATGTTTGTCAACTCCTCTAGACGTTTATCCAGCCTTCATTCTTCTTCATGTTGAATCCATTATGAATCGGATTATATTCCAAATATGCTTGCAACATCTCTGCACGTTGTCAAAAGATTGAAGCTTTTTGAAATGTATAGCTGCTTTTGCAATTTTCCTGTAAATTTTTATGAAGGTTTGGAATATTTTATTTCAGTGATAGAATCTACAACGTTTAGCGTATCGATTTGTTCTCTGTGCCTTTAACTGTAGTTTCTGTTTTAGCATTACTTTGATTGATAGAATTTCATTTAGTTATGTAAGTTAATATTTCTGCTTTAACTTCCTGCATTGGCGTATTGAGACGTTTGAGTTTCCAGTATCGAAATTTTAGTGTTGATTTCCTTCGCCCTTCCGTTTTGCCTTCCAAGGTGACTCACTTTGAATGCTGTTTGATCTTTTCATTGATTCTAAGCTCCCCAGTAATTGCAAAAACTGTTGCGTATTTTATATTATTAACATCTCTGATGCTTCTCAGTGCTTTATCTGTTAACAGTTTTTTTCATTGCGGCGTTGTTCTGATGGAAATTTGTCATATGATTTTTTGGATGCCGGTCTCTTTCTGAGATTTGTGTGTGTGTGTATGTGTGTGTGTATGTGTGTGTGTGTGTTACTCTGCTGAATACTTTGAGGATGTGGACTTCGCTTCGATGATTTCACCTCTGTTGCTTTCAACGAACTCTACTCTAATATAGTTGGGCTCATCTTCAGTGATATCGTGTGGATAAATTCAGGTTATGTCACAGGTAGATTCTTCGGTTTCATTTCCTAGGAAATCATTATTTCGTATCTCATTTATTTTAGTTTTATCTCATCTTCTCTCGTATTATTTATTTCTACTCTCATGGGTTATTGTATTCTGTATTATATCTAGTTCTATTAGGTTGGTGCAAAAATAATGACGTAATAATGTCGTTTTTCGACGTTAAAAATGACATTATTACGTCATTATTTTTGCACCAACCTAATATCTTATCTGTTTCTGCATTTTAGAATCTGTTGATTTGCATGATGTCGCTGCGGACATTTGGAAGCATGTTTGAGTGGGGGATGATGTCTTATTTCACTTCCTGTCATAGTTCTCCATATTCTGAATGCCTGATCCGTAGTGTTCTTCTGTGGATTTTCCAGTACGGTGAAGAAGAATGTCATCAGTTGTTGATAGTCTTCGCGAGATCATTTCGGTCGCTTTCTTTTTATTAGTGGAATTAGCATCGAGTCACTTTGTTGGAAACAGTACGGGTTTGTTGAACAAGTGTCATTTAATTGCTAGAAGGGTTTGTTCCCGTGAAGGAATTTTCTATCTCAGACTGGTTCCTCTCTGATGTACACGGCCCTTGTTGACCCGGGTGACGTCCGACTTGTTCGTAAAAAATTGTGATTTATAAATTTTTGCGTTGTAATTTGACCGCCAAGCAGTAATTTTGTTCAAGCTATCAGCTCTAGTACGACAGTCGACCACGAACAAAGAACTCAGTCTGTCCACGTGGTAGATGGGGGGGAATTATATTCAGATAAACGGGGGGAATTATTATTATTACTGTTGTTTTTGTTATAATGACAAAAACGAAAATAATAATAATAATAATAATAATAATAATAATAATAATAATAATAATAATATTATTATTATTATTATTATTATTATTATTATTATTATTATTATTATTATTTCTTTGATTTCTGTTGTATACACATTTCCTTCCCGGTCCCACCCAGAGATCTAAGGTCAGAAATTATATTTTCCACTGATCATTTTTGTAAAAAAAAAAAAAAAGCCTCACTTAATTTATATTTTTGTAGCTAAAGTACAACATAATGTGTGAGCTTTTGTATTTCTTCAAAGCAAGGGCTGCCAGGGATTCATTCAATGAGTCTACTGGAATCTTTTCCAATCAATCCGAGTGCTCCAACTGGAAATTTTGATGTCCTCACGTGCCACATTTTTGAGATTTCCACTTCAAGATCAGTGAATTGCGATAAGTTATAAAGTCCCTCCAAGATATATTAGAATCTACAGGAACTGCCATGTCAGAAATCATATTTTGCGTTTATAGGCATTGATCAATATACCTATTCTATTAACTTTGGTTGTTCTCTTTGTGTGTATTGTAAATTCCCATAAAAAGTGTTACAGGTTTTGTCTCTAACCAGGTTCAAGTGGTGTTCATACCAAATACTTGCTGTTTTTTTTTCCGTAGAATTTGCAGATATTCTAGCGTAGTTGATCCACCATGGTTTATATTCAGTGTATGCCAATATTATGCCAACTGATACAAGATGGTCAATTTATTATGGTTAATCAATACAGAATTAGAATTTCGGTATAAATCCGTTTTTTGATATGTGTTTATGGTAATTTCTAGTTACCAAGCAATGGTCCTGAGCAGCAAATATAAAATATTCCGTTTCATCTTTTAAACCACTGATAGATATGGGGTTTGTCTACATAAATATTTTTGGCAGAATATTGAATAGGATGAGGTTTATGTTGCCTTCGTTTTTGTCTTTGCCGCACCTCATTTGCTTTTGCTTTCAGTTTTCAATTCCCTGCTGTTTTTCAGGCACTTTTTTACTTTGTTGGCTAACTTTATAACTAAATAAAGTTTCTTATTTCTTTGACATGCATTACAATACAATTTTCCGGGTTTTTTTTATGTGTATATGAAGACGTATTAAATCTGGATGCATACAGAGGAGCAAGGTCAGTCTTAGGAGCATTCATGTAGTGCATTCATGTCATGCAAGTGAGAAGAGTTCTCGTTTTGACATTCATTAGCATAACGTCAGCTAATGTCCAGTTAAGGATATTTAAGTGTATTGCACCATATGGTCAGCCATATTGTTTATGGCTAATTATATGATTTCTGAATTCACCTTGGTATTCAACACCAGATGCATAAGCCTGCAATATTTTCATTTTGTTGTTTTCTTTCTTCATCGGTATGACGTATTCAGTCTTGGCTTCTTATTTCAGTTCTCTAATCCTTGTTTCAAAATCAAGATCTATTGTGTGTCGTTCGGTAATTCCATTAAGTGAATGCTACTTTTGTATATTTGTATAATCCGACATCTCTACCGATGTTATCATTGAAAAATTTAACCCTATTGAGCAGAATTTTCAACTCATTGTCGTCAATGGCAACGGCAGTGGCTAAATATTTTTTGTTCACTTTTTATTCATCTTTATTACTCTTTAGTAAATAGCATTTGTCCCTGGTTATTACTATTTCTGCGAATGGGTGATTAAGGAAGAACAAAACAAAGGCAGTAACAGGAAGGCTCCTTGAAAAATTTCGCGTCGGATATTCAAATGAGTATAAGGGACAGTATATTTAGTGTGATTTAGGTATAATGCGATCTTCCAAAGTCCCTTACTATATTTAAGGAAATACTCGCTCAGGTTACTGTACATGTCGTAAGGTTTCATATATGTTTTTTGTTGTTGCTATTATTATTATTATTATTATTATTAGTAGTAGTAGTAGTATTTCTTATCCTCTCCGGTTCTTACGCGTTTCGGCTGGGTGGTAATGTTCATGTCATAGTTCCTATTTAGCTTAGAAACACAGGACTTTCCTCAGACCTTACCCTGCTCCAAGCAGCGTTGACACTTGCGTAATCCAAATCATTTAATGAATCTCCAACGTGTCTTGCGAAACAGAATGACTCATAGAAATAGACACGATTCCAGCAACGACGAGATGAAAAACTCTATCTACTATATTTTTGCATGCTATCAGGTCTTGTACATATTATTATTATTATGATCATGTTTGATTTCATGTATATATTAATAAATTTCTGATTTCCAATCAGAGATCTAAGGTCAGAAAAATTATCATTACATTTCCCACTGAATATCTACTGAGAAAAAAGAAAAAAAATAATAAAAAAAACCACAAAAGTACGCCTAATATCACACATATTTTGCATAGATAAAGCCCTTCGCAAGCTTTGGCCTGTGTGAGTAGATGTTTTTATATTTCTTTAAGGTATGGGCTACCAGGAATACCTTCAATGGGTCTATTTGGATCATTTCCAATCAATAAGTGGGTCCTACTATATGTGGATTTATTGATGTCCTCATGTGCCACATTTTTGACATTTCGATTTCATGGTTCATTTATTTTGTTAGTTTTTTTGATGATCCTCAAAGACACATCATTACAGTCTTCAGCGACTGTCATGTCAATAGGAAAGCACATTTCTGTTGCGGTCTCTGGTCATAATATCTGAGAGATTATCGTTGATTATTCTCTATATGCGTATTAACAATTTTAACAATTAGTAACAATTAATTAATAACAATTTCATGTCTCATAAAATTCTTACTGAACCGATCTGCCAAACCGTATTATTATTATTGTTGTTGTTTCTGTTTTGGTTTTTGTTGTTGTTGTTATTATTATTTGTGTATGCAATGTTTCCTGCTTTGTAGAGCCAAGTCCAAAATATTTTCCTTAGGCTCTATAGGATAACTGTTATTTAATAATTATCACTTTTCTTAGTACATGTGATGTTCCTAATACGGGGAAGTTCTGGGCAACTTGTATGTTAATGTTACCAGCGACATTGTTAGTAAAATTGTCCATTGCTTTTCTAACGAAGCCCAGAGATCCGATTGCAATTGGTACACATTCAGTCTCCATTCCCCATATCCATGTAATCTCGATCTCCTCGTTCTTGTATTTCTCGATAATTTTTATGCAGGTGTTTCTCTCAGATGGTATTGCTATATCAATAATCACAGATTTAATGAATTTCTTGTCTTTTATGATAATATCAGGTCAGTGGTTTTGATTTTGTGCTTCTTGCATATCTTCCAGTGCTCATCTATTGTTACGTTGATATGTCTGTAGGCATATTCATTTTCCGCCAGTTCCGGACATCCGGAAATAATATAATCGAAAGTTTCATCAGATTTTCCGCAGATCCTGTATTTCTGGTTAGTTTCATTCTTATCTGACAGTGATAAGATCTGCGCCCGTGGATTCGGTCCTGAACTGCAATAATTAGGCCGTATGTTTTAGTTTTCAGCCCGGTGCTCCTCAGCTACTAATGTGTTTTCCTTTGGTTCAAATCTGTTTTTTTTTTTTTAGTTCTTTTTTATGTATTTCATTTGCAACGGCTTGTACCTCATTTTTTTTTTACCTAATTTCATTTGGCGAAATTGTTTTGCATTCTGTTTTACACATTTGGCGTAGATTTTGATCACTTCGTTTTATGTTGGTATGATTTCCGTTATATTAAGCAGTTTCTTGAAAAGTGCACCGTCTTTGTTGATGGAGGGGATTTGATTTCTTTTTTACTAGTTCTAGGAGAGGTTCATTGGATTTTGTGAGTTATTTTTCCAATGCGATTGTTGTAATTTTTAGATTTAGTTCAAGTTGAATTAGACATTGGTATCTTCAAGCACTTGGTACATACAGCCTGTCGTCATTTGATACGAGTGGTGCATCTTCATTTCGGGAAGAATTATTCTGGTCTTAGGGTCCAATCTTTTAATGTCATTCAACATGCTTTTTAATGTGGTATCAAACTCACTTTTCATTTCGGATCATTTTCTTTATAATTGAATGCTCTACTCCGTCTCCTTTATTAATTTCTAAATATTTGTAGTTACCATTTTGATCAAGTTCCTTAAACTTATTGTTGATGACAAAATCTAATTCTGTAGTTTTTGTTAGTTTGCCACCTTTGTAGGTAAGTTTTGTCACAATTCTCCATTTCGAACACAATCCTAATGACTTCGCGGATGGATTTGACAATGGTGAATAGGCAGAAAAAATAGAATAGAATAGGTGATTCAGTTTGTCATTCTGTGATTTGTATCCGTAGCTACTTTTGTTCAGTAGGCTGCAGAGAGGCTCTAATGAAAAGCAGAAGAATAATGGCGACAATAATACACCTTGGAAGATTTCCGCTTTTGATGTTGATTGGTTTAGATGTTAATGACCCGTTTGTATGGTTTATATTTAGTGTAGTCTTCTAGTTTTTCATGCTCTTCATTATGAATTTGACCGTTATGTGGCAAACTCTCTGTATTTTTAGGCTCTTCTCTATCCATGAGTATAGAACACCTTTTCGTAGTATATTCATGTTGTCGATAAGTTTCTTTTCTTTGTTTCACCTCGTCCAGTATGTTTTTTTTGTTTTATTGATATTTAGTTGGGCCGTGCATCTGAAACTTACATTTTTGCATAAATTAATATTATTATTATTATTATTAATAATAATAATAATAATAATAATAATAATAATAATATTATTATTATTATAAATATTATTATTAATATTATTATTATTATTATTATAAATATTATCATTATTATCATTATGATGATTATTATTATTTTATTAATATTGTTATAATTATAATTATTATTATTATTATTATTATTATTATTATTATTATTATTATTATTATTATTATTATTATTATTATCAATTAACTTTATGGTTTAATTGAGACTCCGATAAATTATATTGCATTTTATTTATTGCCTTGTTAGGATGCCGTTTCTTGAAATATAGAATTCTACAATTAAGGTGTCGGAATTAACCATAGAAAAAAAGATGTCCTAAAATGTTATTGTAAATCATGCATCTTGCATACAGATTATGACAGTATTATATCTGTTATGGCTTCTATTCAGTTTAATGACTTGAGGGCTTTTTCCAATGGCTGCTTTCACTAAGCTCCCCAATTAATCGCACTAATATGTTCTTCAGACGAACGAATTCGGATTTACTTTCTTATTCCTAAATAGGAACGCATTAATACAGTCGAGCAAGTAAGCCTGTTGAGAGTGAAGAGTTTTGGCTTTACTTTGATGTTGCATATTAAAGTCCCCTTAACATTTTTCATGAATCATTTGCTATGTTAACAAGATCGCTTACAGAAATGATACAAAAAATGAAAAAACAAAAAAATAATAATAATACTTCGTATAATCTAAAATAGGAAGAGCAAAATAAAATGGAATGAAATGGCAAATAATACAGAAATACAGAGATCGATTGAGATTATCGACGGAGACATTCGTTAGGTTTCGATATAACAAAACAAAGTAATGATCATTTTTTTTCTTTTTAATTCGGAATGGCGTCCGATATTATTGACCTTTTTACTGAATACAAACACACAGGCAGGTAGGCACACATACATGCACACAGATATATTTTTTTTTCTTCTACACTCTTGCTGCAGACATAGATTCATTTTAAATTAATCAGTAAATGAATGTCGGGCGAATGTGTTTCATCATATTTTAAAATAAAAGAACATTCTCTGTCCGGAGCATTCTCTATCCGGGTAATTATATGAATAACTTAAAATGGCATCTGAAAATTTCCTTCCTCCGGCGACGGGGGCTTGTGGGTAGAATCTCTGACTGATGACATATCGTTCGGGTTACGATCCACCCTTGAAGCAATCGGATATCTAGTCACACAGATGAGCTGAAATACAGCGAAAGAGTCTGTCTGTGGAAGGCTATTTCTGCTCTGGAAATAATTCGATTGAGCTCTCGGAGAGGAAGTGTGATTTTATAAACAGCGGCTGCTGCTGCTAACTTAGTGCTTTTCTAATCGAATCGAGCTGTGCTAGCAACTGACGTCTTTCGCATAGTAAAAACGTTTCTTTTCCACTCTGCAGTGTGACAATAGCTTGGGGTTAGAATCTCTGACTGATGGAAAAATCCGTCGGGAAAAAGGTAAACTTCCTCGGCGTAAACCTAGACTTACCGAGCAACACGTACCAACCTTATAGAAAACCAAATGCTAACCCCTTATATATACACCCGAAGTCAAACCACTCTCCATCCACAATTAAACATATACCCTCATCAATAGAAAATAGAATTAGCAGTAACTCCGCTAACAAAGAAATATTCCACCAACGTAACGACTTCTATAACACTGCCCTAAAAAGTAGTGGTTATAAAAATGCTAACATTAAATATAGAGACAATTGCAATAACCAAAAGAAAAAAAAACAGGAAAAGAAATATCATTTGGTATACAGCTCCGTTCAACCAAATGGTTAGTATTAAACTAGGACAGAAGTTCTTAGCTCTAATCGATAAACACTTCCCCACCGAAAGTAGGCTTAGTAATATATTCAATAAGAACACACTAAAATTGTGTTACAGCTGCACTGAAAATCTAGAAGTTATAATAAGAAGACACAATAATAGAATCCTGAACAAACCCCCTTACCTGAATAGTTTTAATAACTCTACACTTAAATCAGATAATAATAGCGAAAAATTATGCGATTATAGAAACCCGGTAGACTGCCCATTAGAAAATAAGTGCTGCATCAAATCTGTGGTATGCCAATGCACTATATCATCCACGGAGAACCCTAACAATAATATGATATACATTGGGTCCACGAAAAATGCCTTTAAAACCAGATGGTGGCAGCATAAATGCTCCTTCAACAACATAAACTTTAGACATCAGACCTCTCTATCTAAATATTTTTGGCACCTGAAAGAAAAAAATAGGTCACCTAAAGTAAAATGGAAAATCATTAACAGGACTAGAACTTGCAAAACTTGGGATGACCCATGCCCTTTGTGCCTCCATGAGAAACTACACATTATTAAGCTTCTAAACAATAAAAACCTATTAAACAGCAGGCAAGAATTAACGGTTTTCTGCCGACACAACCGAACTTACGCTCTGAATAACTAGCTAAAAACTCGCATACAATAAAATAAATTTTAAAATCCATAGCCCATATACATAGGTTAAATACCCTACAAAAAATGATAACCCTGTATGAAGTCGTCAAATAACAAAAGTTACGGCCTTTTTATATACACAAATCCCTATCATAAAGAGATATAATAAAAGAATAAAATAAAAATAAATAAATCTCCATAGACGCTCAAGCCAGACTATGCGAAAACTTCCACCGTCATAAATTTAGCCACCTCCACCTTACCCTGACCCGGCATCTATGAAAATAACTCTATACTGATACAAATTATTAACACCACACCTCTGCCTATTCTAAACAATCCGCCCTTGATGTTACCATGGAAATTTTGGATTTCAATTCTGACTATACTATTAAAACTCGTAAATAAGTCATTCCCCAAAAAAATTCGCTTGAAGATGGAACAGAGCCTACTTTAACTCAAGTTAATTCAAATATTATTTTGAAGTTTTCGGCTCTTGTTTTGAAACATGAGACCTCTTATGTAGCGAGTTGGAATCATATTTTTAAATAAATAATTATATTTATGCTCTACTTTCGTATCGAGCACTATTTTTTAAAAATAATAACAAAAATACTAAGGAAATTTGGATTATTTACCAAACCAGTTTCTTTCCTATTTTCTACAATATTTTCACACACACACACACATATATATATATATATATGTGTGTGTGTGTGTGTGTGTGTGTGTGCTTTCATGTGTGTGTGTGTGTCTGTGTTTATACACTGAGATAGAGATTAGATGTTATACCATCCATAATTATTTTATTTCTTACATTGTCTTTTCCCATATTTTTTTTAATAAACATAAACTACAAATCGATGTGTATTTTTTTTTTCAAAATTTGACGACTATCAGGGATACATTTTCCCTCTCATTTCAGTTACTCTATTTATATCGAAATTCCCTTTTCGGTAGCGACTTTATTTTAAAATATATGAATTTTCACTTCATGCGTAACAACTTAGATGTTTACATATTTGTCATCATTGTTCTGTAATATCCTCTCTAGTAATAAATGCATATCCAAATAACAACAGATTTAAACATACTAAAATAACTATCAGTAAGATATTAATGTTCTCTCCCATTAGAAAAACGAATTATTTTTGCTTCACAACTATAAAAAATTAAAGAAAAGATGTGTGAAGGAAATAAAGCTGTTGATATTTTTACTTTGCATTTTTATTTCTTTTGTTCTGTTCACCCGCATTTTGATTACATCGCTTTCCCAGAATGTTTTCCCGAATTACTTGAGGAATATATTTGTCTAATATATCAGTTCAATTGCGTGTGAATATGTGTGTGTGCTTGTATATATATATATAACATGATATGTAATTCACCCATGTACAACATAACCATACGCGTATAAGAGTTCTGACTGAAAAAAAAAAGAAGCTCGTGATTGTTGCTACGGCAACGGACTGAACGTACGCAGAGTGATATCGCTTTACAGGAAATTGGCAGTGGACACGCTTACGCATTAAGTTATAACTTCCCCGATCACTTCCGTTGTATATAGCATTGCTTGGAAGGAGATGTGTGTAGAGCGTGGCCGTCTTACCACACCCCAGATGTTCAATCAGTGACTATGGCTTATACAGAAGTTTTTTTTTAGCTTGGGCAAGATTTCTGAAGTCCGGCAATCAACATATTTCACAGATATTGAGCTCTGCGACATTTTTCCTGTTCAGAAATCAAATGCAAATGGAAAGGAAAAAGAGTTCAAGACTTTGAGGTGATCCAAGAGAAAGCTATGATGCAGCTAAACACTATCCCATCACACGGAGTTCCTGGAATGCTTCCATAAATCAAAATTCATGAAAGATGGTGATAAAAAAAACTAATGTTGTTTAAAATGTGTACCTTAGAAGCGTATAATTTGAAGGAGCTTAAATGCCGAATTGATAAATGTTGTATTTTTTTATTTTTTTATATAGCATCAATTTCGATGCTTTTCTTTTTATCAGACCTCGTCCATCCTGGTTATGACGATACAATACATCCAACAGAAGATCTCTGATCAGGTGATTTTGAGGAGCGTGCAACTACCTCTTAATTGCTGGTGTTCCCAGGTCCACCCTGACCCGGGGTGGTAGCAACTGTTAGGGTCCCAAATATGGCTAAATAGTTAACCCCCAAACTCGGGTAAAAAACTACTTAATTGTAAAAATAGGTTTTAATACCAGAAATACTTTGTAAAAAGAATTATTACAAGCAACACATTTTTTTAAAATATATTACCAACTATACATTTTTAAAGTAAAATTTTTACTAGAAATAAAAATTTTAACTGCATTAATTAACCCATTTAGGTTGATATGCGGTAAAACAAAACAAACGAAAACAATCCTGCCTCGTACATTCCATAGGCACGCAGAAACAGTGAATATAATTTTATTTTATAATAGGATTTCATCTACATCTACAGAAGTGTGGATTGCTTTTTAAAACCAGACATGGTTATTTATTTAAATCGTTATTATAGCGGACACACGTATTTAAAACAAATGCCAAATTGGATTTTAAACACTGTGAATATGGATAAATTCTAACCAAAAAAATGTGTTCACCGTCAGAAATTTATCTATCCTCAATATACGCAAAATATTCGCTTTATACGCTTATATTCATCCCACACACTTCATTCTGTTACTATCTTCATTGAGTGGAAACTGTGTCTCTTATTATATTAACATTATTAAAATATTAACATGGATATCAAATCTGATCGTTTAAGTGCATATATATTTGTTGCTCTCGTTTGTCTTAAGTATTTTCTCATAGTAATTTTGCACATTTTTCTAATTCGAAATACCTATTGATGTCAACATTGAAACCTTTTACGGTATTGAGCATACCCTTGAAATCAATGTCGTCTTTGGCAAAGACTTTGATATCATCCATGTAGAATAGGTATTTAAAGACATTATTTTTTTAAAATTTGTATCCATAGTTATTACTTTTTACTCATAGGAAAGTGAGAACAGACAGAATAGAAAATGGCGACAATGCGTCTCCTTGAAAAATCCCTTGTCGGATATTGGAATAATTGGAACTTTATACATTGCCAAAATCTTTGATATCAAAGAGTTTGGTGAATGATCTAAGGCTTTACGATAATGTTTATAAGTTCTACAGAAATTTCTAAAATTTTCCTACAATTTATCAGGAATATTTTGTTAATAAATTGATAATCTTTACAACTATAGGAACCTCTTCGACATTCCTTTTGTTCTAGGGGAACAATGTTGTTTTGTTCATGAAAAGAGTAAGTATCTTTCCTCAGGACGGACGTGATCAATTTATATGCGATGGACAGACATGTTATTCACCTTTAATTTTTTGAATCCATCTGTTTCACCCGCATTTTTGGTCAGGCGATAAGAAATCCATTTAGGAATCAATTTTGAAATATCATTCTTTTTTTTATTAATTAACATTGCTAAAGTTTGCAAAATAATTTTATATATTATTCTTCTACTTCTTGTCATTATTATTATTATTTTAATTTTCTTTGCTTTCCTGCGTTTACACATTTCTTTCCGGGTCCCACCCAGGGTCCTAAGGTTAGAAATGGCATCATGACACTTTTCACTGACAAAAAAAAAAAAAAAAAAAAAAAAATACATAGATAAAGCCCTTCGTAAAGTGTGGGCTGTACTTGTCAGAACAATTTTTTTGTATCTCCTTGAGGCATGGGCTTCCAGGAATCCCTGCAATTAGTCTACTGCAATCTTTTCCAACCAGTCCTAGGGCTCCAACTACAACAGTGATTGTTGATGTTCCCATATGCCACATTTTCGAGATTTCTATTTCAAGGTCCTTGTATTTTGACAGCTTTTTGAATATCTTCAAAGATACATATCAGTCAGCAGGGACTGCCATATTATTATTATTATTATCATTATTATTATTATATTTTCATTTGATTTCTGGTGTGTACTCATTTCTTACTGGGCACATTCTGTCACTGCGGTCTTTAATCACCATGAAATTGTTGGCTTGTTTTATTACTGAATAAATTGTCTTATTTCTTTCGTAGTCTTTGGCACAGATCATAATCCAGTCTTCTGTAATTTCCAATTTTCATTAGTAGTAACAGTAGTAACAATAGACATATTTCTTCCGTACAGATTTTTTTTAACCGAGGCTATTACATTAGGGATGGTCTGTATCAAGTAACAACAACAAGACAGCCCCATTCACATAATATTTGCAGAGCCAATCAATACCGACTTCTGAAGCGATGCAGTAGTAAGCTTTATTATCCCGATGTAAATATTTAGATTCGCAAGATAGACACCAAGACACAAACACAGTAATAGATATTATTATTAGTAGTATTATTACTACTACTACTACTACTACTACTACTACCACTACTACTAATACTACCACCAGCACCAGCACCACCACTACTACTACTACTACTAATAATAATAATAATCCTTTGGTTTCTGGTGTGTACACATCTCTTTCTGTGTCCGGCCCAGAGACCTAAGGAGAGTAATGGCATCATGATATTTTCAACTGAGTAATAATAATAGAAATAATAATAATAATAATAATAATAATAATAATAATAATAATAATAATAATAATAATAATAATAATAATAATAAACGCACACATATTTTTACTAAGGTAAAGCCCTTCATGAAGTGTGGGCTGTACTCGAGAGAACATTTTTTTTTGTATTTCTTTAAGGCATGGGCTTCCGGCAATAACTTCAGTGAATCAACTGGAATCTTTTCCAACTAATCTGAGGGCTCCACCTACAATAGGTTTTGTTGATGTTTCCATGCGAGACATTTTTGAGTATTAGATTTCAAGGCCCTAGTATTTTGATAGCTCTTTGAAAATTCAAAGATACAGAGCAGTCTGTAGGGACTGCCATAACAATGAGGGGGCATTTGTTTTATTTGCAGTCACTAATAACAATGTCTGGACGGTTAGATTTGACTGTTCTTTCAGTTTCCTTTCTGTAGATGTTGCAGATTTTCCAGTGCAGATATTAGCCTACTCTGGCAATGTCAGGTTTTATATTTACTGGATGCCAATAACTTGCAATCTGATACAAAATGATCATTTGTTTCTGGATATTTATCGCATAATCTGAATTTTAGTATGTATGTTTGATAATTTATAGTTAAAGAACATTGCTTTTTTTCAGCAAGGATAAAATCTTCGGTTTCAGCTTTTAAACCTTCACTACGTAGCAAATGATGCGTACGGGGTTTGTTTCCATCAATTTTTTTTTTACTTTTTTTTTTTTGTGCGGGCGGTTTAACTTGCCATCGTTTCTGTATCTGGTCGATTACATTTGATAATTATTATTATTATCATTTTTATTTTCTTTGCTTTCTGGCGTTTACACATTTCTTTCCGGGTCCCACCCAGGGACCTAAGGTTAGAAATGGCATCATGACACTTTTCACTGACACAAAAAAAAAAAAAAAAAAATACATAGTTAAAGCCCTTCGTAATGTGTGGGCAGTACTTGTCAGAACAATCATTCGTATCAATTTGAGGCATGGACTTTCAGGAATCCCTTCAATTATTCTACTGGAGTCTTTTCCAACCAATCATAGGGCTCTAACTACAGCATTTTTGAGATTTTTATTTCCATTTCATTGTATTTTGACATTTTTATTGAATATCTTCAAAGATACATTGCAGTCTTCAGGGACTGCCATATCAATAAGGAGACACTTTTTTTGTTTGTGGTCTTTAACAACAATATCTGGGCAGTTGGCTTTGATTGTTCTGTCAGTGTGTATTGTGTAGTCCCATAGAATTGTAACAGCTCCTATCTCCGTAACCGGGTCTGGGTGGTATTCATACCAGTTTCTTTCAGTTTCCTTCCCGTAGAAGTTGCAAATTTTTCAGTGCAGATATTGGCCTACACTGTCATGCCTGGTTTTATATTCAGTGGGTGGCAATATCGTGCAAACTGATACAAGATGATCAATCGTTTCTGGATATTTATTACAGAATCTGCATTTTGGGCTAACACAATATTATTATTATTATCATCATCATCATTATTATTATTATTTGTACTGTAAAAGAAAATATCATAACAATGTACCGATATTCACCTGTACGTGCTGATACATCTTACCTAAATTCCCATGAATATGCACCTGTCATTAACCATGTAGTTGTAGAAAAGAAAATGATGTGATTGAAAAAAATACCATAATTTGTAAAACACCAGCGTAGAAAAGGAAATATTAAAACTAATGCAAAATATAACCGTTTTGCGAAGTGGCAGATAAAAATTAACTGAAAATTAGTTGGGTGTGTTTACATTTGGTGGGGTATTTGTGCAAGAATGTTTGGTAAAGCTTGATAAGTCCCCGACCATATTGGTTGATTTAAAAAAAAATTATCCTCTTGATAAAGGCTGAAAGAGGTAAGAGATTATATTAGAACATATGTTACAATTAAGAGATAAATCAACGACGCATAGTGAGGATTATGTAACCTGCTTTGGGGATTAAAATCTTACTAAAGTATAATGTAAATGTCTGTCTTGAGCAAGAATAATTAAAACATATAAAAAAAATTGAATATATTCATTACCTACAGCCACACAGATCTGACCTTAGTTTTACATAGGAGTAGTCGGAGAAATGCCTTGGAAATCCGGGAAGCAATGTTTCTATCACTATGCTAAATACTTAGATCTGTTAATAATAAGTAGAACGAAAGATTCAGATATTTGCATGTTTATGTTACAGGCTACTGAAATGTGTGATTTATTGGAAACTTATATCCAATGCATAGAAAATGCATCAAAAAATACCTCATCAGATGTAAGCAGCAAACCTATGTCCTGTTAATATTCCTTGTCTTCTTCACTAAATATTTTGCTTCAACTTTAGAATTTTGTTTTCCACGTCCGTATTTAAACTTGTATTTCCTTCTAGTTAATTTTCTTTTTATATAGTTCGTGTTCATTAATCACAGTTGCGTATTTATTGAAATATTGGTAGAATATATCAGCAGGTGCTGCTGAATAATCGCTGATATGAAACATAATAAAATTAGTAGAAATTCTTAAATTTGTTATAAATGCAGGAAAGGAAAATTGTTTACACGGTCCAAATTCGAAATATAAAAGAGAGTCCATTGTATCATTCTAAGATAATTTAAAATGCATGACTGATATACCGAACTGTTTTTAAGCAATCGTATGCGCTAAATAAAGATAGATTGAACATTTGTTTATGTCTGAAAGAAATAATTTTTTGCAAAAGGATACACATATTTTTCATAATTTGATACCTATTCTTCTGAGAGAATAGTACGTCTTTTTGCTTCCAGTTATGACATGTTCCATGTTTTGAAAAAATTGAGACTCACTGATGCTTACTGTTATGTAATTCATGAATTTGGCTTAAAAAGAAAAAGAAAATATTGCAATATTTTCGACGAATTAACCATGATATATTTCGATTTAATCTTCGTCTGAAACAGTATTTATATATCACACTATCTATATATTTTTTAACTCATTCTATCCATGCATAATAGGTTGCGCAAATAAAATATTTCTACAGGCATGATAAAATCTTAGATTAATAAATTTGCAAGTATTATAAAAAGACAAAAGTTATGGCTATTTTATAAAATGGATGTATTCCCTTAAATTCATATTAATACACAAATATACAATCAAATCGACAGAATCAGTCGGAATTCTTAACTGTATGTGAATTGCGTTAGACAGAAATATATATGCTCAATGTTTACATTTTTCTGAAATCTTTAAATGAGAAAATATTTAAATATTGGCAAATTATTTAATTCCTTATGATAATATGAAAGCAATCATTCTAAATAAAGTTAATTATAATTATGCGTGGAGCATGAAATATAATGAAGATACTAACGGAATCATGTAATGAAAAAGGAAAATTTGAGCAAAAATATAAATATCTAAAATCGTGTTTCACTTTTATGAAAATCAAATCGAATTTATTAAAATTTATAACACGTAGAGACAAAAATCGTATGCAATTTTTATTGAGCGTTTTAATCATTTAAAAAAAGTATATATATCAATTTTTCTGTATCGGAAATAATTATTTTCTTTCCATTATTATGAATAACTATCATTATTATATGCAAACCTTTGTAGATATAAGGAAATACTTAATAAGATATTCTCGCAAAATTCTACACTTATGTAGTGATTTGCTCGTTATATCTTCTGGTCTTGTTTTATTTTATTTTATATATATATATATATATATATATATATATATATATATATATATATATATACACACACACATATATATATATATATATGAGGTTGATGCAAAAATAATGGCGTAATAATATCGTTTTTTGACGTTAAAAATACGTCAAAAACGACATTATTACGTCATTATCTTTGCACCAACCTATATATATATATATATATATATATATATATATGTACACATAATTGTATATGTTGAGTTTATCTTCATACATATATATATATGTGCACACATATATATGTATATGTACACACACACACACATATATATATATATATTTATGTATATGTACTCACATTATATATGTAATATGTACACACACATCTATATGTATATGCACACACACACACACACACATATATATATGTGTGTGTGTCTGTGTCTCTGTGTGTGAATGTGTGTGTGTATGTATGTGTGTGTGTGCGTGTATGTATGTATTCAAGCATGTTAGGTTAAATAATTTTGACGCTTTATGTCTATTTATTTTTAGATTTAATCCTTTGAAGTCCGCGAACTAATTTCTTAGGTCCTGCAGAAAATTGATTTCGAAAAATTACAAAATTTAATTTCAATTAATATTTATTTAACCAAGTACTTACAATCACATGTGCGACCACCTTCAGCGATTGCATATCTATAGATTTCTTATGAGTTAACTCCGTAAATTCAAAATCATTATGTTGACTCCATTGCATAGACGTAAAAATATATTTTGAATTTACGTTGTTAACGCGTATTATATTCATAGATACCCAACATCTGAAGATGTTTGGAAGTACTGGGGAGAATAAAAATTATTTGAATGAAAAATTGGGAATTTTTAAAATTTTCTACAGCCACCAAGAAATTATATCCTGTACTTGATGAGATGAAAACTAAAATAAATAGTCATAATATGCCTGGATTATCTAATAAAAATACTTGAATGAAAATATGCAATTGGTATATATATTTATACATATATATGTGAAAATTGTGTGTATATAAATATAAATAAATATATATATATATAATTATTTATATATTATATGGGCGGTACTTATTAGATACGCTCAATATCAGAGATAGAGCTACAATATTTGGTTGCGAGGAAATATTATTCAGTGGAAAAATAGAAATGTGACATGTATACATTCACGAGAAATTTTTCGCTACATTTCCAGTCTTTGAATTTCAACATACAAATGCGTATGTATAGACACAACACCAGCCATATACATACATATTTCATATCCGTGACTGTCCACATATGTTTATATATATATGAGTCCTGACGGACGACCAAGTGTATATGTGTGTCTGCGTACTTCATTGAGCGTATGAACATACATCGATGTTTGCGTTAGTACGATGAAACTGCAACGACGGTCCCCCACCACTTCCATAATAACACCAATACACGCAATCTACATAGACCCATAAATTTTTAAAAAATTAATCAGTTTGTCTGACGATTGCAAAAGCGCGAAACCCTGGGTCACAAACTCATATCTATCCAACCAAATATATATTAAAGACATTTTTATGTTTAACGTTCTTTTTATAGATACAAGTATTTAAGTAAATGCTCTGTTTATAATAAACAGTATTAAATAACATTTACCGGCCTGAATGTCCGAGAAATTTTCATAGAAAATATTCCTCCTTTGACAGGATTCGAAACTGCATCCTATACGTAACCGTCATTTACGCTAACGTGCCTTAACCAACTCGGCCACAAAGGAGCGTCCGGTAAGCAAGGTCGAATTTACTGCTTATAAACTTCAATCTTCCATGAATCTCGTTTTTACGCTGTAAATGACGGTTCCGTATAGGATGCAGGTTCGAATCCTGTCAAAGGAGAAATATTTTCCATGAAAATTTCTCGGACATTCAGGCCGGTAAATGTTATTTATTATAAACAGAGCATTTACTTAAATACTTGTATATAAAAAGAACGTTAAACATAAAAATGTCTTTAATAAATAAATTGTCGGACTTTGTCCATTTCATACTATATATATACATATATATATATGCTGTCGGCGCATATATATATATATATATATATATATATATATATATATATATATATATATATATATATATATATATATATATATATATATATATATATATATATATATATATATATATATAACGCATATGTTGGTTAACAAAACAAGGGAAAACGAATGGATACCATTTTGATTAGTGCGAAAAGAATTTCTCATATATTAATTGTTAATCACAAGACACAAATGAAGCACAGTGATTAATGTTATTAACCCGGAAATTTCGGGAACGCCTGTGACCTTCATCTGGGGTGTGAGAAATAAACAAAGAAACGAGGAAGACTCACCAACGGCGATTTTGGGGAAGGTGGTATTTTAAAAAAAATTAAGCATGAATCCGATCCTTGCTTTATTCGTCGTTTTTTTGAAAATTGATCGGGATGAACGCATTAGTCTGTTTTGTCTTTATCGGTGTGGATGGTGAAGGTGTATGATTTTGAACTAGGGGAAGAGGCTTTTAAGATTTAGGGTGGGAAAGACATCCCTTACGGGGTCAGTGTTGATGGATTTGTCTAGAGTGGTAGAGATTGAGAAGGTAATAATGAAATAAAAAAAAAAATGAAAAAAATTATTGGATCCACAAAAAAGGATAAAATATTTGGAAAAAATTATTTTCAAAAACTATAGTCTGAAAATGTGGGGTTCAGAAAAAATAAATAGATATAAACATAATTGTAGTAATAACAGTGCAGGAAGAAGGGAGGGGAAAGATGTCTGCAAGAATAGATGCTTTGTGTGATAAGTGTAAATATACACTATCTTATAAAATTTCGAAATCTGAGGTGTGAGAGCAGAAAAATATAGTTGGGGGTAGAAATGTCTGTTAAAATTTTGATTATAAATATTGGGGTGGGGCGGGGGCTACTCATTCGTGGAGTAGTGTTGCTGATAATGGGTTTCATTGTGGAAGGTATACGCTTTCAGTAAACCCAAATCTCAGTATAGACCATTTATGTGGGATGTTTATTTTCAGGATGTATCTCAACTCTGACCTGCGTCTATTTTCTTGGATGTCGAACGCTAAAAGCACGCACCTGACGCCGTCGATGCTGTGACTAGGTTGGTTGATATGTACGGATACCGGGAAATTGTTGTTGTTGTCCCTGGTACTCTTCTTGTACTTATTGGACAGTAATCGGAACTCAGTTCCGGTTTCTCCCATGTAGTTCCGGCATTTGTTGCAGAAGAGTCGATATACGACATTGGAGCTTTCGCAACTTAGAGCAGGTTGTTTAAATACTACGTGAGTGTCAGTGGGTGTGTAGTTGTATTGAGTGTTGACGTGTTCGCAGACCAGACATCGAGCTTTGTTGCAGATGACATTCCCATGGTGTGGAGGTGTGTTGTAGATATATATATATATATATATATATATATATATATATATATATATATATATATATATATATATATATATATATATTAATTGATTTAAAATATGGTTTTTCCGCTACGCAGTTCTAATCATGTTTCAAAAATGGAAGGTCCGAATTTAATTTTGTAATTAAATTAAAGACATTAGTTCCATTTCATCCTCAAGCGAATTATGGAGTAACTTTTAAAATTACTGGGTTTTAAAGACACAGCTAAAATCATATGTCACGTTTCCAAGTTTACAGAAAAATTCACTTACACTAGACAGGGGTGTTTGCGTGTTCATTATGTCTGTATTTTGATGTATCCGTTATTAGCTACGTTTTGGTAGGGGGTAGGGATGTATTCTTCAATGAAATAAGACATCCGTTAAATCCTTGTAGTCTGGATTTTTTAAAATTTTATTGTTAACGGCAAAAATTCTTACGGCATTTTTTCTATTTGTATATTTACTCCTTAAAATTCGCTTGAGGGTGAAATGGAACTAATGAGAAGGAAATTACTGGAAAGTAATTGAAACTCACCTGAAGCGAGCTGAATGTGTAATGCTCCTCATGCCAATGACACTTCACCGAGCTTCACTACGGCATATGACTTCACTGAATTTGATGTGTTCCTCTCGAATTTTAAACTGGGGTCATCAGGAGAGAATGTGCACCGTTTCGGGGCCTTCCTCTCAACGGTTTCATTTGCACACCGGCCCCCCTCACTGATGTGAGGCCCCATTATAACGATATACAAGTGTTGTAGATAAACTAGTTCAAATGTGTAACGGCGAAATTATATATATATATATATATATATATATATATATATATATATATATATATATATGTGTGTGTGTGTGTGTGTGTGTGTGTGTGTGTCGCGATCGATCTCGGATATTGAGCAATTTATCCCATAAATATCGCAATATAGTACACCTTAATAGTATATTTATTCATATATATATATATATATATATATATATATATATATATATATATATATATAGAGAGAGAGAGAGAGAGAGAGAGAGAGAGAGAGAGTAAAAGAGGAAAAGAAGAGGAGAGTTAATGACGTGCGAGGTAACATTTTCACTTAACTGTCATCAGAACATAATAAAATACGATATTACTATTGTGAATTTCAATCTGTTCGAACTGGGCACTGCAAATCTATAGCAATGTGACAAACTTCGAGAATATGATAATCAGTGGAGATATTTTAATAAATGTTACAGAGTGAAATTGCGTTAATCTACCTAACAATTATGTGTATACGGATAGGAACGGAAAGGAGAGTAAAAAAAACAAAAAAAACATTACTCACTCCTCCAAGGGATATTCATTTGTAAAGATCAAAGTACGGCCAATAGCGAAGGGAATCATCATTATGATCAGTCTCTCAACTGCTTCAATCATTGGGTTGGCAGGGGATCTAAGGTCAGAACAACAAACACCATCTTCCAGGATGATTTCTACATGTTGACTCTCATGAGTTCCGACAGTTTTTTTTCCGTCTACTCTTTGATGATGTCTGCCCAGATCCGCCTTCAACTGTGTCCTGAATTGTGGTCTTGCAGATGTTAAGCTGTGTGACGTGGTCAAACTATGCCATCTTTCAACGTTTAATAGTAACGTGGATTCCTGTTTATCGTACAAAATGTCCAACGATATGAAAATTATATCGTTTGTTTTTCACGTATCGATCTAAAATGAATAGAATATTTTACACTTTGCCGAAAGACATTATTAAACTTTCACAAATTCCTTGTAACTCATGGCTTAATTATACATTTTGCCAATGCCTGCATTATTCTATAATTAATTATAGCGTGTATATTACTTACATACATATATATATTTGAAAATCTCTGTTGCCTATCTCAAATTTTAATTATTATGTCGAAAAATATCATTGATTATAATTCTAAATAATTCAAATTAAATCTCAGCCCAGTAGTTAACTTTACACTTAGTGGCGATCTTCTTTTGAAGTAGCGTGAGACGCGTTGAACTTTATTTATTAAGAACACTAAGCAGAATGTAATCTCTGACATGATCTGATCTGGTTTGTCCTCTTGGGAGAGGAGGATTCAGACATCTCCACAGACCGTGAATGCAAAGTGAGAGTTGGTCCGGAATTTCAATACGCTTCACCAATTCCAGATTTTTAACTGTTAGGCCAATTCTTCAATTTCTTTCTCACCCCAACGAACAGGTTATTGCTACTTAACTGTCTGAGAACGTAATCAGAAATCTATAAAACAAATACAATCCGATTTTCTCTAACATCAAGAGTGTAACCCGTTGTAAAACATGTCTTGCTATGTGTTTCTATATGTATTTACCCTAAAGTTTATCGGTAAATATTCAGCCTACACTGAAGAACTTTGAAAATGTTCACATTTGCAAAAGGCATACACATTGTCTGCATTCGATTACAATGCGCATTTTTTTTCTGAATCTTTCACTGACCTGACTTCCCATCAAACAACGCTGGTTATATTTAATCGATAAAGCTTTTATTATTGAATTCACCGCGAAAATGTCCCTTTTTTCAGGAATTATATTATGCCTATATTTGCGTTGAAATATTCTCCTTTTTATGCGAATAATGATGCTTTTCAAATATTAGTTTCTTAAATTGCAGAACATGTATTTCAAAATGATGGTTTAATACATTATTTTTGCTTTGACATTTGCAGAATTGTCTTTGATCTGTTTCCATCGACTAAGAAGATAAATATTGTATATGATGATAGTTTTTTTTTTATGTCCTTTATCAAATCTTGAAGTAAGTGTCATATGCATGCGCATTATGCGAAGAAATAAAAACAAAAGGCATTCATTTTGTAAATTTCAGCATATTTATCATCGGTAAATTTTATTTTTGCGTATAGCTCTTTTTGATGGTTGATAATTGCTCTTTTTCTTAAATGTTATATGAAAGAGAAATAGATTCTATTTTTATTTTTGTAATTGACATTAAAATGAATATATTTTTAAGATGAACATTCAGATCCTCGGTGACCTCGAATTATTTGTAGAATTCTTAAAGTGTAAAATAGTTGTTGTGAGGACTAAAGCTGGTTCCTGCGTTGTCTGTCGTCTCTCGATCCACGTAGTCTATCGACAGAAAGCCAAATGTTCCATCTAGAGATGAATTCAAAAATTATCAGGTAAAATTTCTTTGTACTTCAAGTAAAATTTTATTTGAATTTTTTGGGTTTTTTCGGTGATGTGCTTCGTTTCTTGGAGGAAGTGATTTGGGGAAGAAAATGTTGGGAATAGATGTCCTCAGGACAGCCAACTACTCATACTTTTCATGTTTATGTCTCTCAGTTAAAGCGAAATGTGATAATCGAATCTGGGATAGATATTATAATGCTGCAAACTAAATCTTCGTTTAGTTCAAACTAAACATAGAGAAATCTATCGATTAGGGTCGATAATCGACGCACATGGTTTTCCACCCACGCCATTTTGTTTGAGTCGATATTTTCATTATTCTCAGTCCTACGTATTCCGTAACACACTCCATTTTATAAACATGGCTAAGTAGGGTGCAAGTAAAGTAGTTTATAAATGAAAAATGATCAAATATGAGTCCAATAGAAAAAAAAACCTATTGGGCTCATCTTTGTTGTAGATATACATTGGCATCCGTGAAAATCAGGATTCAAACTCAAATATAAATATGGATCTGAGACGTGTGATAAATCGAATCTGGGAGAGATATTCTAATGCTTCAGGATTCAAACTCGAATAAAAAATATGGATCTGAACACTGATTAGTTTATAACATGATAATATACGCTCTGTTTTCTACAGCTTCAATGTGACTAAATTATAGTCGTATCTTTATAAGTATGAAAATCATCCTTACACCAAGCTCTATATTTTCGTCACTCCTAATACGACGTTACAGCTTCAATGTGACTAAATTATAGTCGTATCTTTATAAGTATTAAAATCATCGTTACACCAAGCTCTATATTTTCGTCACTCCTAATACGACATGTTACAGCTTCAATGTGACTAAATTATAGTTGTATCTTTATAAGTATGAAAATCATCGTTACACCAAGCTCTATATTTTCGTCACTCCTAATACGACATGTTAGAGCAGTTTTAAAATATTATTTGAATCATCACGGGGTTAGGAAATCTTTATTCTATCTTTTGAGATTACACAATTTTATTTGGTTAGGTTCTAGAGAAAAGATGCCCACTCTTCATATTCGTATTTTAAATGTCCACTGTTCATATTTGTCTTGTATTTGGAATCGTTCCAACATAAGATAGTCGTACCACTAAGGGAAACAGATAAATGTCCATCAAATACAGTTCATAGTTGTTACGCTAATGTCTTTAATACAACCAACTGTATATAACCACATACATGACGAATTATTCTATCACGTTAACACGTGTACGTCGATATATAAATCAGTAGCAGATGTGTAATTTTAAATCAATGCAAGTTATAAAAATCAAGGATAAATCCTTTAGTTCAAAAGAAAACAGTGGAAGCAAAAAGGTAGAGTTTAGTATTGTGAATCCGGGATGCGCAGTTAGATGAATATAATCACCATACTTTAATAGTATAAAATGCGCAGCTCATTTTAAATATACCACTTTCCATGTCTTACTAGATAGGTTTTCATGTATACTATGTTACACTTTATGACACTATTGTTTATTATTAAGCTGAAGATTAATGCATTATTTAGCGTCTTTGCAACATTTTAGGAAACGTTCTTAATCGCCATCTTTACAGAAAGTACTTTACATGAATACATTCTTCAACTTAGAGTTTCTTTTATTTCGACCTGTTCCACCTGCAAAACATCTTTTCATGAAGTTGTAAGAATTTTCTTATTTTGGCAATAATCGCAAATTCAATGGAGCTTATTTAACTACAGCATACGAAACATAACCATGGTAACACACTGCCTCACTTGTATCGGTTTCTTTATCGATATAATTGGTTAACTAGTTATATAATGGTTTCGGCCCGAATCACACAATTAATCTACCTTTACCGCCTGTCTGAAGTAATTATACAAGTCAAATAAATCTTAATAACTCAAAAAGTTCTGGACAAATATTTGTTAAATTTCAGTTTGTCTATTTATACACTTCGTACCATACTTAATTAAATTTTATGCCATTTTGAGATATATGGATTTTACGACAGCGGACTGACTGATATTTTTAACCAGATTAAATAATATTAGATTAAAAGCTCTGAAATCTAATAAAATCTATATTTCTAATTTTTCAAAATATATGTAGAAACATGGGTAAAGGGAAGGATCTAGCAACTGCTGAAAAATAGAAATTAGCAATGTTATTGAGTGAGGTAATGTCTAACACGGGAGATATCAAAGGAGCTTTGCAAAGATTGCCGAACGATAAACCTGTTGAAAGTTGAGAATTCGAAGCAAAGGAAAAGACTAAGAACTTGCTTCCTCGAGATGAATGTAAACTAAAGCGAGTCTTAGAGAAGCAAATCTTTTTGACCAGCGCCCAGAACATGCCGGAATTGAGGGAGTCAAGATGGACAAATTGTGAAGGATACTTTGTGAATTGGGATCTGTAAAAAATCTTTTGGGCAAACTTCTCTCCCTAAAGCAAATATTTTAAAGCGACAAAACTGGGTGAAGAAATACACAGGAATTGGCTCTTATAAAGTAATTTTCACGGACGAATCTCGAGTGACATTTGATGTACCTCATGGATAGTCCAATGTTTGGATTTTATCAGATTCAGACGTGCCTGGACCTAAAAGGTGACAACAAGATGGTGGTATTCATATGTTATTTAATTGTATGTAATTGTTGACCAAAATATTATTGGGCCATTCAAATTTGAAGGAATTAAATTGAACAATGCTAGCTATTTCCATTTTAGAAACCAGAATTTCTTTGTCTTGTACAAGTTTCAGTCTCGCGGATTTAAAGTGTTTATACAAGACGATACTCCTACTCATCTAAGATTACTCGTGAATTGAGCATAAAAGATTTACAGAAGAGAAGATAATGTAATGGCCTCCATCAAATCCTGATATGAATCTGATCGAAAATATATGGCTATATGTGAAGATGGAATTATAGGAAAGTGACAAACAGAAAAGCAGACCCTATGGGAAATAATTAAAACTATCATGTCGGAAATTGATCTTGCTGAAGGAAAAAATGCAGTGTTAATGGATAATTGATTACTGACTGTTATTGTGAAGAAGTATCACTATATTAAAATGTAAATGATTCAAAGACTTAGCATTTATGTTTATTAATTGTTCTGTTATACATGTGGATTATTTTTATATTATTTTATTACGTCTATATTGAAGTAAAATGTGTTTATTTGGTTTTGCCTAATAATTTTAGGCGATAGGTTTGAGAACACATCAAATAACCTCAATGAAACTTTGATACTACGTAAAAGTTTAACTCAGGCTTTGTTTTTGATATATTAATTGATTGCTTAAAATTTGAAAATTTTTTCAAACCACAATTTAATAATGTAAGTATATATGATTTTCTTACTAACATCAGAAAAGCTGTATAGTCGATACGAATATATAATACTTACCTTAAAACAATTTTATTTTGTCATCTAATGTATCAAACTACTAATTTGCTTTTTTTTTCAAATATTTAATCAATGTTTTTTCAGATTATGTATTGTTTTATCGGATTAAATTTCCGACCCCAAATGCTTTAATGTTTTCCGTGATGCTTAATTCTTTCCTTTCAGAATATCTAGAACGAGATATTATTATTATTATTATTATTATTATTATTATTATTATTATTATTATTATTGTAAACGATTTTATTATCACATGGTTTCCGCTGTTGTGACATGTATTTTAAATCCATGGAATATTGAAACGGACTATTACATTGATATACGGCAGTTGAACATTTTCCTTCTGCTCTCCTTCTCTAACGTTATATTTTTACTACTTCTTATCATGTTTTCACCTGATATAAGTCAGCAGAACCCGGCCCAGCATTTGAACTCACAACTTATATATTTCTAGATTCAGAAACCAAAGTTATAATTCACTGGGTTATTGCCTATACTTAACTTAGTACTTGAAGCTTTAAAGCTAATGTTCTTATTTATTGCCTGTTACACTGTTACGCTTGACCTCGTTCAACATCAGTTCAGTGTTCTTAATGCTGCTTAAGATTTGCTGCAAAGTTCGTCTGTCTCCGCGCTCAGGTTTATTACTTTCTTTATTAATGTCTCCCATATACTAATTATTTATATTCAATGCTCAATGAAGAAGACATCGCAGCATACCGCATGTACTTATTCATTTATACCCATCATTGTCTTGTTTTATTCCCTGTTTAGTATCTTTACTTCATTTTGTTCATTTCCAGGATTAATTGTGTTTTTCGATGTTGTTCCGGCCTTCCTTTTTGTTGTCGGCTTATTCCACTTTTGTATTCTTTGCAGCAACTGCACTGGATGTAATAAATACAGTTACTGGTCATGCGTTCTCTCTTTATCTTGATTTGGGAACTATTTGTCCGTAATGTTGAAGTGTTTTTGAACATTGCGCTGATGTTTTATTAAAGGCAGATATGTTGAATGCTTTCCAACACGGTCTATAAGTAAGGGTAAGGGAGACAGACTGTGCCAGTATTCCGCCTCTTATCACCAACCATTAGGCTTCTTTTTGCAGACTTTAATCCTATGTTTGCAGAGTAGGCGTTACTCTGAAAAATTCGTCTGATGCCAATCATCTTTTTGGCATGATTTGCCACGTTATTTTTGCACAGTGTTCTAGGCTTCCATTATTCTTTATAAAAAGCGGAAATATGTGTAAAGATATTCTACTACACCGATGTATTGGAACTATTCACTGTGCGCATCATTAATGCAACCAGTAAGTTTTTTGGTTTCGTTTTCTTCTGTTCTTATTGTGAACTGTAACAAATGTATTAATGAGATCACCTGTTCTCCTAGGATTAGTACAGCTTCCTGCTGAGGTCAGACTATGAAGTTGTCATTTAATATCGAAGCCATAGCATTAGGTTGTTCCCTTCCTAAAGACATTTATTCAAAATATTTCTTGTATGTATTTGTCATCAATGGAGATCAAAACGAACCCATTACAAAACTTTCAAATGTTGATATACCGGATGTAACAGCAAAATTGTCCATAAAACAGCATAATTTTCTATCCCACATCCTATATTTAATATATATAAAAAACACTAAATTATTTGACTCTCATTTTACCAGGTTTTCGGATAAAATGTTTAGTCATCTTGACACTATTTGTTGTAATAATCAATAAAATACCCATTCAGCATAAAAGAGAACAGATTAAAGCTTTTTTATGTCAGATCCACTGTCTTCCCAAATGAGCAATGGTTGAAGGAAAAAGATCATTCAGGCCTTCAGTAATCATACCAACTTTCATACACCGGCTTCCATCTGCAAAATCCATTAAAAAAAAGGTAAATATGTTTAAAAAAAGAGGGAACAGTAGAGGAAAACTGTATAAGGAGGTCACAACAGGAAGAGGGATCACCATTTCAACTTAGAGCTCAAGTGATAAATTAGGAAAGATCCATCTCAGTCCATAAAGCGTTTGGTACGTGAAAGTATAGTTTAAGCTACGACAATACAAAGAGCAAGGAAAAAAGGAAATGAAATCGTGCATGAAACATGTGAGTTATCTTGTTACTCCTGGACATAAATGTAGAAGTTTAGAGAGTGCAAAGATCATCTTGAATAAGTTGTAGAATGATCCTGTATAACACACACACACACACACACACACGCACACACACACACACACACACACACACACACACACATATATATATATATATATATATATATATTGAACTTATTTCAATCCTTCATAAGCTTCTGATCCTTAGCTATAATTAATTAATGTCGGGCATGTAATTTTCATCACAATTCTCTTCTGTTAATCTAACAGAGTAATTATGCAATCTCATTACTCATAGTCTAATAGGACTATAAAAACCTCGGAAAATTACAGTAAGATATCTTTAGTCATTTCTAAGATACAATGTATGAATGCTTAATCTAAGAAGTGGATAATTTTGCTTTTACACGATTTGGACAATTTTGCTCTTGTACTCGTTATGTCGTAGCTGAAAGAATGTTGTCTGTACAGAGAATATCTACATTAACATCCGTTATCTATCGGGATGCTCGTAAAGTCTTCAAAGGAAATGTATTTTCTCAATCATTTTCTAAGTACATCATCTTTATTAAGTCTAGTTCTTCTTATCACTATGACTAAACTCATTATCGGGATGTTCTGAATGACAACAGCGCCATTTGAAGTGTTGTGTTATGGCAAGGATGCTTTTAGTTGACCTTAACTATGTGGCAGCTCATTTTAAATTTCCGTCAACAGTCTATACTTATACAGTGTGAAGTAATAGTTTTTCTTATTTAGAGATGATGGCAATTATTAGAGGTGGAAACGTTTTCGTTTCGCCATGGGAAATATCACCGACATTTTTAACAATTTATCGCTGTTTGTTTGGCGCTTCTGCTAAATATCTAAAAAAAAAATGTTGAGAAAATCCACAGAAAGATTTGTAATACCATATGTCCAGAAATGGCATCTCAGCTTCAATCAAGTTTCCACCAGCGAAAGATATCTTCCCTTTCTTTTTTCTGCAAATATTTTAATGGAAATTACTCTGATGGTCTTTGGACTGTTATACCTCAATTTCACGAATGAAAGCTTAGTACTAGTATAGCGGATAGGTCTCATAATTTTAACGGGGAAATTAATAGATATAACCGTAAGTAACAGTTTCTTCTCTCCCACTTCCTCTTTGTTGATCTATCCTACGGCTTCCTGCTTTCCTGTTAACTACCATCTACAATAATTTTACCCCAACGTCAAACATAATCTTCTATCTTGAAGACTCGTATTTTATGGTACTCTCACTCTTCAATAACGTTTTCTCAGTTCCCCTCCCTCCTTGCCTGATGTTAACTTTATCGCTTTTGGGAATTAAAAAAAAAATATTCCAAACTGTTTGCCACCAATATACCGTTGTTTTCGTCCACTGCCAGGATAGTGATACTAATGTCATTCAACATGATTTTGATGAGCAAATATTCTTTCTTTGATGCGTTCGATTTCTTCCTCTCACATTCCATTTTAGCTCATCTGACAAAAGATGAGAGTACTTCAAGACAACTGGACCAATCGAACTAAAAGTATGGAACTCAGCTAATGGGTTTGGAGCTGATTCCTTAAACTTACTCAACTGACGGTTGTTGATATTCACAACTGTTATTACTGCACCATGGTGTCGGTTGTTACTAGGCCTACACTCGTTTCTTTTCTTCTTTTTTTTGTTTCTTGCATTTAGATATTTAATGATTTGCAACAATTTCAATTTCCTCGTTGTATTACGAATGTAAAAAGAAGCTAATTAGCAAACAAGATTTAAAACACCAAATCCTTGGTTCATTATTATTCAAATGGACAATAGGTTACTTGATTCAAGCACTGATTAGTGAATTCAGTGAAATAGAAATAGTAATTTCAATCACTGGACGGAGTAGTGTAGCCTAACATTCAGTGGAAAGAATCAGGCAGTACGAAAAATCAGAGCATAAAAAAATTCACCACTTAGATTAAATAAAATTTTCAGTCCAATTTCAATGAAGATCGACAGGCACCTGAAGAAGTCCGGTGTGTACAAGAGCAGAAATGTTGTGATAATAAAATAAAAAAGTAAGGAGATTTGTCTAAATGTAAACTTGGAGTTGCTTTCTTAATTTTCGTTTTATTTACACTTTTGCGATATTTTTGACGATAACCTTACATCGATTCTGAATGTTTCAAATTATTTTGCGTATTTTGTTGTCTTTGTCCGAATTTCTATGTTTTAAAGTTGTGCATTCATAACTCAATAATGCTCACAGAATTTATGCCCCCAAAACCAATTTCTGAAATTAAAATGTTACCAATAGCTAGAATAGCGTTTATAAATCTGTTTTTTTGGGGGGCGGGTTTGTGGGGGTTGATTGCTGTAAAGTTCCTTTTTGTGAGTTTTGTTCTTTCATGCAAATAAAGAATATTTTCATAAAATGAGTGGATTCTGTTTCTTTTGTTTTTTACTCATCATCTGTTAGTCTTTGCTAGCCTTAATTACTAAGTGTTCTTTTCCTAATTCCCTGCTCTAATTTCTGTTATTATCAATACATTGTTACTTTACCTGTTGTTTTTAGAACAGCTTTATTTGTCGCAAGCGCGATGCTTTTCTTCATATCGGTGGAAATATAACTCATTCTCATCGGAGAGGATATAATATTCCTGTGTACAATTTTGATGATGAGATGGAGTAGTAGACATTCAATGAGAGATCCCAGTTCCAGATTGGGGTCAGCAGATATGAAATGTCTTCTAATCATTTCTTCTCAACCCGTAACTATAAACAATGTGATGTCTACAAAAATTCTTGAAATTTTTTTTCACATTTGTTTCGGTAGACCTCATCTATATGACATATCCCTTCAGCTCATGAGTGATTATGTCTCTCCCCAACGTCCTATTCATTAGCGGTCTTTTTAATATACGCCCATTTCCCTGTTTGGCTACCAATTTACACAAGTTTGTTGTGCTGTTTCGTCTACTCATCGTGATTTCCTTATGTCCTGTATGTGTCAAATGTACGAGGCATTCATTTGTTATTAATTACATTATTTATATTATTCGGACTGTTATCCTCATCTTCATTGCCACATACACAAAGTTTCGGCCATTTTACGCTCCGGCCTTCTTCAGGTGATTAGAATTTCGAACCGAACCCTTTATTTTGTCCACCTGGGTAAATTGTCCTAGTTCCACGTACCATGTCTCTTCGCTTTAGCTCAAATCTCCATGTTTGATATTGAACTCACAAATTTTGGGTCTAGTCACTGGATTTAACCAACGTCTTTATGTACTGGTCCATGTGACCTTCAAGACATCTGGGTATGATTTTTTTGGACTTGTAAACCTAATGCCTAATACCATTTTTACCACTACTCATATTGCATTTTTTTCTGTTATTATTATTACATATATTACCATAACTTATATTGCAATTTTTGTTATAATTCATTGCTTTTCTCTAGTATCCCTTAATACTGGTTCCCCTATAGTATTCATATCAATCCTTACTCGGCTCAGGAGATTTTTGTGGCCTAGCATATGTGCTGATTACTTAAGTTTTCTTATTTCCAATGAAGCTCCCTGTCTATTATTTCAACCTCATTCCACTGTGAGTGGGTTGCGGTGATCACCCTTTTCGCTCCATAGGTGGTCAGCTACGTCTGATATTTCTATTTTCCCTTGTGTTACCGCTTCACGATGTTTTTTGCAGTCTTACCTTAAGAGGGCGGCCTGTTTCTTTGTATTTCCTATCACATATAAACGGGATGGCATAAACGGGAGTCCTTAGTCATGTTCTCCTCTATGGGAGGTCTTATTCGGAAGATGTGATTGCGAAGTGTTGAACCACTTTCAAAGATTGTCCTGATGTTATGTGTACAACAGATCCTTTGTATTTTCTCCGATAATCCATTCACATGGCAAAAAATAATCAGGTTAACAGCTGCGAATTATGTAAATGTAAATCAATACCTAATCTAAGACATATTTCTTTTCTCATCTTGTTTCTCACACAAATCAACGGTCTGTTCCTGATTGTATGTATAATTAACCTTTTATTTTTTCATATTCTTACGCACTCTGTCCCTGGTATTCTAGACATACTTCTATAGAACTATATATTTGACTTTTCATCAGTGAGAAATCCAGCATTGAGTACCATTAGATAGATTTATATTGCGTGTCTTTGTAGCAGATATTTCCTATTTTCCTAAATAAATTTACTTGATTCTTAAAATTTATTAAGTTTTTTTGATGATGTCTTTTGCAAAACGACTTCAGATTTATGTCCCCTTTTTATCAACATCTGTTACAACGCTTCCCAGATATTTAATATTCTATACGTGTTTGATTATAGCCTCCAATTTATAGCTCGGAACTTGCGCTTTTTTTCTAGCTGACAACCATGCCGTCTGGACAATACATAATGATTTCGGTGGTCATCCTGTTAGGACCACCATCATTGATTTATAAAATATATGTAAAGCTCATGCAGTTAACGATATTTGTACGCCAAAACGTATGAAGAAAAAAGATAATAATGAACGATGGTTATTTATGAGGTGAGACATTTCATCACCGCCGAGCAAACGCCGTCGACTAAACACTCATCTCCGTGATAACTCATCACGAGGAAAACTCATCAACAACCTACTCAACGCGATGACAACAGAAACTTGGCGCCAAATTTATAACTTCAGACCGCTGCTGGTTGTTATAGTGTGCACATGTCTTAGATCGGTTTTGAATTGAGATATTTTGAAATAGGGAAAATTGCATAAAATATTCATTATTTTTTTTTAAATGAAAATAAAGTTAAATATTAAAGAAAAAACAAATTATGTTTCGAAGTTGACGAAAAAATTTCGCAGATTGCATGTCGTTTAGCTGTCCTCCCGCTGAGTGTTTAGTCGGCGGTGTTGTTTTGGTAGTGATTATTCGACTTGCATCCGGTTATTTACACTATTTACATACGGGCTATTGTCATCATATTTGTTTGTGTTTTCAAAACGTTTCGGCAGCTGAGCCTTCCGGCCTTCATCAGAATGAAGTCAATCCATGTAATCCACATGGAATTCCAAATTGAACACTTTATTTAATCTACGGGCGTAGAATATTCTCGTTCCACTGACCATGCCTCTGTATATCTCGTCTAGTTTTATTTTTCGTACTGCCCAGTTATTGTTTACCCTGTTTCCACTTAAACCAAGAACAGAGTTCCCTGTCCAGGGGTTGAACTCAAAATTACCATGTTCCCAAACTCACGAACCCACGCTATAATCAACTTGTCAATTTTGTTATCGACAAAGTTATTCGCACGTAAATAGTTTAAATAATGATAGATTCCCATGTCAAAATTCAGACTGCAATGATGAAGCTATGTTTCAAAACAATTCTTTTATATTGGTTACTTAGTAACTGTACTTATGTCGTTATTTAGATTCGTAAATTATGTTATATTAGAACATATCGAAATTGAGTTTTTCTCTACGTCAATGAATCACCGCTGAGATTGACCAAGATACTCTTGCCAACAACTATAAAATCTGCTTTGATGACGTCAATAGAATATGAAGTCAACGGAAATGTATTTAATCTTATAAATAATGTATATTTTGTCATTTTTTTTAAATCAGAAATAAATAAATACTTTAAATTTTGTCGAAACATAATCCAAAATATTAAATACAAACTTTTTGTCATTTTTCGCTTTTGAGATGTAAAGAAAAAATCACAGAAATCATTGCGAGAATCTAAAGATAATTTTCGAATAAAATATAAAAATAAAATTATTATCAAATCATCTATCACAGAAATCGTTAAATATCTGCCTTCACATACAAAAGCAGAGGTCATTTAAAATAAACATATTTGAAACTTTGGTGGAGATAAGGAAAGATTTTATATGGTCTACTATATAAAAAATGGTTAGTATTTGTACGTGAATAATTTTTAAACAGTTAAAATTTTAACGTTGTTTCAACGAGCAAATGTTGTGTCACGAATCTATAAATCCATACATACATAAAAAAATGATGTGCTAAATATCATAAATTATTTTTCTATGCAATGTGTCCCTTCATGACGTTAAAGATGATTCTCTACAATTTGAAAGCACTGGCATTCAGGTTTCTCTACATACTGAAAAGGTATGGTGTCTCCGGAAACTTTTTTGAACTGATCCAGTCTTCTTATCAAAATCGTGAAATGAGTGTAATCCTGAACGGCCCGTCGTCTATATCCTTTCGTACAGACGTAAGTGACTCCCATGCCTCTATCATTGGTCCTACTTTATTTTTAATTTTCATTAATTATTTCCCTAATGACATCAGCACTCAACTTGATATCTACACTGACGACACAGCAATATACTCGTGCCTCGATATTAAGTCTGATCATTTTGATAAGGGCAAAATGGCAGTCGATGTCCAAAACTACTTCAAGTCGGTAGTTACCGGGGCCAAAATTGGTTCTGAATTTTACCGACTCCAAAACTAAACTTTTCGCGATTGATTAACTGAGCGACCGCTTGATGCTTTCAGTCAGCATGGCTGATGCCATATCCTGAAAAGTTACTCGACCTCATATTCTCTGTCGATATAAAATAGAAAGACTATATTGAATCCATTGCTTGGTCAACTCAAGAATGTCGGTATTCTTTGCAGAATTAATCTTACATATCTAGAAGTCTTTCCATTTGTCCAGGCTTAGAATATTGCTGCCAAATATGGCCCGGTGCCCCTGCTATTTACCTTAAGTTCTTAAAGTTCTTGGTACAATCTGAAGAAGAATCTGCAATATTATTAGTACTGATCTGGCGGCTCAGCTATAGTCACTTTCGCCGTAAGCTTGTCTCTCTATGTCTTTTCTACAAATACTTTCATGATAATAGTTCGAATGAGCTCTTCGCTATGGTACCTCTTTGAAGAGAGTTCCTTTTTCTGACGGTGTACGACCGGTGATTGACGATTTGTGATTGTATACGAACTGTTTATTGATTTCAACCTTTGGTTCACGTTAAGTTACTTTTAATTTTCATTTTTCTTTCGTTTAATTTACTGACGTTTTTTGCCAAAAGTTTGATTTTTTTTTCTTTCGTTTCCCTCCCCTCATTTTTTTATACTTTATCCCTTGTTATTTCTTTATTATTAATTTTCATTTTCTTTTATACGTATTTTTTTAGTTTTAATTTTCCTTTTTAATTTTTTTTTAGTAACTTCCCCCGCCAAACTTTATTGTTTTTTATTGTTTATTTTTCCCCACGTCGGACTTCGTTTTCTTTGTTTACATTTTATTTCTACGTGTTTGTTAATTCTGTGTTTCTTTATTTAAGTCTTTTTCTGTGTTTATTTTTGCATTTATTTTCCGCATTTATTGTTCTATTCGTTAGTTGTTCTTTATTTTCGTTTACGTGTTTTTCGTTCGTTTTGGGCTGACTAGAATTTTCTAGTGGCAGCCATATTGTATTTGTGACTTCATTTGGCATTTTTTGTTTCGTATTTTTTGTTGTATTATTGTAAAAAAAAATACCTTTTGTTTATTTCTTGTCTTAAAATGTGATTTTCATTTTCGTACTCGCTGTTTTTGTAAACTGTAATTGTTAACTGTTTTTATTTTTAACGTATTTTGTCGTTTTAGCCTACGTGTTTTTTGTAATTTCTTTTTGCGTGTTTAACTGTTTATTGTTTCTGTCTCGTTGAATTTCTTTTTGTTATCGTGATTTATTTATCTTTTTAAATTATACATTTATTTGTTCTGAAAGAAAAAAAGTCTTGTTTTTAATTTTAAAAAAATGGGTCCAAGAAGAACGGTACGAAAGAACCTATTTGGTTCTAAAAAAAGAAAAAAGACCCTCCTGATAAAGATTCGCAAGAAAGCCCAAATAGTGAATGTAAAAGTATGGTGTCCTCTAAAGGCGAAAATTTAGAGGATAAAAACAACAGTCCTGAAAAAAGTATGGTGGCCTCAAACAGCCCAAATACCGATATTGATCAAAGTGTTCCTGACCAGAATATGGTGGCCGAAAGCAGCCAAAATGGTGATATTAACACCAGCCAAATGGACAAGAGTATGGTAGCCGATAGCAGCCAAAAAACAACCGACCAGACATCCCCAAAGAATGACGGAAACCAAGCGGCCGGAGAGACGCCCTCATGCTGGAAGTCCCCGCCGAAATGCAAAATCAACATTACGGAGTTCCTGGAGAGGGCAAAGGGCTACGCACATCTGGTGACAGCAGATGGGCTCTTGCCTAATCCCGAGGAATTATGGAAGATTGAGAAAAGAATTGTGTCAGTCTTTGTGGTCGACACGCGTTCGCGCAAGATGTGTCGCTCCACAAAAGACACTGTGATCAAAGCCTTGACTTCTATGGGCATCAAAGCTCAGAGAGTCATTAAAGGGAAAGGCTTTTTTATGTGGGACATACTGTTACCCACGCCTGCCGACTGTGAAGCTGCTGCTACTCGCGACCTAATCACTAAAGATCTAATATTAAGGACCGAGTTTGAAGGCAGGCGGAGGACCAATGTTTCGGTATATGAGGTTTCTCCTCAGATTGTCGGGGCTGCATATCTGTCCCACTTGGCCAGATACTCAGTGCTTCCTCAGATGATCTGACCGGGGGGTGGAGTTTCGAGATTATGATCAATCAGGATGCCTTCCGCTCCATCCCCAACTGTCTGGATGTAAAGGGCCAGAAAATGCCGATAATTGTGACGGGTCGTAAACCGGCATGCTGGAAGTGTGGAAAGACTGGTCACCTTTCCTCTTCCTGCACAGAGATGAAGGCCTCTGATGTTCTGGCCCCAGCCCAACCAAACCCCCCTTTGGTCGAGTCCGTTCCATCCGTCCCGCCTGTAGTGGGCATGCCAGCGACCCGGACCGGAGTGGAAAATCCCCCGGTTGGGTCCAAATCTCAGCCCCCATTCCCCGAAGAGCCTTCGACCGCGGCTAGTGCCGTTAGGGAGAAGGGAGCGGGGATTGGCAGGTCGTTGGTAGGACTAAAGGGAAGACCCAGGCAGCGGTTCCTCGTTCCACACCAAAAGCAGGAAAAGACACAGACAGTCCCACTCCCTCTACCAGTGCAAAGGGCGACTCTCTGGCCAGCTATTCGGAAAAATTAAGGAAAAAATGATTCAATACGAACCATCGTTTGAAAAAAAAGAAAAACTGCAACAACTAAAAGAGGCTCTAAAATCAAAAAGGATAATTTCGGAAGGAAAATCTGCCACCTCTTTCTCGGCACCGTCTTCCCCTGTCTCTAAACTTCATCCCATGGTCCCTCCCCCTATCGTTAAACCCATCCAAAAGGTCACCTCAACCATGACCACTCTGAAGAAGGGACCTGCACCAAAATCACCGGCCAAAAAATCATCAGCCAAACCTTCACCCATGCAAACTCGCAACAGCTCTCCAACAAAAATAGAAAACAAAAACGTCAAAGAAGTCCATCATCTGATTCGTCTGAACCTACTCTAGAGAAAAAAATAAAATCAAAACCATCTTACAATACAGGGGAAGACGTGTGCCGAGTCTCAAAAGAAATCGAGGAGAAGGCACTTATACACGCAAAAAAATTAAAAAACTTAAAGACCCTTCTTAATTTTAGAAAGATCAAAGATTTAGACGTTGAAAACCCCCGAAATTTCCCCAATGCCAAAAGGGTACTCACGGTGGTCAGATCCGGAGTAGCTGGCCAACAAATATGGGCCATGATGGCCGATGCTAACAAGGCATTCGGCATGTCTCCGCCAATGTCATGTTTTGACGACGACAATGTCAAAAAATTACAACAATTTTGTTCAGGGAGGTTCCCGATTTTTGTTCACCTCTCCCTGTATAGAGCGTTGAAGTTAACATTTCCCCTAGACATTGGCGGCCTGTCTCCTGATGGCACCATCAAAAGTGAGATGGGTACTGGCTCAATGGGAGAGGCCGTCGGTGTCTTGACCCCAGCCATGTTTAATGCATGAGAGCAACCCTAATCGGTTTTATCATAGCTCTCTGGTTATCAAGTGTGAATGCCCGAGGCCTGAGGTCGGAGTCTCGCAGGGCGAGGCTCTCACGTGACCTTCAGCGTCTCGGGGTGAATATCTGTTGCGTACAAGAGACCCGTTTTTCTTCTCGTGACTATGAGAACATTCTGTCTAGGGAGTTCTCCCTGTATTCAGCATGTTTTGATGGACGCTCGAGGGGCGTCTCTTGGCTGGTGAGTAAGTCATTGAAGGCTACGTGTGTTCTTGTCTTCGCGTATCCGGCGGGCAGACTTTGCGTGCTGGACGTTACCATAAAGGATAAGGCTCTTCGTCTCATTGGGGTTTATGCGCCCAATGTCCATTCTGAGCGGCCTGCTTTGTTTCGGCAGATCGAGCAGTTTTTGACGACATCACGTCGGGTAGTCTTAGTGGGTGATTGGAATGCCGTCCTTGATCCCGTTATAGATCGTATAGGGACAAATTCGGGTACTAACAACCGGGACGTGAAACCATTTCGGGACTTTATCGACAGGTTTGATCTTGTCGATAAGTACCGGAATGAGCACCCTCGGGAGGTAGTGTGGACTTGGACTAATAGTGGCGGCTCGGCTAGTTATCTAGACCGAGTCTTAGTCAGGAGAGTCGACGTAGGGCTCTTAGGTTGTCCAAGTTTCCATGAGATAGTTTATTCGGATCATAGGCTTGTCCGGGTCCGTGTAAACTTAGATAAGCCTACAGTTAGGATGGCTGGCTACTGGAAATTAAACTCATCATTATTTGGTGAGCAAGATTTCCGGGACCAGCTTCTACTAATGATACAGAGGGAACTGACGGGAGCGGTTGTGGGAAATGCCTGGTGGGTTAAATTAAAATCCAAAATTAGAACGTTTGCTGCTGAATATAGTCGTCGGCTCAATCTAGATAGATTAGCGGCGCAAACGGCATTAGAGCAGAAAGTTGATCAGGCGGTCAAGTCCCGTGTTAGTGGGGACGTAACTTTAGCTAAGGCAGAGTTGGCCTCCTTGCTTATCAAGAAGGATCAAGCTCTGGTAGTTAGGGCTAGGTTAAAAAGAATGTCCTCTGAGGCGACGAATATGGCCGCTGAACTGCGTGCAGAGGAATCTCGGAATGCATCTCGGCGACATATCGCAAGCGTCACATTGCCGGATAATCGGACCGTGACAACAAACGAAGGCATATGTGAGGCTTTTCGTGACTACTTTCAGGAGCTTTTCACCAGGGAGCCCGGTCTGAGCCCTGCTCAGTTCGACGCCTATTTAGCTGACTTTCCCTGCCTTAAGGCAGCTGAAGCAGCTAGGTGCGAGGGTCCAATTACAGAGTCGGAAGTCTGGGAAGCGTTGAAACAGGTTGGCCTGGACAAATCTCCGGGACTTGATGGTCTTCAGTACGAAGTGTACTTGAGGCAGTCGCCCGTTTTTGTTCCGCTGCTGGCACTGATTTTCGGCAACTGGATGAAGCAGCCGTCTATACCTCAACGCTTCACCAGGGGCGTGAACAAGTTGTTACGCAAGGATAAAAACGGTGGGGATGGGTTAGGTAACTTTCGCCCTTTAACTATGTTGAACACAGAGTTAAAGATTTTGGCTAAGATCTTGGCTAACTGTTTGCAGCTTGTCCTGTCTAGTCTGATTGGCTCGGAACAGCCTTGTGCTGTGAAGGGCAGGACTATTCAGGACAACCTTCATATGGTGCGCCTGATCATCGAGCAAGTCGACAGTGAAGCCACGCTGATCAATTTAGATCAGTCCAAGGCCTTCGATAGGGTTGACCATCGTTTTCTGGAGGCTGTTCTTACGGCGGCCGGTTTCGGGCCGTACTTTCGCACCTGGATCCGACTTCTGTATGCGACTCCCGGTGCGCTGGTGGAGGTGAATGAGGTACGATCGGAGCCTTTCCTATTGTCTCGCTCCATTCGTCAGGGTTGTCCGCTATCGCCTTTGCTTTACGTTCTTGCGTTGGAACCTTTCCTTCGCAAGTTAAAGGCGAATCCGGTCCTACGTGGAATTGCCCTGCCCGGTGCTACCACATCGGCCAGGTATTCTGCCTATGCTGACGACGTTTCGGCTCTTGTGTCGAGCAGAGCCGAGATTGATGAAGTCAGCAAAGAAATCAGTTGTTATGAGATGGTGACAGGGGCCAAGATCAACCGCGATAAGTCTGTTGGCTTGCGGTTGGGTGCGTGGAAGGGAGTTTCTCCTCCCGGACCTTTCCGCTGGACGGATGGGCCGGTCAAGATTCTCGGCGTCTTGTTCGGTCCTGATCTCCAGTTGGAAATGAATTGGTCGGAGGTGCGAGGGAAGGCCGAGATCGCATTTAGTTGTGGTCTCGGAGGAATCTTTCCTTAAAGGGGAGGGCGGAAGTTTGTGTTTCACACATCTACCCGATTCTCCTTTACCGACTCTCTGTGCTTCCACTTCCGTGTGACACTTTACTGGCGTTAGTGAAGCTCTTGTCCTCCTTCTTGTGGGGAGGCAAGGCTGCCAGAGTCAGTCGGGAGATCTGTTGCCTTCATCCATCTGAAGGCGGTCTGGGCATGCCGAGCATTGAGATTCGTCAACATATGCTTCGCATTAGCTTTCTGGACCGAATGTGTCGCGATTCGGATGAGGACGGCGCCTTCTGGAAGGAAGACGCCCGAAAGAACTTCCCATCCCTGAGAAGTGTGCATTCGTGCGAGGAGGAGGCCCGCCGTTTACCCCGAGGCGAATGCTCCTTCTATCGTGAATGTCGTATTGCTCTGAAGCGACTCTTACGGGCGTCGGATGGCCTCTCCAACGTCCAGGCGTTGTCTCGTAGGGCATTATATCAAGTTTTAATCAGGGGGGCCGTGCATGATGATCTGATTGACGAGCTCGGTCTGACGAAGCAGAAGGCTCGCTCGATATGGCCTTGGGCGCCCGGGTTGAAATGCCTCAATAACGATGAGGCATCACTCACCTGGCTGGTGATTCGTAGGGCCCTCTGGGTCGCCAAGAGACTCTGCTCAGCTGGCTTGGAGAATTCTCCAAACTGCCGACGTTGTAGTGGGGAGGTCGAGACCTTGGGTCACGCCTTCTTTCATTGCAGCCAGGTAGTGCCGTTGGTCAAGTTTGTTGAAGGCCTCATGGTCCGCATGCTGCAGGGAAAGTCCTTTGTCCTTCAGGCCGTTTCCGTTTGTAGCAATGTGGCACCGCCGCTGACGAAGGCTGAACAGTATGTGTTCCACTGCTTGCTAGGCGTTATGAGAGTCGTGATTTGGACGACACGTCAGAAGGGATTCTATGGAGGCGAGAATTTCACCTCTTCACAACTGATCTTGTACTTTAAGCATCAGCTTAAAGTCAAGATTAGGACGGAAAGGCGGCGGCTGACTTCATCAGAATTCAGCAAAAGGTGGGTGAATCTTGCGCGCTTGTGTCGTGTGAAAGGGTCTGACCTTGAGTGGCACATTGATGCTGGTTAGGCATCAGGATATTGCTCTTCCTGGGTTGAACTTGTGCAACCCATCCCGAAATTAGGCTAGATTAGGTTTCCTTTTTGATGCTTTAGTTTCCTTTTTCAGTTAACTTAGCTAACTTATGTATGTTCATTAGCCCCATTTATTTCTGTCCCCAACTTTATTTAAGTTTTATTTCCCCATCCTCTCCCTCGTTAGGTGGTCAGTGATGTCAGTTCGCTGGTGGATGCGGGACGCCTTTCGTTTCGCGTGATTGTTTTTTTTTCGTATTTGCTGTCGTGTCTCAATGAGTGCATGTCAGTGTGAGTGCTTGGGAGGTATGAATGGTTTACACTATTATAGTCCCGTATTGATTTCGGTCATTGAAGTGATGTTTCTGTCACATTTAGTGATTGTGGGGGCTTTTATTACTAATCTTATTTTCTTTAGTTTCTTGTAAATAGTTCTTTTTTGTATTCTCATTGGTGTTAACTTTTAGAATTGTTGTTTTATTCCCCCACCCACCCAACAGACAATGAATTGTAAATATGGGGACTAGTTAGTAATTTCATAGAGACAAAGAGGTATTATGGTGGTTGTAGTAAGAAAGGTACGTATGAATGTGTTGTTTTGGTGTAAGGAATATTGTTTTGTACGATTGGGTCAGTGCTTGCGGCTAGCTAAGTTATAGTTAAGACAGAAGACCGTCCTTTCCCCAATCCTTTTCGGCCTTGTGCCACATTTCTGTATTGTACAGAAGAAATATCGCTCTTCGCTATGGTACCTAGACTTTATTAATGTAAACGCAGTATTAGAATGGTGTCGAAATCCTATCAGTTTAAATTTGAACTGGCTATATGTAGCCGTAAGTTCTATGCTAACAGTTTTTTCTCACTTTCTTTTTGCTTGTTGAAATCCCTTCCAGCTCCATGCTTTCAAGCCAACTTTAATCAGCAAAAATTTAAATACAATATCATTTGCTATCTACCCCCACCCCGATTCCTATCTACTCCTTTTGCTCATTATTAATGTTTCTGTTACTAATTCTTTCGCACAATGTGACCCCTTGTGTCTCAATGGTACTAATGTCTTGCTTTGGGTAATTCCAGTTAAGAAAAAGTCCTGTCCGTTGTAACACTTAGTAAATTTTGTCTTAAATAACGTTCTTGCATTCATTTACAAAAGTTTGTTAAGTAGCTTATGTGTTGTTTTACTTAAATTGCTATAAATATGTCTTATGTATTTTTCAAGCCTTCTAACCTCATTATGTTTCTTGGGAAAGTCTTATTCTGATGTGAAATATAGGTGTCACTTGCGAGTGTATATTAAAATCCTGGAAATACCCACACCATAATTACTTGTTCTCCGACATCTAACGAGTTACAATAATTGCATTTTAGGCCGTTCAGTACAAAGCGAAGTGAACTGTCGGTGCATTATAGTGGGAGCCGACAATGTCTGATTTCGGACTAGTATAAAATATAGAGTGAATTTGATCTTGTTAAGCAACAGAAACAGAAGGAATGAGCTCTTCAGCTACGCAAAGACCAGATTGGGTCATGTGACGAATATATAATGATGATCGGTGCATATAATGGACATCGATTTCTTACATTTTTATTATATAGGACATGATCCTACTATAGTGTGACGTATGCAAACGGAAGAAATTAAGAACAGGGCGGTGGCATTGCCTGGGTCAGGAAATTTAAGTATTAATGAGCAAGCAACACTGTTGAAAATCACGTCAGATACATTCAATGTATGTTCCAATCGACATATGTCTTAAAGATCATTTCATCATTCTTTAGCTTCCATGAGAAACGAAAGCAAAAGACAGACACTGGCTTTTATGATTACACGACATCACCGGATACAACTCCTTGTCTGGGTTTCCAACATCAGATGAAATCATGGTCACCTCTTCCCAAAAAGGCAGAATGCAGGCAGATGTTAAATTTGTAATAAAGTGTGTTCAAATAGCACATGTCGGATCCGCTATTTCGCTTAAATACTTGATTAATTTGTGACCACGGTTTTGCAAACTTCATGGCTTCATTGCTTCATTGCTTCAGGTACCCTAAAAACGCTTTGTTAATCCATCAGTAAAATTCGCGAGGAAATACAACCAATGTTAAACTGAATTTGTTTTAAGGCCAATCTAAATACATCGACGCCATGATGCAGATAACATTCGCCCGACTTGAGTTGAATCAACAATTTATTGTACAGAATAGAAATAGATAATCATAGGTAATATTTTTCTCTATAAATATCAGGGGACTGTGAACAGCTCTCAGCGCAGAATGGTTCGTATTCACATAAGATTTCTTCTGAAAAATTCTGGAATCAAATCTCCATTGAGTTACTGTAATACATCATGTGAATGAATTTCCCATATAATACTAAACAATGCTAACCATTTTATCTTTTATAACTGACTTCATTTAAGTGATTAAAATATGCAAAAATAATCCTCAGTCATTTAAGAGCAACGCATATCTTAATTACAGAATTAATGCACACGTTTAGAAAATATCATGTACACACAGACACACACATATATGCATGCATATATATATTCGAACGGTGCAAAGTAGTGGATGATAAACTGAATGAAAATTTTATTTCTGAAAAAAGTGGCAACATTGCCATGCCTAGATTTACCCTGTAACGTAGTTACAAGAAATAGCTGATAGATAGATAGATAGATAGATAGATAGGAGAAAAACTAATCATAATTTTTAAACCATGAGTTAAGCAACGGAAAACTATTCTCCTATATTTCACAAGAATTGATGTCAATACAGATAATCAAAATGAAAATGTGGCTGACATATCTGGCTGCCTTCTGAAGAATCATGGCATATTAAAAAATGTAATCAAAGAAATATAAGGTATTCAACTCAAAACGTCCGTGCCAATTTGATACAAAATTAGAAACGTGAATACAGAATATACTACGTAATAATGATTTTGCGCAACTTCTTTGGAAACTGTACATCAAAGCGAATTAAATATCCAGGTTTTTGCAGATAACTTTCAAGGTCTGACAGAAATATATTATTAAACAATTTGGCAATCTTCTGCGTCATATATCTTTGAATATTCTCATCTCATATCTTGATTTGATAACTATCAGACTCAGTTAATATATCCGTCCGTGGAGATGCACTCATAATGAGATGTTCTCAGCACGAATCATCGCAATAATGATTTGACCTATTTCTAGGTATTAGATATAGTTGCCACGAGTTTTCTCCTTTAATTCTAAATTCATAAGAGAATCAATATGCAATACTGGAATATTTGGAAATATTTTCATACACGTTTATTTGAGGGATGTCACAATATCAAAATTTAGTTGGTTGAATAAAGAGTACAACCACAGATGTTCAAAAGAAGAATATATAGAATATCATGAAGGTTGCATGTAAGTAACGAGGAAGTTTTAAAGAAAATGGAAACAAAATATGACACTAGAGATGGAAACTTTTCAAATTTCTCAAAGACATAATGAGAAAGTAAATCTTAAAATAATTGGCACTCATCGGATATACTGAAGTAATGATTGGTTTGGTTTAGTTAATTTTATTTAGTGGCATATCAACATCTCAATGGGCTCGACTATGCCGAAATCTAGATATATTGAACGCAAGTGTATACCTTCAACTACATTCATTGTTATTCATTTTGTTATAAAAAGTATTGTTAGTAATTCTACTATGAATAGGTCATGCTGGTAATCTTACTATTAATATGTATTTCTGGAAATTTAACATGTATTATGGATAATTTTCTCATAAATATGAATTGTTGATAATTTTACTATGTGTTGTTGGTAATTTTATTAAAAAATGGTATTTAATTTACATTTGGGGTTTCACACTTTAGACATAGGATCGTAACAGAAGTTGCCACCCTGAGATGGGTGGGGCTGGGAACAGCAGTAAATTAAGAAGTGGTTCCACATCCTTCAAAACCTCCAATCTCGCAATCATGTGTCTTGCTGCCGGAGGAAGTTTATCGTTGTATCCAGAACTACTGAAGTAAAGTGTAACAGAGGTAAATTGTATAAAACTAAAATAACGATCTTATGTTAATATATGGCATATGTAAGAGTGAAACTTATAATAAAGAAAATTAAAAATCATTGCTGAGAGCAACAAATGAAAAGAAGTTGTAGAGAGTGATGTCCCTGATACGCTATTCAAAATAAGATCAACCCCAGCAGCACTAGACAATATTTAAATATTAAAAAAAAGATTAATTTTGTGGTATAATGTAAAGACAAAAATATTGAGTTTCTGGACTATCTTCTAATAGAAACCGGGAAAAGTAACACTTTCATCTGAAGGTTCATTGTAATAGCTAAAGATGCCTTTCAAAATATGAACAAAATAAATGTTTGTTAAAAACTAGGAAAAGAGTGTGGAAATGTCAGTGATCCAGTACAGGCGTGAATGTTGGACACTTTCCCCACTGTTTCGGGCAGTAGATATGGAAGAAAACCATGGACTGAACAGAGAGTAAAGAGGAAGTTTTACGGATATTGAAAACTAATAGGACGATTATTCGGAGAAGCAGACAAATAGAGTTGAAAACCCAGGACACACAGCCAGGAAAGATATTTTAACACAGAGAGGGCAAGTAGTATGGAAGGGAAGAAGGTATAAATTGTCTAATAAGCTTGTGGAAAAGAATTCAGAACAGGGAAAAACGAATATTGAAAGAAAAAACACTAATTACTACAAAAACGAGACGTTGAGGAGAGACATCATCACCGATCTAGTGAAGCGATATGGTAAATATTAGAATATAAAGGAATATTATGCGAAATCTAGTAAAAGACTGCATAGTAATATTTTAAAATATTCTTTAAAATAAACAATGGTTAATAATATGCGCCACAGATTTTAATTTTTTTATTTTCTAAACATGAAAATCTAAATTGTTTTTTAACAGTTATTACATTATCTGTTAAATGAATTAAATATATCGAGATCTTCTACAAATGCTCCAATGTTGAATCATGGATTTCTGTTCAGTAAAATATTGCGTGGGAATGCATTTCGAGTTATACACACGTGAATTTAATACATGTATTAAAATGAGAAAAATATGATCAAAAAAGTCTTCCTAGTGCAGATGTATTCTGGTAGAAGCGCCATCTTGCGCGCAGCACTATTTCCTGTCACACAACAAGTACGCTGGAAACATGTTGGGAAGATGCACGAAAAAGAAACTTGCGCACGCAATCAACTATGCAGAAAATATTTAGATTATTACCATGTGTAAACTTAAAAAAAAAAATATTAATATATAGAGAAGAACGCAGGAAGATGAAAGCATGTATTTCTATCTCCTCTGGGTACACACACACACACACACACACACACACACACACATATATATATATATATATATATATATATATATATATATATATATATATATATATATATATATGTAGGAAAAGAAGCCTCCTCATGGTTTTCAAACCAATTATATTATTAAGCAAGTTGTGCAATGCAGGTATTTCAATTTCTTACTGCATTAATACATTATAATTATCTACAAGGAAAAATAGATGCAGAAAGTCCACTGTAATATGCTAAAATCTTAAGTGCTTGTGTAACTAAAAATCAATCATACTGTATCTCACTCTATATGCCTTTGTTTAGAAGTGTGTTTATTTGTGTATATTTCACATAAATATATGATTTCAGGTATGGCCTATGTTTCTAATTTCCATTCACCACTGTAAAAACGAAGGAAATTATGTTTAAAACCTTACGTAATATAAATGATTTTTTCACCCTTAAACTTTAACAGGACAGACAAGTATATGTGTACATTGATAGTTACAGTCATATAGATTAAGTTTATTTTTGAGAGTATGTGTATAAATGGATAAATATGTTATTCAACTCATTGAAACTTTTCTATCTATCTATCTATCTATCTATCTATCTATCTATGTCTCTCGATAAGCGTTTCAAAACAACGGTGAGGCTCGTGCCGTGGCCCTAGACATCTCCAAAGCGTTTGAAAGAGATTGGCATGCCAGCCTTCTTCGCAAGCTCCAGGCTTATGGTATTACAGGTCGATTGTTTGACCTAATACAATCATTACTGACAAACCGTGGTTTGAAGGCCGTTCTCAACGGATTCTCCTACAGTTCCTATCTCACGAACGCAGGTGTTCCCCAAGGCTCCATTCTTGGCCCCACTCTATTCATTATTTTCATCAACGACCTTCCTGGCGCCATAGATTCCCAAGTTGGCATCTACGCGGACGACACTAGAATTTACTCCTGCCTCAAAAACAAATCTAGTGTCGCTGGCAAAACTAACCTGGCCGCTCGCCTTGAAATGGGCTTCTAATCGGTTGTTAATTGAGGCAAGAATTGGCTGGTCAACTTTAACGCCTCAAAAACTAAACTATTCTCTATTAATCACTATAGAGATCCTTCCCTGCCCCCCATTATAATGTCTGATAGTCGACATCTTGAGAGCAACTCTCTACGTCTGCTCGGTCTCACGTTGACTGCTGACCTGAGATGGAACAAATACATTGAGTCAATTGTTTCGTCCACCGCGAGGGACGTTGGCTTTCTGTGCCCCGCCAGAAAATTTTTCTCCCCGGAATCGATACTTCAAATATACAAATCAACCATTCGCCCTTGCATGGAGTATTGCTGCCATATATGGTCTGGTGCACCTTCTGATTACCTCGGAGTTCTTGACAAGATCCAGAGACGGATATGTAATATAGTTGGCCCCGATCTGTCATCTCGTCTACAGTTGCTCTCTCACAGACGCACCGTCGCCTATCTCTGTCTTTTTTACAAATACTTTTATAGTAATTGCTCTGATGAGCTGCTTTCACTGGTTCGTAGACTTCATGAATTTAAGCGCCCAACGAGGCTGGTATCCCGCTCTCGCCCTTTCACTAAAGAAACTACTAAATGTAGCCGTCTCTTCTACTCCACTAGCTTCGTACCTCGCACCTCTCGCCTGTGGAACACCCTTCCCTATTACTGGTTCCCTGAGAGCTATAATCTCCAACTATTCACATGTAATGTCAATCGACATCTCCAGTTATCTTGATCTACCCATTATCCCTCTCCTCATCCTTTCTTCTATCACTCCTATCTGCTCTTGCACCAAATCTTATGCAACCCCCTGCATCCTAGTGGCTTTACTCCTTGCGCGAGGCGTAATGCTTATATATATATATATATATATATATATATATATATATATATATATATATATATATATATATAATCATCCACAGAAAGACTGTTTCGCTGTATTACAACTCATTTACATCCAGTTACCTGTATCTAGGATTCCAGCTGAATTGGCGTCAGCCTGAGAATCTACCCTTAAGCCTTTGGTGCACAGCAGGGATGACGGTGAAGTTAAGCGTATTTATTTTTAGAGAAACGCGCCAGTGACGACTGTGAGAACGCAATTCGTTTTATCGAAGAGGATTGCATTAGTAGCAGTAATATATGTATATATATATATATATATATATATATATATATATATATATATATGTATATATATATATATATGTCTATATGAAAAAATTCTAATATATATATATATATATATATATTAGAATTTTTTCATATAGACAAAAACAATTTACTCGATACAAAGATGCAACTTCGTTTCAGTGCATTTAACTTGCACTTCAACTGTTGAGAACTAAAACGGTTATGAACAATTATGTTTGCAAACAAGCGGTATGTGAATCGTCATTTACATTTTCCATTTGCTTGAAAAAATAAAAAAAAATAAAACTACATGAAGGCTAAAAGCTGACGGAATTAATCAATATTGGTTGATGATATCAGTTGAAATAAAAAAAAAACAAAAAAAAAACACGAATAACTTATGTATTAAAGACACCAAAATGAAATCATACGGTCTTAATTGATTAATTCACATTTATTGATTACAAAATAAGTAGTGATAACTGCAACTTAAATATATGCTATTCACCTCTGACTTAGACTTTAAAATAACCTGAAACATTTCCAATTACTACTATAACTATAGTTTGAATTTTTCCCTTCTTCCTCGTTCATCATATTAATATCTCCTATTCTCACCTTTCCTCATTCTTAGAAGGTTTGGAAATGCTGTGCGTAAACCCTTGGCATTTGTTAGCGAAAATAATTTTTTCCCATCTAGCCTTTACTTTAACGACACAACAATCCTTCATTAAACTGCTATCAACAAACTCTATTCTTTAACTCCGTCGCCTTTTTGATGATTTTTTTTTTCAAACAATTGCCAAAAAAGGAATTGAAGTCTCATATGCAGCTTACATCCAAACAGAATTATTCATAAACATTTTGGTTCTCAGCAGTCGAATTGCAATTTTAAATGCACTGAAACGAAGTTTCATCTTTGTAGTGAGTAAATTATTTTGTCTATATGAAAAAATTATAATACATAATTATTGCTCTACTATCGGTATTGAGTCCGCTTTTGAATCAATGTTCTGAAAGTTAGAATATAGATATATTATTTTCGCCCTCATTACATTCATATATATATATATATATATATATATATATTCGTTCTCATTACATTCGGATATATATATATATATATATATATATATATATATATATATATATATACCCATTCTAAAGGAATATATAATTCGAGGCGAAAATTGAAATTTATAGAAAGAATTGTTAAGGACATTTTCAAAAGTCACTAATTTCCTATCTTTTCTGGTAACGAGAAACGCCATGTTGGGTAGGAAATAAGATTTAATTATTTAATCATACATATATACACATGCAAGCATCTCATTCTTCCGATTGCGGATTCGATGAAGCCTTAACCGGCGAAATGCATTATCGAATATATTTCGAAACAAATCTTCTTTCATGAACATTTTCCAATCGTCAAATATTAAAAAAAAAAATGTTGGGATTATATATACTAAGCTTGAAACATACTGTCAACATGGAAGAGTAATGATAAAAGCCAAATCCATTACATTCTATCCCTTCTAAAGGATTATATCTTTTGACTCGAAAACAGAATGTAAAGAAAATGAATATTAACATGTTTTTTTTAAAAAAGTTACTCATTTTCCATATTTTTTTTTAGTCACGAGAAACGCCAGCATAGAAAAAAATAAAAATATTTCAATGAAATACACATACACACATCTCGCTTTTTCGCTTTCGGATCTGATGAAGCGTTAAACGGTGATAAATATTATCGGCTATGTTTTGAAACAAATCTATTTTCATGAACGTTTTCCAATTGCCAAAATTTAAAAAGAAATGTCCTAATTATGCATTTAATTATATATATATATATATATATATATATATATATATATATTTGTGTGTTTGAGTGTGTGTTTGCGTGTGTGCAAATTTATTGAAAAATAGGAAAGACCCGTTAGGTTAATAATCCGAAATTATTTTGTATTATTTATGAAAAAAACAGTGATCGATACATACATAGAGCCTATATTATAATTATTTTTAAAATATGATTCCATCGCTACATAAGAATTGAAATATTCCCAAAACAGAAGCTAAAAACTTCCAATTAAATTATAGAAATTAAATTAAATTAAAGTACCTAATTCTGTTTCATCCTCAAGCGAATTTTGTAATAACTAATTTTGAAATTTACGGAGCTTTTTAAGCATATACATTCGTAATATTAATTTCTCTGGATTAAGATAAAACCAATCATTTTAATAAGGTGCGGTAGGGTATTCATTTTCACTGACAACTATTGTATCACCATATTAGTTACTTTCGAAAAGAGATTAATTCAAGGCAGGGTTGGAGTGCCTTTTTTCAAACGAATGATGACATCCGTTCAACGCATATCAGCTGGTCAATTTCAACGCCAGTGCGTCTTTGGCACTTTTGCTACGCCGTGAAATTTGTATTTGTATACATAAATATTTTTTCTAAAAGGGTTGTTTTTATATGAATACGTCGTATTGAAATACAATTTGTTTTTTGTTGACGACTTCTTAAAGGGTTATTTTTAAGCTCCTGATTGCTTAAGTTTTTAAAAATATTGCTTTAATCAAATTTGTTTATAGATTTTGAAATTTAAAAATTTTAAGCTAATTATTTAAGGCGAATATTTGTTGGTGACGGCAAAAAATCTCATGTCTTTGATTTAACAACTTTTCGTTTTTTAGAAACTTAATAATGTGTAGTTTTTCATTTAGGCATAAAGGTCATGGGTCAGCCCAGGTTTTACAGGCTCTTGTTCTATTTATTATTTTATATTTTACTTTTGGTGTTTTATTCGTTTCTTTTAAATGCCAAAAATATTTAGATAGGGGTGTCTGATTTCTATTTGTAATGTTATGGAAGGAGCCTTTTTTTGTCTCCAACTAATTTTAAAGTCATTCTTCGTGGATCCCATATATATCTTTTCAATGTTTATGTTCTATATGGCTGAGATTATCCATTGTTAAACCACCGATTCTATGCAGCATTTATTATCCAACGTGCAATCGTCAGGGTTTCTGCAATCACATATTTTTTCATTATTTTTCTCTGATTTTAATCTAGAGTTGTTATTTATTTGATTTTGGCAGGCGCGCTTTTTCAGGATTTTATTATTATGTTTTTTTATGATTGTTTGTAGATTTTCAGTGCAGCTGTAAGTTAATTTTTAGGTGTTTTTATTAAAATTTTTGCTAAGTTTGCTTTCAGTTGGAAAGGGTTTTTCAATAAAAGCTAAGCATTTTTGTCCTAGCTTATTCCTAACCATTTGGTTGAACGAGTGGGTATATCTAATTATTTATCTTTTTATGTTTTTCTTCTGGTTTATCCTATTGATGTTTATATAATTGATGTTAGCGTTTTTGTATCCATTATTTTTTAGAGTTATGTTCTAAAAGTTACTGTTTCTGGAATATTTTTTTTCATTTGCGGAGTTCATGCTGATTCTTTTCTCTATTGATGAGGGTATATGCTTAATTGTGGTTGGATGATGTTTTCACCTGAATTTTACATACAAGAAGTTAGCCTTAGGTTTTCTGTAATATGTTGTTCATTAAGTCTAAAGTTATATCGAGGAAGTTTACATTTTTCAAAACTGTAGTTTTAAATTTAGTTTTCCGAAATCACTATGTATTTTCTTCCTAGTTTTATCTATTTTAAATTTGTGGAACTCCTCACTATCACGAGCCCGTCATCCCTGTATAGCCCGATGTCCTTAATTTCTAATCCATTTTAATCCATTGGTTCCCATTATGAATAAGGAGATATTTTTTGCATTAAGAATTATGTTAATTTCTTCATCTGTTTGAATATATAGTAGCAAGCACTAGCGCAGTCGTGAATAGATTTTTTCAGATTGACTGGTAATAATCCACAAGCTAATTATCCTAAAGCAACAGCAGTTTATCGATGAATGCCTTGTTATTATAAAGGATAAGATGTAACGTTATTTGAAGAACAGATCAACAAAAGACTAACATCCGTTTGTACGGAAAAAATCGGTTCCAACCGCGGAGACTTGATGCATAACATCTGAAATCATAAGTAAAAAAATCTCCATTGATTCAACACACAAGAGAGTACCTTAAAAATTAAAGCTGATTTTTTCTAGGCGTTGGGTAAGAGAGGATCCATAAAAAAAAGGGAATAGAAGATAGTCCAAGTGAAATTGAAAGAAAATGAGGTGAATTTTAATTGGAGTTGGAACTTCAGTTAAATATTGATGTTCTGACGGTAAGGAGAAAAGAAAGTGACGATTAACCAAACGTTAGATGTTTTCAGTCCTAGAAAATTAAAGCTGGTCATGAGGAAAGTTGATAGCTAACGTTTTCTGTGATACCGAGAAAAGTATTATATTTGCTTTTTAAACAGGAAAATATTGACAATTGATTACTGTGAAAATGTTTAACAAGATTATCTAAATCTTTCTAAAATAATCACTGCGGAAAGCTTTATGAGTCATACAATTTTCCAAAACGAAAATTCTCCTCCGTATTTCACAGATGATCTTTTGAAAGACACTAATTTGGAGAATATTAATGAGTCGTAGAAAGCAATTTTGATAAGGTTAAATTCTGAAGAAGCTAAGATCTCCTGCGATGTTATTAATGGCTGTCATCATCTCATACACAAATTCGTTGATGTTGACTAGGCTTATAGACAAAAATAATGCTTATACTTAAAATATAAGCTTCTAATATATATATATATATATATATATATATATATATATATATATATATATATATGTGTGTGTGTGTGTTTGTGTGTGCGCGCGTGCGTGTGTGAATTCGCGCACGCGCACATATATATGGAAAATATGAAAGAACTCGTTAGGTAAATAATCCGAACTACTTTAATATTTTTTGTTTTTATTTTTAAAAATAAAGTGCTCGATACAAAAGTAGAGCCTAAATTATAATTAATTTGATTTTAATTTTTAAAATAAATAATATATATATATATATGTGTGTGTGTGTATTATATATATAATATATATCTTATCTATAATATATATATATATATATATATATATATATATATATATATATATATATATATATATATATATATATATATAATTATTTATTTAAAAATATGATTCCAACATGCTACATAAGAGGTCTCATGTTTCAAAACAAGAGCCGAAAACTTCAAAATAATATTTGAATTAACTTGAGTTAAAGTAGGCTCTGTTCCATCTTCATGCGAAATTTTTTGGGGAATGACTTATTTCTGGAATTTACGAGTTTTAATAGTATGGTCAGAATTGAAATCAAAAATTTCCATGGTAACATCAAGGGCGGATTGTTTAGAATCGGCAGGGGAGGGGTGTTAATAATTTGTATCAGTATAGAGTTATTTTCATAGATGCCGGGTCAGGGTAAAGTGGGGGTGGCTAAATTTACGACGGAGGACGTTTTCGCATAGTCTGGCTTGAGCGTCTACGGAGATTTATTTATTTATTTTTATTTTATTCTTTTATTATATCTCTTTATGAAAGGGATTTGTTTATATAAAAAAGCCGTAACGTTTGTTATTTGACGACTTCATAAAGGGTTATCAGTTTTTGTAGGGTATTAAAACTATGTATATGGGCTATGGATTTTAAAATTTATTTTATTGTAACCGTGTTTCTAGGTAGTTATTCAGAGCGTAAGTTCGGTTGTGTCGGCAGAAAACCGTTAATTCTTGCCTGTTGTTTAATAGGTTTTTATTGTTTAGAAGCTTAATAATGTGTAGTTTCTGATGGAGGCACAAAGGGCATGGGTCATCCCAAGTTTTGCAAGTTCTAAAATATTTAGATAGAGAGGTCTGATGTCTTAAGTTTATGTTATTGAAGGAGCATTTATGCTGCATCCATCTGGCTTCAAAGCTATTTTTCGTGGACCCAATATATATCATATTATTGTTAGGGTTCTCCGTGGATGATATAGTGCATTGGTATACCACAGATTTGATGCAGCACGTATTTTCTAATGGGCAGTCTACCGGGTTTCTACAATCGCATAAGTTTACCCTATCATTATCTGATTTAAGTGTAGAGTTATTTAAACTATTCAGGTAAGGGGGTTTGTTCAGGATTTTATTATTGTATCTTCTTATTATACCTTCTAGATTTTCAGTGCAGCTGCAACTCAATTTTAGTGTGTTCTTATTGAATATATTACTATGCCTACTTTTGGTGGGGAAGTGTTTATATATATATATATATATATATATATATATATATATATATATATATATATATATCGATGAAAGTTTCAATTTATCCTTTATTGAGTTTTTCCATTAATCTAACTTTTTTCCGTGATTCAGCGTTGAAAGAATATAGCAATTGTCCATACTTATAATAGTTCCGTGCCTTTTCAAGTATATTTCTCTAGCCATTATCAGGGATGATTTTTGATGGTGAAATTCTGTAATTTTACAGTGTGCAGTTCGAGCGGTTTGTGTGCTTCTTGGTACCCATGTGCTATGCACTGTTATTTGACCGGGAATACTTCTATTTTAGAACACTTTTAACGCACTGTCTCCATTGCTAAATAGTGTGAAATTGATAGACGGAAAATAAAGTCTAATTAGCAGAGTCTCCCTAATTACGAGCTGTGTACGTCTATGTGACCTGAAAAATTATCCTTGTATTATCAACTTGAACATTCCTTAAAGGTTCTTTAATGTTATTATTTAATAAATGTTTAATAATCGCATTGTGCTGCGTTAGTTGGCATGTAAGCCGTCTACTCAGTGAAGTAGTAGTGCGCCTTGTATATCCCTTTGGATTTTGAAAAATAACACAGTCTTGTACATCGAAATGAAATTTGTACAATATATTGATCAGTGCTTTTTTTTTGATTTGATGCGGTTATTTCGGTTTGTGACGACGATATTTGCGGTCTTCCGCTTTCTATAATATATTATGAACTTTAAATATTTTCCGGGAGTTTCCACAGAAATATGATGTTTAATGATTTTCCTTATACAAAATTCATCTTGCTTATACTTATTATGTATCTGGTTGCAGTAAACTATATTGATGTATTAGGTTTGTTTTTTGTTTTGTTTTTTTGGTTACGGGCGTCGTGTACTTTATTAAGAATAATTTTATTTGCTTATCAGTGATGTATTTGGGAAAATTATTGTTGAGTAGTGTTTCTTTTATGTGTTTTAGTTTACTAAAAATGTTCATTAGAATATATATATATATATATATATATATATATATATATATATATGATAAAATATAGTTCGAATGAATGCTACATTAATGGGTAAAGTGCTCAAAATCAGCGAAAGGGCATATGTAATTATACATTAGGTTACACTGAGGTTGTTTCATGACTAAACGCAATATCTCAATAATATGTGTTATGTTTTGTTATTATATATTTCGTCGTTGGCATAGGTCCGTCTCGAGAGATGGTGGTGTAGCGCCATTCGCTTCGAGTCTGGGCGGGATATACGGAGAACTAGGGCTGCCAAGACGTCCAGTTCCACATCTCGGCCTCACTACAGAGTCCAAAGTGAGTATAATCCAATACAGTATGGTACCAGCGCGGCTGAAGGAGTTGCCGGAAAGTAGCATAAAGTGCCGTCCATCCGCCTTAGGAGCTCTTAATTCGAGTTTGAATTCAGAGTTGTCCTTCTCCTAGACCAGTTGCCATCCGAGTCTGTCCTGCTATTTACACATAAGTAGAAGGAGAAAAAGAAATATTCACACCTTTCCTAAGGGTAATAGTACGTAATTGTATCTAATGGATTCGACTAGAATTCGAACTCGGCCGTCCGATTCCTCAATCGAATATGCTATCCATTGCTCCATCGTGTCTCCTCATTGATACATTTATATGGTGCATTAAATATAGGAAGGTCAGTTGTCCTTTTCTGCATAGGTTTTACTGTTATGATTCATATTGAACAAGATATATATATATATATATATATATATATATATATATATATATATATATATATATATTATTTTGAACAATAAAAAAATATTAAAAAATTAAAATCCTCAGACACACTGGGTTGTAGATTAATATTCTTTCGTTTTTTTTTATTATTATTCCATTTAGATTCCTCGACTAGTTTCGGCCGAAATGGTCATCATCGGGAGGAGAAATATTTCTGCTTGCTGCTAGCACTAAACTACATTGGGATATGCCTCAAGGATCAATTAGTACCAACCAATTTCAGGATTGATTTGGAACCTTCAATAGGTAACCACAATGATGCTTTTTTAGCATCATTGTACCGTAAGTTTGAAGATTTCTCCAGGGAACTCATGACGAACACCATGCAATTCTGCCAGGAATGCATAACAGCAACAACAGCAGAAGTTAACCTGCTCGATGAGAAAATAAAAAAAAACAAACGGACACGGAAGAATATACCAACATAAAGAATGTCATAAAAGCTCACATAGACCAAACAGTGAGGGAACTACAAAAAAAAAAAAACTGAAAAACAAAGAAAATTAAAATGGAATATTTCCTCCAGACAGAGGAACAAAAAAGAAATGAAACCAAACTTTGACAAAAGTGAACGACCATACCCCAAAAGAAAACAACAAAACACCGCAACTACACTGACCACCACACAACCAATGCAAACACAAAACAGACCAAATAAGTACACCAACAGACAACCAGCAGCACCACAACCAACAATAACAACACCGCCACCATCAACGATAGCTAGAACCTCAAAACAAACGCACACACAAAACAAACCACTAACTTACGCGGACATCCTTAGGGTGCCGTACAAACATACACAAACCAAATCACAGCAGCCCTTCTACAGAACGCATAACCCCATTAGACATCCCAGACCACCTAGATTAGCCCCTAGTAGACAATCAACAACAAACACACTCAACCTTAAAAAAAACGGAATAAGCCCCCAACCAGGACACCTGGATGTGGGTATAGCATCCCTAATAGGAGATATGATGCAAGCTTTCCAGCTTTTACAAAAGAACTTCGCCATGCTTGCAAATTCAAACTTGACCCATAGGGGCGAGTTATAAATTTGAGTAACAATAAATTTTCGCTCAATACATTCAGGGTATTAAATAAGGGACTAAACTTTTGCCCTAGTCCCCCAAGGTTTGATAAAGACACCTTGGCAAACCTTGGACCTGAAATCCTTCTTCAGAAGAATACGGTTAAAAGCCCACGACGGGGAAAATGATCATACACCTTCCATACTTGAGACATTAAAAGAGAAGGACACTACCTACACCCCCAAAAACACAGACATGACTATGCCGTAGCAAATGACATAAAGAAAACAACAGCACGTAAGCTGCCACGTGACAATATTACTGAAGGGGAACGTATAGCCCTCGATACGCTGACACATAGAGATGACCTAATCATAACACAGGCTGACAAAGGGGGTGCGACAGTGATCTGGAGAATCGAAGAATACATTAAAGAGGCCAACAAACAGCTAGCCGACAAAGAAACCTATAAAAGCATACCTACAGATCCCCTTCCAGAATACCAAAAAGAATTAACTAGCTCACTAAACATAATGCCTCGCAACAATCTAATCGACAAGGAAACATACACAGCACTTACACCCACAAACATTACACCTGCTCGTTTCTATCTCCTTCCTAAAATACACAAAAGCAACAACCCAGGAAGGCCGGTTATTTCATCGTTCAACTGCCACACGAAGAAAATTTCCAAATACATAGATCATTACATACAACTGCTAGCTAAGGAAGTAAAATAATACATCACAGACACAACAGATCTATGAACAAAATTAATCACATACAAACAATACCAGAGATAGCTACTCTAGTGACTATGGACGTTAGGTCACTCTATTCAAACATTAAAAACATCGAAGGGCTAACCGCCCTTCAGGAAGCACTTACTAAAAGAAGAAAACAAGACCCCCCCACAGAAGTCATCATAAAACTCATGGAGCATGTCCTTACATTGAATACTTTCAACTTCAATGGAGAACACTACTTTCAAATAAGAGGTTGTGCCATGGGCACCATAGCAGCTCCATCATATGCTACAATATTCATGGGAAAATTTGAGGAGACCCATATCTATCCAATCATTGGTAGTGACTGCGTATTCTATGCAAGATATATCGATGATATATTCTTTGTATACACGGGTAGTGATGACAAACTTACCCAATTCCTTATGACCCTAAACACAGTGCACGACTATATATATATATATATATATATATATATATATATATATATATATATATATATATGTAGTAAAATCGTAATATTTCATAAACAATTCGACACTTCCCCACAAAAAAAATATCTAATATCAGATATAAGGAAAATGAATAGTTCACGTAACGGATTTATCACTGTGGATAAAGCTAGAAAGTTATATTAACTACCCACCACAACTCAACACAAAAATCTACAAAGGAATATGTTATAACAATGGAAGATATATGTATCAGCAAATCGCCAGACCCATACGACCGAATAAACTGTATCGCTATATCACAAGAATATATTGTCCTAAAAAATATACTAAGACAATATCAAAACAAATTCTGTATACATATTCTTAAATCCAACTAAGATTAAATTAGGTAAATTAAGACTCAACTCAGATGTAAGGGCAAAGTTATGAACAAAGTAGTGGAAAAGCTAAAACAATTATATACAGATATTAAGACATAATTGCGTATTTATACCACTAGATATAAAATATGTCTACTATTTTATACACGAATCCTTGTAAAATTAGCCCATCTTCTTAGCTAAAGAACATATTAAATATAGTGACAAACGAAGTAAAAATAAAGTATTTCCAAAAATCAATATTATTAAACAAAAAAGGGGAGTGGATGAAGAAAGAGGGAACATCGACGTTACAATGTAATCTTTGATGTTGCAAAAACTGCAAAATTATTGGTATGCAGTTATTTCATGACGTAAGAAATAATCGATAAGGAAGATATAAACCAATATAAACCAATAAAAGGACAATGGACACATAGTTCTAAGAAAATATCGCAGAAAAAAATAGAAAATAATAAAAACTATATTAAAAGTATGGAATTCGTCGTAAGCATGAAAAAAGGCAACAAATAATGTTCCTAGATGTATCATTCAGTCAAATAAATTGTGCATATACATATAGAAAACTGAACAACAAACAGATTTAAGTACAACCATCTTCCGACCAACTGCCAAGTATCATAAAGCAGATTCCACAAGTGTTCTAATGAAACAATCTTCAACGAATCCAAAACCGATTATAATACAGCCGTAAAAGAGAGAGAATTTTAGAGAATAATCAGACACCACACCATACAAATGTATACAAGAATTGAAGAAACGCCACAACGTAAAACAAAATCATAAATACAAACGTAGGAATATATATATATATATATTATTCCAAACGCATCTCGTCTGCAATTATGCCGTACACTTGCTTCAACCATCTCCGTATTAGTCAACATGATATTTAAAAATACCTCAGCTGCGACATGTTATATTTTGTACATCCATTCATAACGCAACGTGGTTACATATCAAATTGAAGCGAATTAAGGTCAAAAGACGAATAGGATATAAATTGCAAGTGAATTAGATATGTGATCTAGTTTCCAGCTTACAGGGCCTGTTATGTAACAAGGTAAACGTCGCTGTGTAAAAGGCACATTATTCTATGGATATACATAATGCATATGCATAAAATTGTATCACCGCAAGAGCTCAAGCAAGTTTCTTTTTCATAGATTTTAATAAGGTTGTTACTTCCCAGAATTTACCTAGGTAGGGTTTTACCTGTAATGGTGAGATTAATTCCAGAAAGCTCTCACCAATCATTCACCAAAGTGTTAACATTACTGTTGTTTGAAATTCATAACAATATTTCTGTTCAAACATTTCTTTAGGAAAATAGGCTTCTCAAATTCATTCGTTATATTTACTCTTTCTATCCTTGTTCTAAATGTAATTCCTAAGTTTTTAATTCTGATTCAAAATTTTCTTTATACCTTTTAGTTGACTTATTATGTTGACATATTATCCATTTTAGACGTTTCACTAATAATTTTTCAATTGATGTGCTTTATCGTATTTGATGTTAGTTCTCATTCTATATCGCTAGATCTGAGGATAATTTATACGTATGAAGAAATTTGAATCACTGATTTGAGACAAATGCTCAATGACGCTTACAGCTTAGAAAGTTCATATTAACGTGAATGTCATGCATGATATGCATGTCATAGTCTAGATCTGACGGGAATATTTATGAGAAGAAATTGAGTTTATTGAACAAATGAATTTCCTCATCTTCTGTAGGAATATTTTATGGCTGTCCCATAACACGAGGTATTTGAATTAGAAAGAAAAAAAAAAGATAGATATGCACATTTGTGCAAATTAATTGAAACACCCCCTTTACTTTACTTTCTTTCAGCATACGGTCAGTTTTAGATTCACGGGGATGACAGGGTGTAATCTATTTCTATTTTCCCCCAGATTCGGTCATTTGCAGTGATGTGCTGTAATATGGGTTGTTCATTATGACGGTCGTCTTCAAGTATAGAATACAGAGGTTAGCAGTGAATATTTCGAAGACAGTAGGAAAGCGTTGTTCAGGTTAGCAGTGGATATTTTGGTAAAAGTAGCAGAGCGTAGTTCGTCCTTCTGTTTCTCTTCGCCTGACAAGCTGGACTGGACATTCGGGTAGAGTAGACAAAATGGCCGCCTTTATACACGACGGATTGAATGTTCTACGCCTTCTGATTGGTTAAAATTCTATTGGTGGACTATAAAGTGAGTCAAATCATTTGGGCTAACTCACTAGTAAATATACAAAATATATACAAAAAAACTGCAACAATATGCATCTACTTTCGGGGTGAATGATGAAATTTGTTTGGCCTTGAAAATATTGCTTCATCTGTGATTGCAACAAATTTTGATCACGCCCAGATACTACTGTCTCAACTGTCGATTAGTCGTCCTATAGTCATTGCCTGCGATAGCCGCTACCCCAATGAAGCGTACGGAAATTTGTAACGCTGCACGAACACACTGATAATCCTTACCAGTCAGCAAATACAAGTACAACAGTCTGCAAAGAACTTCTTCGTGGAATGGTCATACGAAGTACTAACAGGTGCACTGGATCAGGTTTCATAGGAAAATTACGAAAAATTTAAATATTAATGGAATTATTCGTTTTGAATCAATCAATTTACTCAAGGCGATATATAGAGCGATATAACTTGTCGTTCTTATACGAGTAAGCCTGTCTACTAGTGTGGCAAGTACGAACGCCTAACCATGCATATTTGCATCTGTTCAGAACCCAGAGCGTTCAACTATGGTTTATATTGTGGCTATGATGAGCGGTTTTTATTTACAGATTCTGGGAGAGCGTATCGTTTTGCGCGATCCACAGTATGAACAATGTACGCAAGCATAATCACTCGTTCATGATTCAAAATTCCGTTTACCCAATTTCGCAACCAATGCTTGTGTCAACTAGCTTTACGAACATATTCTAAAGACGCCACACGATAGGATCGACTCACAGAGCTCGGGACAATGAACACGTTATCTTCCTGACAAATCGACTATGGTGAAATTCGACCCCAGATCACCTGTTCGGAAAGAAACTTTCTAACAATCGACTAAGTGGTCATATTCATTAAATTGCGTACATAAATATAATTACACTGGAAATTTATTTTATCTTTAATATATATTTTCTTGTGAAACTTCTGACTTCCTTCATAAAACGTAGATTCACGTATTATAATCTTTTCAGTTCTGTATTTTAAGTTTTATTACATTGAACATAATGTAATAACTATAATTACATAATATAACTTCAAGTTTGATAAAAAAAAATGTTACGTTTGTCTCTTTTGGTGGAATGAGATTAGTTTACTTTCAACAAATTCCATTAAAATGTGTTTTATTTTCTTTCCATTGTTGAGGAAATTCAAGAACTTTCCCGGTATTATATTGGATTAGTGAAAAATATCCTCCTTGCTTTTACAGTAAATGTTAGGATGAGAAGATAATTTCATGCGGTTTTATTAAAATACTGGACTCTACATATTCTTGCGCATTACGATGTTAACAATATTCAATATGATCGAAATTTAGAAAATCCTGAATGAATATATACAATTCAGAGAATATGTCAAAAATGTTTGCTAAATCTTCTGTTCTGTTATTCATTGCTGAATGATGTCACACTGTAGAGTATATCAGTTAAATTTTACAACAGTAAACTTACTGTCACACAATATATAGAAAATATCTTACTCAAGAGATTGAAATAGTAAATTGTCTTTAAAGGAAAGTAGGACAATAGAAAGACCCGTATGCAATGATAGAGAAAGTGGCAACTGTAAATTTCCACTATAAGAAATATACCAGATTTGAATGGAATACGAGGGAATATTTATTTACTACGTCGGATGACTGGCCAGTCATGAAACGATACGGCTTGTGTATGCAATGTTGCTTCGTATTCACCAAATATTTACGTTTCGAATCTCCATTCATTTCAAAGGAATTTTTTAAATAAATAATACAAAGTTGGTGAGAGAATACAAATCTGCAGGATGGTGAATTTTCATGAATAGGATTTATCGAATGTTCAGGCCGGTAGAAGAAATACGGTTTAAAATAAACGGAACTTATACTTAAAATGTAGTTGTCCCATAAATATAACGTCTCAGTAATAATATATTGTTGGATTAATAACCAAAATATAATAATTATTTAAAAACTGGCTTTGTTTATTTTCGATACAATATTGGGCAGTTATGAATTTCGAAAAAAATCTGTACGATTAATGGTTGGAAATAGAACTTTTTTGATTAGGAAGTTCTTCGTGGGCGAGTAGTCATTGCACGTCGGACCTAAAAACGGTTTCCCCTGAAAAGAGGGGCGCAGATTATTTTATCAGATTTCTCGAATTTTAAGGAAGAAGAGGAAGACGATGTCAAATACAGTTTAAAATAAAAGAAGCGTCTACATAAATACACGTAATCACTAAATATAACATTATATATATATATATATATATATATATATATATATATAGACTCTCACATGGATGGGCATCAAATTTGGACTCTCACATGGATGACATGCATGACGTTCACGTTATTATGAGCTAAGATGTAAGGGATAATACAACCTATGTCTCAGAGCAAGGCAAATGAATCATCTTTCTATTAAAAAGAGACAAATCTTCATCAGAGCTCTTGGTAGAGAATTTGAAATAACTCATCAAATATGAGAATGCACATCGAGTGAAGATTTATTAGAGCAAAATCTAAAAAGGAAAACATGTATAGCTAGGAAGGGAACTAACGATGCAATGTTGATGCTTACTCCAACACTGTGTTAAGCAAAAACTTATATGGGGGTGTCTGAATGTGTGTAACACATTGGTTACATAATTCTATTATAACACAAACGAGTATCGGCGCATAATATATATATATATATATATATATATATATATATATATATATATATATATATATATATATATATATATATACAAAATTGTAAAGAGAACGAAATAATAAAAATTCAAATGTACATAACATTAGTTTAAAAAAAGAGCTGAATAGCAACGGTACAGAGATAGTTATTTATTGAAAGTTGTTACATATAGTCAACAGGTAATCACTAAAAATATAAATATTTGTCTCCATGCTTAAAGGTAAGCATCTCACCAGGTGAGTAACAAAGATTGTAAACCTCCTTGTCCCTCATCTGATGAGATTATTACTTTAAGCATCGAAACAATTATGTGTCTCTGTAGTGATTACTTGTTTGTCCGTACGTGACAACTTATATATATATATATATATATATATATATATATATATATATATATATATATATATATATATATATACAGAGAGAGAGAAAATTTACACATCACACTCATATATATGTGTGTGTGTGTGTTTGTGTGTGATGTATAAATTGTATCCTTATTATATTTTTAATTTTGAGCACACACGAAGATTAGTTTTGGTTTTTCGACTGCACAATATAGCAGGTTTAGATAGGCAGAGTTTGTAAGAAAAAAAAAGCACCATCACGCAATTCACTCCGTCTGAAACTGGCAAAAGGTATGCCCTAATGCTTGGCATTTGCACCGGACGCTCTAATACGAACATTTCAGTGCGTTGTTTGTCAATCCAAGGAAAGTGTAGAAAATTTGAAAAGGGTTTGATAAGTCCAATTACGAATACACATCAGCTGGGAATGATTCTGATTGCTTTCATATGAAAAGGACTTCTGAATTTGTCGCTGATGACCTCTGCCTCATCACGACGTCTACATCAAGTACCTTGAGGAGGTAGTGCTTCTTTGGTCAAGAGGGTGTCTGATAAAAAATAAAAAAACTAAAAAAAAAAAATATGTCTGTAGGCAGGACTCTACATCAAGTAACACATGCAGGCGAAGAAAGGCATGCTTGTCAGAGAATATCTGCAACAACATCAAACCGCACATCTAGCGAACTAACTCCCCAGACTGCAATCATCTTTTTTATCATACGTGGTGTGCATGTGAGAGACAGACCAACGAAACACTTTGTAACACCAATGATGAACTGAAATTAAAGATTATGCTAGCATTCACTAACTAAAACATAGAAAGTTTCCTGAAGAGCGGCAGTAGATTAAGAAATCGTCTGGAGGCCGTGGTTAAAGTCCACGGCGATTCCATTGTCTAAATTTACCATTTGTATTTCTAGATATTTTTGTGTAATTTTGGTAAATATATGTGGTAAAACGAGATGTCAGTGTTATTTTTATTTTTGGTAATTCAAACGCCAATGTATCCATCTCACCCCGTTATCTATCTATCTATATGCAATGGAATTGTATATTATATACTTATATTAGGCTGGTGCAAAAATAGTGTCGTTTTTTGACGTTAAAAATACGTCAAAAACGACATTATTTTTGGCACCAACCTAATAATTCTATTATATATATGATTGATAAATTGACTCAGGCGGACCATCATTAAATATTGTTTTTAAATATATACAAAAACGTAAACCAGAAAAAGTTTTATTTTATTAATATGTCATATACCGGAGTAAATAATTATTTATCATTGTAAAATATATAACATGCTCCTTGACAATGTGTAATCTTCGACAATCTTTGTCTCGTTATTTTTGATAATTTGTCTACTCTTTCCAATGTAACGTTTCTTGAAGCTTCTTTTTATCGCTTTTCAAATATCTGTTTTATTACTTAAATATAGCTTACACTTTTAATGATGAACCTCATTCTATCACATTAATATGTGAAAAGGCCGGAGGCCATTCCAATAATTTGGTATCTTTGAAACCTTTATGACAAGGCAGACAATAGCCACTCTTGCAGGTGGTAAAAGAACATTGTTTTGCAAGAATATATTCTTTCTTTCCCTGAAGCTGAAATCTTGAATCGTCCCAAATAAATTAGTCTTTTCCAATAAACTTCAATAATTCTCTGCCTTTTGTCTTGACGCCAAAATCAGATTTCAAAAGACATAGAATTTATTGTCTACAACTCAAGCCTAGATACTTACGCCCTCTTCTGACTTATTGCGTATTGCCATGAAGCAGCCACAAATCTAGCGCTGCCATTATATATCCTTTTATCGTTAAAATTAGAGTTCAGAAGTTAGTTGCCATCTTCTCGAAATTTTCTCTTCCTGATGTTTACTTAAACGCCCTACAGCTTGTCTGAAGTTATTATGCAAATCAAATAAACCTCAATAACTCAACAAGTTCTGAAACAATATTTGTCAAATTTAAACTCGTCCATTTCCTCCCTTAGTAAAAAGTTTTCTGTAATTTTTAATGGTTAATTTTAAGATATTTGGAATTTACGAAAATTGATTGATTGAAGTTAATATGCAAACTAATATTAGCTTAAGACCGCTAAAATCTAATAAAAATATTTTTTTTTTCTTTTTGTCCATATGTAGAAACCCGTGGGGAAACTTAAACGTGATGTAACGATTGACAAGATTGTCTTATTAGAACAGTTACAACTTCTGTAGTAAGATTGATCCTGAGTTGGCTCCCTATAATATCCGGAGTTTTGCCACATACGGTTAGAAAATCATTTGGGTACATCGGCGTGGGAGTGTTAGGGACGCCTTCCCTTGTCATACCATCACTTCTCCTGTGTCTTAGGCTGAACGCCGTCGTAAGCCATGGAATCAATCGAATTTCCTCAGAGCGTGTCGAGCGGTCCTTCGAGGCATTCCTCGGTCCATTGACCTTTAACAGCCTAGGAGATTATTGTATTGAGAATAAGTGGAAACGGCTCACGAATCTTCTCTGTGGGTGGCTAGGCTTGTCGGCGATCGAGTTGCTACTTTCTGGTTTTGGGCGCCAGCGGCGGATTACCTCATCAACTTTCAGAGGGGGAAAGTCGGAATTGCCCGACGTTTATTTGTGTAAGCTTGGTCTAGAGGAGACGACTTTTACTATTGTCCTCTGGTGCGCCCGTTCTGGTACTATGGCGGATCGTATTGATCCTAAACATCTTGTGTCCGTCTGTCTCGCGTACGCGTGCTATAATGAGTCGTTTCAGTTCTTCAGAGTTAAACAAATGGTGTTTCTCACGATGCTACCCGTGCCAAGAATGGTGATATGAACGTCGTGAATGGAGGCAATCTTCCGATACGAACACTATTCACATCTAGTTTTGGCCGGGGTTTTTGCATTAGCACAAGATGAAGATCAGAACGGATAAAACACGTTTATTATAGACGGTTTTCGAGTAAAACTGGCAAACTTAGAGCAAGTGAATGGGGCCAAACTTGATTTTCTTTTTATAAGTCCCTTTTGAGACAACAGGTCGGTTTCCTATGACCACTACCTTGATTAAGTTAGACACTCTTTGTTTACATAGTTAAGTGATTAAATGTTGTTTCTAGCTTGTTCCTAGCTCTCTCTGTTGTTATGATTCACGCCAAGATTATCAATCTCCCCAGTTTTTGTCCCAGTTTTTTATATCGATTCTTTCAGCCTTTGTTTTTTACACTTCGTCATTTATTTGGTTCCTTCCCTCTCCATTCTTTAGTGTGCTTCTTGATTCTGTCTAATGCCAGAATACAGCGACCGATCCTATTATTTTTGGTATGTTATTTTTTGTTTGAAATTTTGTTATATATTATTTTTTGTTTTCTTGGTACATTCTCTCCTCTCATTTCATGAGCATATATTTGTATATATTTTCATAAGAACGAAAGAAAGCCATTGAAACTGTCTGTTAATGAAATTTTATTTCATTTTTTTGTAGGTTTCCTGTCAAATCGTGGTATTGTGTGATATGTAGTATTTAAGAGTGATGGGTGAGTTCATTTGGTGAATCAGAAAATTGTAATGAATGAATGAGACTTGAATGTGATTAGCTAGGTCGAAGATAGAAAGTATCGACTAGCCTTACGCTTCTTCCCCTTTAGCCATAGGCCGCAATTATTTCAGTTAAAGTAATAAATATATATTTCAAAACATGGAAATAATAAAGTTATTGAGTGATGGAATGTCTATATAAGAGATCAAATGTACTTAGCAAACATCATTGAGCGATAAAGAAGGCTGTTGAAAATATAAGTTGAGGACTCAAAGTAAAGGAAAATGCTTTAAGAACTTGAATGATCGAGATAAATATAAGGAAAAGCGAGTTATATTGAAACAACCTTTTTTGACCAGTGATCTGATCTTTGAAGAGGATGGAATTGAGGGTCTCATGTAGGACTAAGTTGTAGAATAATTTGTGAATTGGAATCTGTAAAAAGTATTTTAGGAAAATTCCTCTCACTAAAAAAATATTTTAAAGCATGAAATTGGGCCAAGAAATACGTGAAAATTGACTTTTCTTAAGTAATTTCATGTGACATTTGATGGGTGGACGAACAGATGGATTATGCTGAAAAAACAAAAAACAAAAACAATCAAGGTGGCTGTAGTCTTACGATATGGGCTGGAATTGTCGATCAAGCCATTATTGGATCATTGTAAGGTGATAAACAAATTGGACTGAACTGTGCTAACTATTGCCATATCATGAACATAATTTTTTTGTATTGTACAAGTCCCAATCATTGTGTTTCAAAGTGAAATTTGTATTTATACACGACATAGCTCCTTCTCATATATCTAAGATTAACCGCGAATTCTTTGAGTATAACAGATTTATAGAATTGAAGATAATAGAATGACCACGATCAAATCCTAATCTGAATCCATTCGAAAATCTATGGTCAATTATGAAGATGAAATCATATGAAGCTGGCAAGCAATATAACAGCAAAGCAGACCTATGGAAAGCAATTAAAAAAATCATAAGTTAACCACGCCGAAGTTAAAAAAAAATACTAAAATCAATGTATAATAAATTACTGGCTGTTATGGATAAGAATGATCACTGCATAAAAATGAAAAAGTTTCAAAGACATATATATATATATGTGTGTTTTTATTCATATAGCTGCTGATTATTTTTACTAACTTTTTATTGAAACATTATGCGATTATTTGGTTTTGCCTAATAACGTCTGACGACGGCTTTTTAGAATACATCAAATAATTTCATCAAAACATATTGGTACAACCTAACATTTTAACTGAGGCTTTGATTTGACATCTAAATAAATTATCTAAGGTATGACATTTTTTTAAACTAAATTTGAATACTAATATCCAGCTTTTTTTTTCTTCCTGTGTACGTTCGCCACTTCAGTTTCTGCAAATATTTTCTTTCTGGCGAATTTAATTTACTTCAATATTATTCTTTTGCTTATAATTTTTCAATACCTCTCCCCTTAATAATATTTCGTCAGTTTCTTTCGTTCACAGTAAACCGTCTTTATGGTTTAATCATTTTGCTTGTGGCGAAAAAATGTAAAAACAAAAAAAGGTTCATGCTAAGCTAATTACGCATACTTCTTTATAATTTACTTTTTCAGATATTTAAGCTTTTGTCATAATAATCGTCTAACCATCGCCAGCCGAAAATGTATGGTGTAACATTATCTAATACAAATATTAATTAATTCTGGTTTTGATATACTCAAGTAAATTTGGAAATTTTTTTTATTAGGGGACATGTATTTCCATTGTGTATATAAACTTTAACATAAAAACTGTATAGATAGTCTTAGTTAGTAAGGCTGATAATGTTTTCTATGCAGTGCGTATGATTTGTATAACAACTTTTGAAAGTATATTTTTCTATACTCATAAAATATATCATGTTTTATTTTTTTTACGCGAATGTTATCCTTGTCTATTATTAAACGTTGCTTCATTCTTTGTTTTCATTTTTGTAATAAAGACGAATTAAAAATTATCATCAATTTCATACTTAAATTGATGCTATAAATATTTAAATGTGTTTTGTCTATGTTGGCCATCGACAGTATAAACAAAAGAATAGGAAACATCGCACCAAAAGAAAGGTTTTGATAAAAACCATTATATATATATATATATATATATATATATATATATATATATATATATATATATACTTTTAAGAAAGAGTTATTATTCTTTCTTGAGTTTATGTAATCAAATTCTTTCATTATTTCAGTTTTGTTATTTACATTCATTGTTGTACATCATTTAATCAGATCGTATTTCTGGTTCATTTTCTTCCAGGTGATTTGCGATCTTATAATCGGCAGCGAAATCTTGAAGCCTTTGATTCTTTTAAATACTTTTTTTTCTGGAGAACTGCATTGTATAGCTTTCGTTGAATATATAGGAACATCATATTTTTTTTCTCTCAGGACCAAATAAGCAAATACATTTTTTTTAAATTTTATTATCATCCTTTTCCTACTACATCTACTCCTACTATTACTAACAATAATACAGCACATAATCCTTCTATTCATATGATTTACTATAAATCTTCCGCTTCTTTTCTTTTTCTTCTTCAGCACTAAATATGTCTATGGGACATGAGGAATCATATTGTCTTTCAAATTACTATTCTAATTAAGTTTTACCAGTTAATATTCCTACCGATTGTAATCTACCTTTTATCTTTCTTGCAAGATATATTAACTCCTTCTTCCAAATGTATTTTTAAATAAAACTAAACAACTTTCCATAAAAATGTCCAATTTAATTCACCTGGTTTTATACAACCATATCAATATTTCTTACCCGAAAATCTACCTATTATTACTCATAGAGGTATTCCTTATACATTTAAACGTATTTCCCAATGTTCTGTTTTTATACTTGAGCAAATAATGGATATGAAAATTAAATTTAATATTATGGCATACGATTCTAAATTTATTTTCTTATTCTTTTGGTGACGTCCCGCACAAGAAATAATCCAAAATATATTTATGGTAAAAGCGAAGTTAAAACACACCGGATATTTTCAGAGTAAGTGAAATAGAGGTGAGCAGCCAGTAACTTACATAAAAAGTGTTTCTTTTTTTTCTACGTATTTGGTTATTTGCATTATTAATTAATGTTTATCGAATAACCGAAACCATATCCACCCACTAAAATGGATAGCATTGTAACTGGAATGGAAAATAACCATATATTCTAGACTTTGACGCTACTGGTCATTCGAATAACATAGTAGCAAGACCGAAATAAGCTACTAAAACCTATTTTCCGGAAAAAAATATTAAAAAGAGGTACTTTATGAATTACAACCGACATTGAAATTGTTTATTCGGTGAATGAATGTCAATTTTCCTAATGATGAAACGATTATTATTAAACATTACTATAAGAATACTCCATTATTACAATCATCATAGATATAATGTAAATAGGGAGATGCCGACAAATACTAGACAAATCAAATGTAATGCCGAAAATAAAATCGAAAAGTTCATTAGTAACAAACACTGAATCTCTAGGTTTCTATTTAGTATTAATCCTTTACATCGTAGTGAATATCGAACAATGAAGATATGAATTCAGGATGATTAGAATACCATGGACGATCATGTAATTAACGAGAATGATTCAAGGAAAATGGTAGGGCAAAATAAAATTATAATTAGAAAGAGTCAACTGAAATATTTGTACATATAGTAAGGAAAGTGTGTTTCGTGAAATTGAGACGCGTAGGACAAAAAGAAAGCAAGAGATGTAAAGACAAAAATCGGAAAATCTATTCAGTGAGCTTGTATAACTGGATGGCAGGAGTGTGAGAAATAGTAAAAAAAAAAAAAAAAACAATTATTTTGACCGACTAAGGATAGCAATTTTTGAAGAATCATGAGGACAGAATACGATACTTGAGAAAAGGGAATGCTTAAATAATTTGAATTTTTACGATACAGAATTTTTAGTATATGATATTAAAATGTATTATTTTTATACATTAAATTCTGGGTCAAATATTTTTGGCACTCTCATTATAAAGATTCATATATACTTGTTAAACATGTTATTTCATAATGACATCCACGTGTAAAAATGTACATTTTTAGGTGTATTCAAATGTGAAACCTATTATCATATTCGATTCGTAGGAAAGTGTTATATTCCAGTTTTACATCCATCCGTGAAAGGAATCCGATCTCTAGCAGTCAGTTTTAACAAAATTTGAAACTGACGAGAATAGAAGAGCACAATGTTCATATTAAATGAAATTTTAAATTCGAATGAATTTTTAAAGAAATTTTTTAAATCAATTCACTCCAGTAAGGCGGGGGTGCTACTAGAACGAAAGAGGTTACAGAGTTTTGAGAACAAGAATATAGAGGCGTATATGAGGAAAGGATACAGAGAAGGACTGGGAACAAGATCAATGTTTCAGAAGATGTCCATTGACATTACACTTGCGTCTTTGAAGATTATAGTTATCCGGGAAAGAAGCAAGAAAAATGGAGTTCCACAGACGGAAAGTGCGAAAGAAGAAGCTGTGTGAGTAGAGGTGAAATTTACATTTAACCGTTTCGATAGTGTAAGGGTGGGCCACGATGGCAGCATAGTAGCGCGCTTAAATTCATGCAATCTGGAAATTAACGAATGTAGCTCGTTCGAACAGTTGCAGTGAAAATACTTGTAGAAGAGGCAGAGGGAAGCCACGGTACGTCTGAGAAAGGAACCGTAGACAAGATGTCAGATCAGGACCTATCTCACTTCATATGCGTCTCTCACCTATTTATTTCCATATAAATAAGGAATATAGGAAGCGTAATAATAACGCTATTACAAGTTGTGTTAATTAAAAACCGCTAATTTGTCAGAGTGCCGTGGCCTTTCACATTCAATTAGACCATCAGATCGAGACAATACTTGTGTTTTGAGATCTCTTCAAGCCGTCCATGATGCATCTTGCCGCTTACATCATGATGCGCGTATATCCTCTTAACATTCCGTAAAGTCTCATTGATGAATAGCAGTGGGTTCGATTTTCAGCATCGAGGAATTGAATAACATGCAACAATTTCATATGCATTTTCAATACCTGATTCTATTGAGAAGATCCAGGACAAAGTAACATATATACGGCAAGGCTCATCTTCATCTACAATGGATTGTAGATGAAGATGAAATCTTAGACCTTAATCCACAGAGCATTTCGGTTAGAAAAATAGCATCTATACGTGTTCATCTATCTATCACACTCTCTCACCCTATATCTCTACCTATCACTTGCATTCTTTTCGTTATCTATTTCATTTCGTTTATCTATCTATCTATCTATCTATCTATCTATCTATCTATCGTACCTATTCTATTGTAATAGACTCTCCCACAGATAATAAGTAGTAGTAGCAGTGGCCAGTTCGGCTCAGTGGTGCTGAGTGAGTAAGTCGATTTCGGACATTGAAGTACCAACCATCAAAACTAGATTGCTGCGTCATTAACTCTTATTTCAAGTTCCTAACGTTTTGTACGTCGAACCTAATTTATAACGACTTATTGAAATACAAGCCTCCACTGTGAAAACTAATCTACAACACTATCTATCTAACTAACTAAAGAGTTGTTACAGTCTGTTATATTCCATGCCGTCGTTACTTATATAATATGGCCGGAATATTTAGTTCAAGGATGAAATACACTGTCCTCCCTTGCTGTTTACCTCAGTTTCCACGCTTTTTACTTTAATTAACCACAGTTAAGTAATGATTACAGCATAACTTAAAACAATAATTGTGTTATATCTATCTACATATCTATCACTATATATAAGTTATAAAATAATTTAGGCAGTATTTATTGGTGTTAGGTTTTAATAAAGTTTTACCTCACCTATCAATATCTATATATATATATATATATATATATATATATATATATATATATAGAGAGAGAGAGAGAGAGAGAAAGAGAGAGAGAGAGGGGGAGAGAGAGAGAAACATAGAGATAATGAGAGATATTATATATAAAATTGTTAATGTCAATATTTTTAATCTGATACCGCATGTCAAATATCTCCTTTTACGGTTGAAATATGTCTCCTTAACTCTTTACCCTATTCGCTAGGTTATCCGTCATTTAAGCTTTTCCATTATAAACTATTGTATTATTAATTGCCTGGGTTAGACTATAGAAACCAATACGTCAGGAAAACGACAAATTATGATTGTATTTATATACCGCTTTTCCTACGGGTTACAAGGGTCGTTGCAATATAATTTCCTTCTTTGTTCACGGCTTCAATTCATAACACATACTGCTTCTTTTATTCATATATTTAAACAACTTATACTTGCAAGCGAGCCGGAAGTCCCAGCTGCCATAAGCTTCCAAATTATAGGAGTTTGCACCAGAAAGATACCTTTGTGATTTTATAGGTTATTTGGCAAATGGTTTCAAGCCAGTGTTGTTTCTGTCACGGTTTTGGAAATAACTTGCCTATTTATTTCACTCCGTATGTTCTGATGTCAGAAAAGGAGACCATAAATTTTAACGTTGTTTAATTCATATTGCAATCAATAAAAGCGCCGTACCATTCTTCGATGTGCTGATTAATTTTCTTCGTGTCGAATCTGAATTGTTGTCGACTACATTTTATTGCTTGGCCTTGTCAATGCAGTTCTCATCATGTTGGAAGATAGATGCAATAATTATTGTCTTGATCGTTGCCATGTCGATGATTCACTAAATTCAATTAAAGACGACGAAAACGCGTCCAGAATTTAGAGGAAAACACGCTTAAAGTTAGTAAACGTTGTCTGTATAGTGTTGCTGGTCAAACACCTCCTAACTTGCCCGATAATCAGAAAGTTTAATGCATGTGTACAAATTCTTTTTTGTCGTTTTCAAAAAGCATTAGCTTTATAGATAAACACAAGGTTGACATTTGATAAGAATAACAAATGAATTCCTTGCACTCTCAATAAACACTATTACTATATTTCTAATAACGTTACAATTGTGGATCCAATTTACCGTAATTTTATAAAGCCGATTTTTTTTCTCATAGAATATTAACTGCTTTGACAGTGATATATACGTGACCTGTCCTAAGGGATACAAAAATGGATTTTACATTCACCGTCATACCAGAGTATCAGAGAAGCCGTATGTATCAGAAGATCGACATTGAATTAGCCTAATAACAATTAAGTTCAGATCTGCACCACATACGCAGTCGGTCGGCAGATTTGCACTTCAAATGATGTCACGTAAGTTTCTCTTGCATCATCATCATTAAACGATTCCACGTTTGAAGAAAGCGCACACGGACACAAACATGTATTATTATTATATTTTCATACCTCTCTGCGAACTGTTCTCCGTGTTCTGAATAGCAACATGGTTTCCTAGACGTAGCCACTTCATGTTCGCCATTTGGCCTCTATTTAAACTTATGCCATTTGCATAAGTTACTACAATTATATTATCTACAAATTTCGCAGATGATTAAATAATTGTTTTACGTATGGGATATTTCGTTAAGTGTTCTTATAGATCTTTATACAGCAACATTTTCTGATAATTATTTAGCGCAGGTATTCTCAACTGCCGTGCCACGATACATTAGTGTGCGATCCTCTTGAATGTACTTCGAAATATTATTAACTGAAAAAGATATGAGCGTCTGCTTATCCTACATGAAACCACTGACGAATTCTGAAAAAAAAATCAGGCACAGGTTTCACACTAAATTAATATTTTTTAGGGTAATTTTGAAAATGTTTTATTTCATAACATTTAAATGTATATCCTTTAAAATTTTTGTGTCCGTGATGTTTTCATTTGCTCCTAGGCGTGCTCTTGAGAAACATTGAATTAGACTAATTTTGTCTTAATTCGTATTTACTATAGCTAGTTTCAATATGCAAATAAATATTTAACTTATATGTAGTAAATATTCCATGTAGTACATTATAAATCTGGCATATTTACTAAAGATTGAAATATGAATAACACTTCTAAAATCGCACGATTATGTTCTTAAAGCATCTTTTCCTGGACAGATTCCGAATCCTTCAACATTCTAATATCTCCTAGCAAAAATCTTCGGATTGCTTAGTTTTGCTTAGTTATAGTTAACACTTTTGGTGATTCTTTGCCTATGAGCAGATTCTATTTAAGTCGTGCTTTGATTAAAATATTGTTTATCACTCAGAATTCGCCTAGAAGCCATTTCCTGAAACTTTGAGAGCTATGCGTTCTCTTGCCCACGGAGACTCCGTTTACATAATCACATAAAATGACTTGTGCTCTGTTGCGCTGAAACTTCAATGGAATAGTAGTTAGATTAAGGCTAATGTAAAAGGGTAACCTTTGAATAAAGTTAGTTTTATCCCAGAGCCAAACTTTTGCAGAATTTAATAAAGAAAAGCCCCGTTAGCAATTGTTTGAGAGACTAACATGTCAACTTGCGTATCAACGTTTTGGGCTTGGTCAATGTAATACAAAATAAGATATTCTTTTAAAAAGAGGGTAATTAGTTTGATAGCACTTGAAAAGAGGAAGTTATGTGTCTGCGAATGATTTTCAAAAATAATTCTTCTTATCACGTGGATAATGGGAGAAATCTCTCTTGAAATTCAGAATTGCCAATAAAATTTACATTATGCAAAGAAATAGATTATAAGATTATTCAGCTACACGCCTGGTCGTGGAACCCACAAACCTCCCAATCTTTTATGGATAAAATTAGATCATTATTGCTTATTCTGTATTGCGTTAATGTTTCTGTATTAAGCGGAAAATAATAACTTCATAATATGTATTCTTCAAAGTAGTATAAATTTTAAATATATTTTAATTATTAATTATTGAGAAATTAAAACCTTAACTCAATCACAGAACAAGACCAATATGTATTTTTCAACCGTTTTCAAACCTGTCTTCTGCATAATCATAGGCGTACTTCCTGATTTAGAGTAGTGGACATAATTGTAGTATACATTTGAGTTATATTAACGTTAAAATTTCGAGTTTAGATTTTAAATCATTGTTGAATATATGCGTATATTCTTAAACTAAAAGTAATTATGTATGATTAACAAATGACTTGGAAGACAACATGATATGCACAACACTAGTTTCATTTTGAAAAATAAAGTGATTTTTAAAATTATAGTTTGGAAGTTTACAATAAACGTTTTAATCAATATAATACTATTGGAAGTGACCTAACACTTGGAATTGTTTTATACAGAAAGGCTGTTGAAAATAACGAAAGCAATTTATTCCTAGCGGAAATATCTGCAGAATTAACGTGTTCGAATTGATTTTAACATATATAACATCTTACATTATTCCAGTATGGTTTTCTGAATTTTTGTTAGTTTTTCAAATTTTAAATCATCCAGGTTTTTGCAAATAATTCGCATCACTTCCAGCCCATTATTCTTTTCTCTTTTAGGCAAATAAAAGAAACGAGTGTCAAACCTACTTCATGATGTCTCCATTATACTTGGTGAGACATAGGTCAGTTTAAGTATCTCGCCACCAGCTAAATTCCATATTTTAGGGGAAACGACTAGCAATTTTGCCAATAATTATTTCCATCACAAAATCGCGAAGTTAATATCATGAGGAACATTATTTTTTTATTCTTTATTTTCGGAGAAATTCATATTTAGATACTGAATTTGTACTAACACATCACTGAAACTGAGAAAACAGGGATAAATTGTTTACCTGATCAAGAAAGGTAAAATAAAAGTTTTAAAATATATTGTGATACAACTTTTTAAAACCTATGTTCACTTTATTAATATGGTTTATATATCAGGGATCATATTCTGAAACATTCAAATATACAGATTTCCAAGGTCAACAGAATAACATTTTTTTAAGTAGAATGTGATTACTAAAGTAAGTTCGGAGTAGAAAATCTTATATGTGGGCAGTCACGTTACGTCGCTCGATGTGAATAAGATTTTGCAAGATGTTGCTATAAATCACTATAAATGATATATGTTTAGAAAACTTAATGCACGCTAACCGTAATAACGTTTTTGAATCAGAAAATATGACAAAGAGATAATGATTAATAGAAAGAGAGATAGATAGATAGATAGATAGATAGAGAGAGAGAGAGAGAGAGAGAGAGAGAGAGAGAGAGAGAGAGAGATTTACTGGGAGGTTCAAGAAAAGAAGTCATGCCAAAGACATGAAGATGGGAGATGGGTTTAGTGAAAATACTTATATTTTCTTTGAGTTAAAAACATCCTAAAATAAGAAATTACAACGGAGTGAATAGGAAAATAACAGAAATATTCTGGTGCAGTAGAAGTTATCTAGGTATAAAGTAAAATCAGCAGAGAGAGTTCAAATCCCTTCAGAGAAAGTTGATTTTGCTTGATACTAAGTCCCCGCAGAAAAGTATGAAACAAATTTCTACCAACGACTTATGATTTAAATAGCAGCTATTAGGTGCACTTTGTTCTTGATACATCTGTTAGTCTAATTTCTAAACTAAACTCAAGAAACTTGCAAACACGATCCAGCTTGATAGTGTAAAGACCATTTTACACTATGTTTGAAAGACTTGAGAAATGGCTGAATCCAAAATAGCTAAAAAAATTGTTTAAATAAAAATTAAACTTAAATTTTTAACACAAATATAAACGATTTTATGATCCAGATACTGACAAGCACAATTTTACTATTTACATATTAGTAAAACCGATACTGTAATTTTCTTAAAACTCTTTCTGCTTGAATTCAATAAGGGTCACTGAACATTCAACCAGAGGATGTATGTCTAAATTTAATGATAGAAGAATGTTTTAAAAATAAAAAAAAGATTAGACGTGAACATTATGAGAAAAAAGAGGATAGTAAATTATTGACAGTTGATTGAAGATATTAAATTGTAGTTTGCAGACAAGCAACCATGCATTAGTGTTTGTTCAGGAAAAAAAAATCTCTCTGAGAGTATGTTTTTTCTTAAATTGGGAAGACAAAACGAATATGCGTATATCGTCACCGTGAAGAATTGTCAGTAGCCTGGTTGTAAATATCTGGATTAGAATGACCTGAATATTTTCCATGGGCATTTCAATAAGTTAACAAAAGTCTTGGACTTTTTCCGCTCTCGGTAAGATGTTGCATGCTGAGAAAAAAAAAGATTCTGTCACAAATCCGCGTAAACTGTTTTTAAATCTATCAAAGCAGGAAAATGAAGACTGAAAAATTCTAGCATAGACATGGCAGCAATAACATGCACTTCTTGGAGAGATAGTATGAAGTGGCTACTTTTCCCGCATTCTTAGTAATGTATAAATATATAAGTTTAACTCAAGATCTGTAATGAATGCACAACATAATAAAAATTCAAATGCCAAATTTAATGCCTCCATTTTGAAAGCTGTTTTTATAATATTCCATTTTCATGTACAGAAAAATAGATGAAATAATGAACAAACCTTTTCATAAAGTGTTATATAACTATATAAACTTCTTCAAATACCTGTAATAAAATTAATGTACGTCTTACTATATATATTTCTATCTGTAAATCCATCCGTCAAACCACCCTCCAACCCCTTATTTTCTAGATATGTGTATAGCTTCTATTTTTTGTATCTACTATGAAAATACACTCCATTATTTTACATTCTTCATCGCTTATCCAAAATTGTTTATAATTTAACATCTTATTCTTTGTTCGGCATTCAAAGAATTTATATTAATTCCACGCCCTATTTATCGTAATTCGGTTTAATTTCATCGTCCTCTCAATACATTCGTTTCGTTTTCTTTATTTCATTTATTTGATTTTAAATGTCGATATGATCATATTTGAAATAAAATCTGATGAATAGCTTTAGACAAATAAGCGATTCCAGATTGCCCTATATTCATAATGGGAGATAGATATTCTGCGTTGCATTTAGAACAAAAGATATATGATGACCTCTTTTCGACAAAGATAACTTTAAATGAGGAATGCGATTTTAAAGTGTGTTCTTGGCAATTGTATTCCTTTGATATACCTCACATACACTTTTACTTTCTCGCTAGATCTTCACGTAACGAAGACCTTTGATAATAGACTTATCTAAGAATGCTTTTTCGTACGCCAGAACTCACAATGAATCCATAACGAACACCTGTCAGTCGTAAATAATTTGAGTCTATTATTTGCTTACTCAGCAGTCCTTGCGAAATGCTATAAAATGAATAATAGCGCTTTGGATTTGAAAGATTATTAAGTACTAGAAATGCTGGAGAAGATTTTGCCGTTTTCCAATTTGAATTTCCTGAAAATTGAATAATGTCATTGCGGCATCCATAATTATAAAACACCAATTTATTCCCTCGTTAAATGTTTAAATGTTTGAGCTTAACATCTTTATCAAGATATTACATTAACAATAAAAAAAAATATTAATGCATGTCATTATTTAAATAAGTATGATTGTATAAATAAGAATATTAAAATTGACAAGATTTTACATTTCACAGAAACGCAATTTAAACATACAATACTGATGTTATCTAATATATCGCCATGTTCTTTCTTTCTTTTTTCTTTCTTTTTCAAGGGATGTCACTCCTTTCAATAATGATGCTGACTTTATCCTCTGACATACACCTGCTCACAGAACAGGATGGGACTCCCTATCATGGCTGCCGCTTGATTAGTGATTAAACTGGGGCTGACAATGCTGCTTCTACCTGGCATTATCACAAAGGTGACAAGAGTAAAAGTATTGGGTCACATAAGAGGAAAGAAGCAAGAAATTCAGTTGGCTAGTTTTGAAAATATGACGTAACTATATTATGCTATTAAGATGACCACACACTCGTGTGATGATAAAGATTCTTCAAACTAATAAATCGAGTTCGATTATGATGATGCAACATCAATATGTCATGGTTCATTCTAGCAATGAATATCTCACACATGTTACTACTAAGACTGGACACGGAGACCTGATTGACAAAACTATTCACAAATTTCTGGTAGGCAAAATTCTAACCCAGAAGACTCAGACAAAATTATAACCCAGAAGACTCAGCCACGAGGTGAAATGAGTAGTCATTACCGTAATAAATTCTAGTGATTCAAAGTGGTTCTACATCAAGAAGCGTCCTTACGTAACACACAGCTGAAAGAACGTATTCTGATCCCTGCTATATAGGGCAAAAAAACCTGAATAGTAATGAGTAAACTATAGTGAAGAAGACTGTCCCGGGAAGTGCACACTTCACCCACACGTATCAACATATATTTTTGATATATGTGCCGCTGAGGACTTTAATGTTAGAGAAAAAGCTGTCTCAATGTTAAGAAAATTATGAGTAGCAGCAGGTGGAAGAATGCTCTGACTGATTGGATGAATAGGAAGAAATTCTGTTGCTGCTGTTGACGAAGATTTGTTAAACTACATTTATGATGATGATGACAGTGAAGGTGGAGATGGGAATGATGATTTGCCTCCTGTAGTCAACATTATAAAACTGTTAACTTCTAAAGTGGTACGAAAAAAAATATCATTCCCTAATTAAATGGATGAATTAACTCAAGACTGATCCTCTTTACATTGCTTTCTATCAGATCAACAGGTTAATCACATTCCTGAGACACAATTATTAAGGCTCAAGTTGCCAAACTGTACTTAGGTGGTCGAAAGAATGATACACGTGATTAGTGATGCTTACACTGAAGGGACGGAATGCAAAGCGAAAGCTGGATATTTTAGGCAAAATTTGTTGTTGAGGAAAATTATGACGAGGTTATGCACAAAATCAGATTTCACTATTAGCTTGTAATGTTTAATATGATGTACCTCTTAAATTATATTGGAATGAAATTGATTTCACCGATGTACAATTTCTTATTATGCAGGCAAAGAAAAACGAGACCTATATTTTGTGTACAGTAAAAATTGATGAAATATCGATCGCGGTGTTGCAAGGGAAGCGACCATGAAATGGCCTGAAATTTTTCAGTGTTTGTTACAATCATACAAATGTTACCTGAATAGTGCGGCTTGCAATTCAAAAGAAAGTTTTTTTTTTGACTGTTCCTTGATATTTAACTATAGTATCCGGAATGGGTAACTATGTGTTATACAAGAAATGCACAAGACCATATCACCAATACAGTTCTGTAACGTTTCAAGGAACTAATGATTAAAGACAAATCCGAACGTGGTTCTTAGCATAAGGAGATGTGGCGGATCAAAGCGATCAGACTTAATTTTGAAAACATCCTTCACTATCTGTCTATATTTCTGAGATGTAGTATTATGTACACAATTTACATTATTCGGACTATTGTCCTCACATTTGTTGCTATATTTATCACAACCTTTTGACCTTTGTACTCTCCGACCCTCTTCAAGTGGTTGGAATGACGAACTGAACTCTTTTGTCAATTATCTCTTGTTAATACCCCTCTCCAAATTCTCAACCGCTTTAACCACGTATTGAACTCACGCTCTTTGGGTCCTTTCACTGGATCTAAATAACGCCTTTATCCACTGTGCCATGTGTCCTTGAAGATATCTGTGCATGGATTTCTGGGTATTATAAATCTAATGTCTTCAGCAATCATTTTTACCAGTGCTCATATTGCAAATTTTGTAGTTATCATTGAATTTCTTTGACATCCATTAGATATGGCACGTAGAACTAGAACGGTCTACCTCAGCGAGCGAGGGTTCAGTTCGATATTCCAACCACCAGAAGAAGGCCGGAGCGTAGAACGTTCGAAACGTTGTGATAAATATGGCAACAAAATTGCGGACAATTGTCCGAATAATGTAAATAGAAAACATCCTTTACGAATAAACAAAATAGAATCAAATTAAATAGCCAGGGATACTCAGATACTGAACTCGCTAAAACGATGCTTTCAAATATTCATTAATATGTAAAATTAACTTCTATTTGACGTGAAGGAAAGTATTCAAGTAAAGGAGATTTTTTTCTTGCTAAAGATCTTTTTATTCACTTCACACGAATTACCTCGATAAAATCTAGATATAGCGATGTCGCTTCTTTCATATCATTATTTCTCTTAATTTTAATGGCAGGCCACGATTTTGTAAGAAAGGAAAATTAAATGAGCACGTAGTTAATATGCTCACATATAAATAAGTGTTATGTATCAGGATGTAGTAGTATAAAAAAATTACATCTTTTGTGAACTTTGAGAGTTTATCGATGCTTCGGGGAATTACCAATAACTAACATAATGTACAAAATTATTAAATTCCTATCAAATCCATCAATAATCTTGTGTTTTTTTTATAACCATGTATTGTACATTATTTTTATGAAATTTAAATGTAACGGGACAGAGAAAATTAAAGTTTAATTTCGTTAAATGCTTGACAATTATAAGAGAATAGACAGCCTTCGATATTGTTTAAAGTTATAAATTTAGGAACTTGACTGTTGTTTCGGTACAATTTGTTAACTTGTGTGAGTTGAATCAAAACTGAACTGGAAACATATAGAGTTCATAAGTGGTATCCACTTGGCCAATTACTCAATACATATTGGATGAAATCTATGTCTGGAATTGCACTTATTCTCGTAATTAAATAATGGCGAGGCACTTGCATGTAAATTACCAACTTTCGTATGCAAGACAGATAAGGTGAAAATCTTATTTATAGCTCGAATTTACTCTTCTTTCGTTAAATAGTTCCTTCGTGTACCGTTCATAGTTTTATTGATAATCTGTTGTTTTTTATCTTTTAAATTTATGAACGACGTACTTTGATAAGAGCTGCTTGAAAGGCTGGCCGCTTATGTGTATTTACACAGTTTTTGTATTTTTCGATTTTAACATCCAGCAATCTCCCTACTCCTTCCTGGTATTCTCCTTTTCACAAATTATGTAATATAAATATATTCTTCTATAGAATGAGAATAGTTCAATCTTATTTTTTATTATTATATTATTCTTATGTTATGAATGTAGTGGTAGACATAACGAAGAAATAAAACATTCAGTACAAAAGAGCCGGGTATATTTAACTGTCTTTAATTCGTTAAAATACAAATATGAAAAGAAATACTGAATAAACAAGTAACTCTATCAATATGTTGTAAAAATAAATGTACTGACAAAATATTAAAGATAAATATAGCAAAAGTCAATAAGAAACAATTATAAGCGAAAGAGATTCATTAACCGATATACGGATAACGTAAACCTATTCACAGCGAATATAGAATTGTAATCTTTTAATTTTAATAAAAGACATAGATGATAAAGATAATGCAATGGAAAGCAAAACAGAAAAATATATACGAAGAATAGTTTTTTGAGCAAATCGATCCCCAGGAATATACATGACTATATTTAAAAGCAGAAAATGAGTTGCATAAGCATATTTCAATCTGCAGTACAGCACAAATACAAAAGTCAAATTTTGAAAAGTAAACTTACCGAATTCTTTTTAAACTGACGACAATAAAATGATTCCTTAAAATCATTTAAAGGATGTGAAACACATACAAGGATCATGACTCGATTTTTTTCAGAGAAGTTCACCCTGCACAAAGATTGGGAGTTACTCAAGGTAGATGGTTACAGAGAACACGTTATAGTTTATGCCGGTATGTGGAGAAGATAAGGGTCACCCCCAGACTTAAACAGGTTTAGAATGTAATCATCGGGAAAACATACGTTTTATAGTCCGTTGCACAAAACAACAGATCGCATACAGAAGCTGGCCGAGAGGAACTTACTTCTCATCAGTTGACTGCTAATCGAAATACGCTAAGTTCTGAGAATTAATCAAGATTTTTTTCATCGTTTTTCTAAATAGCATCTATTCTTTTGTTTAAGTTAATTTTTCTCGCGTGAGCTTACTATAAAATGTTGTCAAATTTGTGGTATAACATTACAAATTAATTCTTTAAAATGCGTGGACACCATATTTGAAAATGTCGCGGAATTCTATAAATTCTCCATATTTTACTTAAGTCTGCAAAACAATATTTTATGAATATATCTTGCACAAATTTCTGACACGTGTTGAACCGATTAGTTGGATTTCCATGGTGCTAAATGCAGGACCAACTGCAAAATAAAACTGCATGATTTTAGTTGCATGATTACCATATTTGCTTACTAGGGAAAATCTACTAACACAAAAAGCAGTATAAAATGAGTAAATACTTTTTCCACCTTCTTTCTCTCTTTATACAAAGATGCCATAGGGAAAATATATGTTTTGTTTCCTTCCGCTATGCTACATGTACTGAGTACTAATAAACCCGCAGATATGAATCCTGACTCATCTTATTCCTACGGCAGTTTAGAGTATTTGCATGCTGTGCACATCATGCAAATAATCTAACGTGATAACCATACAAAGTCAAAAAATGATTCTTCTCAATATAGACATAAAATTAAATTAATTTGCATGTTATTCACACGAAATTACGAATTAGGGCATTTATTTAAACAGACATTTACATATGATTATTTTTTTTTTTACATTTGAGCTAATTAATTTGCTATAACAATAAAAATGTTTAGTTAAATATACTGTTATTTTGTTATTTCATTCCTATCTTCTGTTTGAGAAAACAATTTGTAGGGCCATACGACTATCCGCTATGATCTCTTCCTCATAAATATATCTCCTGTAAAATATCACCTAAAATTTCCTTCCAGCATCAATAATCACTCTGCCCTGAATAAAAAACTATCAAGTCCATTTCAGCATGTTCACTATTAAATTGAGCAATATTTTCTGGCATCAGTTTAAAGTGACTCTTTCTTTATGCCAGTATATCTATACTGTTGATGGAAAGTAACAAATGAACTGATATATTTTGGAAAATGTTCAGATTTTAATCTTATTCCGTAAAATATATAGTGTGATTTTGAATTGAGATGAATGTATAGAGATTAGAATTTTTCTTTCCAAGAGAAGACTGTTAAATTTGTCTGAGAGACGGAAAACTTTGTTATCGGGAAAGCTAAAACAAGAAAAAAAGAAGTGGGTGTTTATCCGTCCTCTCTGCAACTTAGATCTTTATCAGATCGGCTAGCCAATTCCCCATATTTTAATCTTATGCCAGGCTGAAATAGAATTCTTATGTAAATATTTATTCTCCATGATGGAAGATTTATTTTTAAGCTAGTCTTTAGAAAATTACCTTCATGCATTTTTTTTCTCAACACCTCGCACAACTGTCAAATTAAATGTCTAATACTATACCGAATTCATCTTTCGTAGCAAGATAGCACTTGGGTATTAATGAAAAAATAATTTTAATATTGTTTTCATTTCTGTTGTAAATGCCAATAATTAAAATGCTAAAGATAAAAACATTTATTTGATAGATATTATCACAATATTTTCATTACGATAGTTGACTTTGGTATTGACTGGCTAAAGCCCTTACTCTAGGATCCTTGGCGCTTAGAGGTAATCGATTTTCACATTTTGTAATTTGCAGGCGGTTTCTTTGTTTAGAAAGAAGGGGCATAACTGCGTTTGAAACCGCATTCAGCCAAATAGGAAGTTGGAAAGGCAATGAAGAACAGTTTGATAGATTCTTTCAGTATTAGATACCTTTCAGAAATTTATTTTTTAACTAATAGTGAATAATTTTTGAAAATAAAAAAAATGAATAAATGCCCACCCCAAAGAATATATGCACTGCTTCCCAAATGAAATAACAAAACTCTCAGTGCCCACTTTCAAAATAATAGCCTACAAGGGGCGCTAACGTTTAAGTTGAAAAATACTACTCTAGATTCACAATAAATAAATTATTTGATTATATCACTGCTAATCATAAAGTGACCTTGCGTGTACAGGAGTTTGGTAGACTAAGTGAATGTTTTGCAGATATTTAGTTTGTCTTGTACATGACTAAAATGATTACATATTTCTCACCGATGCAAGAAATCGATGTTCCCGTTCGTTGATTGTTTTTTAATGTTGAAATAGTTTCTTTCCATTAAAACGATTAGAGTTTGAAAATTGTATTCCATAGCTTCCTATTCGCTCGTCTGTTTTTTTTTATTTAACTATACGTAGAAATGCAAAGAATTTAATATTTTTTTAGGTAGAACATAAAACACAATTTAGATGATATCATTCGGTTTGCAAAAATAATTATTTCGTTTTACCCTCTTGTAAAAGAATATTTTGTCTGCATCATTCATGTCCCTGCGGGTATCAATTTGCCAGGATTATAATCAATTTACAATCAAAAAGAAAAAACATGGCAGGAACTACTTGTTTTTAATCTATTGTTTTAGTAACAGCGATAAAAGCAAACAGTTGCGTATTCATTGAGTTATGAAAACAACACTGTTGGAAATTGCAGGCAGAAATTTCACCATACCTCTTCGATTGATAGTTCTGTCCGTCAATCCGGTGGGCAGCAAAAAAGTTATTTTCGGAAAGCATCAATATTTTCAAATTAATTAATGAAGATTCTGCCTGGAATTAAAACGCCCGATCGATTTTTCGATTTTGTGTGTAAATGCGTTCAAATTTTGTGCGAAGATTGAATTTAGAGCAAAAGTAATTACGTTAAGTCGTGCTTGCTCGTCCAAAAGAAGCGCCACAGGACGTGCAGCAAGTGCCGATGTGGATTTATTTAATTTTACTCAGTCATTAAAAATATGATTCATTGATTAGAAACATAAAAATACAATAAAAAATGTAGTTAGAGCCGTCAGATAAAACGAAGAATGAGTCAGGCTTACCAGTGGGTATGGTTGTAGATGTGGACATGATGGAAATATAGAAAGAAATTTAAGCGATGGAAAAGATGTTGAAGAGAGGTAAGAGTAAAAGTAGTTGCTCTATTCGCCGAAATAGTTTTATTGTTAGAAATTATAAAGAGAGAATCACGAGGAATATTTTGCAAAGCTTTAACAATGCTGCATTTAAACATATACAAATTTCTGTCTGAATTTCTGTGTAGAGGAATTGTTATTTCTCGTAGAAAGAGTCGTGTCAATAGCCTAGAAGACAGAAATGTTTATAAAGTTGCTTTCTAGCGTTTTCCATGAATATTTTCGATGTAATTCTTCTGATGAACAATAATCTATAGTTGTTAGACTTTATGAATTTAAATACAGAAGAAGGAAATTACTGGAAAGTAATTGAAACTCAAATGATGCGAGCTGAATATGTAATGCTCCTCATGCCAATGACACTTCCACCGAGCTTCTCTACAACATATGACTTCACTGAATTTCTTTTGAATATTCATCTCGAATATACATTTAAAATGGGGTCATCAGGAGAGAATGTGCACCGTTTCGGGTCATTCCTCTGAATGGTTTCAGTTGCACACCGGCCCCCATCACTGATGTGTGGCCCCATTATAACGAGATATAAGTGTGTTGTAGATAAACTAGTTCAAATGGCTAATAGCGAAAATTGAAGTAAAACGTCGCATTATTTTACAGTTAAAATTGATAGATGTAACTATATTTTCTATGCTAAGTCTTCTCGCTTGTGAAACTCACTTCCGGTTTCTTGCTTTCAAGACCACTTAGATCTTCAAAAATTTAAATGCACTGTCAATTAGTATCTTCTTTCTTTCTTTAGTGTTGTTTCTCCTTAATAATGCTATTTATATCATATAGTCTAAAACGCAATAAGCTTTTACATCTTAGCGGCTGTACTGCCTTGCTTGGGGTGAAATGATTAAAAAAAAAGATTAAATTAACATGGTGTCTTGCACTTCTTCTGTGACTACTAATTAATTATACAAAGATTATCAAGAACAGCACCGCTTTTTTGCATGAACATTTAGTGGTGTTATTGCATTTAGCTGTTTCCTTTCTTTGGCGAATCGTGAAGAAACAATTGAATTTGAAATAGGGCGACCCATAAATGAGCTATAGTAAAAGAAAACAAGAGAAGTTCCAATATATATGGACATCAGAATGAGAAAAATAAATCTCGTGAATTAAAGTATCTATTAAAATGATCTCTGAATATTTTTTAGTGGAACATGTCCCTGAAGTTGTCCGTTTTGTATAAGGAAATAATATTAACCAAAACGACAATGTGAATATTATAATCATCTACTAATAAATAGAAAGATACAGGATTAATAATAACAAAGGAGAATACATTAGTCTTGGTGTAAATAATTATCCTGAAATTTTTGATAATCAAATAATATGATCCGCAATGAAAGTAAATGGCAGCAATATATATATATATATATATATATATATATATATATATATATATATATATATATATATATATATTACAAAAGAACATTTATATAGTTTGCTGTAACAAAATGCGTAGGAATTATAAACACGCTGTAACCGTCATGTGACATATCAGTAAACAATAAATTTCACCAGCTGGCACCAGCAAACATGCAATATACAAAATTCCATAGAAAACCGAAAACTGTGAATCTTATAAAAACAACATGCCTATAAAACCTAAAAATGAGATCAATGTACTTTATAAATGTCCCTGTTCTGTATAAGTAACTCTTTGAATAATACGGATGACTACATTGCATATACGACGACTACATAAGTAGAAGTCTGTCAAATCTTTTAAGTGATCTCTTAAACACTCACAAATATCTTGGAGCTTTATGATACAGATTCTAGTAGATAATACTAATGTAAATAAATCTAATTCTGAAAGACTTCTGAAGATAATTGAGACACGTTATGAAACAATTTAACCCAAACATCGTGAAGGTTATTTTAACTGAAGAAAACTGCGTTTAGTAAAAATCTTTCAAGGTGAGTGATATCATATACATGCTAGCAACAAAGGCAGTAAAACGTTTGCGAGATAGCAAATGCAAAATTGATATCGAACAATGTGAGAACCAGGAAATAGCCTTGTCAAACACTTAATAATAGATAATGTATTTTCTCTACCCAACAGCAATATCAAGATACACCCACCTCACCTCACCTGTGATAGCTATAACATAATCTACTATTTATTCTGCACCTTATGTCCTAATAGTGGATATATTGGTGAATCTCGAAATAATTTTAGATTTCGATTCAACAATCATAAACAAAACATACGTCAAAACAATCCTTATTCCCCCATAGCTGAACACTTTAATCAATCAGGACACTCATTAGAAAACTGTAAATGTTTATTGATAGATTCTGATTTCAGTTACACATACACTGGATTTTAAAATTAAATACATATAAAATAGGGTTAAATAAAGTCTTGGGTATTTTAAATCTTTATGAATATTTCAATAGTTAAACATTTTTTAGATATAGTTAAATGTTTTTTTTTACAACATCTAAAATATTATTACAGTAAGATTTACGTTATGAATATTCGAACACAGTGGCGTTCCATATCACGTGACGTCCGCATACTTGTAAGCAAACAGTTATTTCTGAAGAAAGATTGAGGTCAATCTGAAATATCAAATATATATATAAATAATTAAATACTTTCAGAAAAAAAAACATTATTAATTTTTAATTTTCAACCTTATATATATATATATATATATATATATATATATATATATATATGATTATCGAAAACCTCTCACTATAAGAGAGGACGTTTTTATTAAACATATCTTTCCCACTATCAACACGCATCCTCGTTTGTTGAATTTAAAAAAATAGAAAGACACTCACTCGAATTATAGACGCTCTCAACAGGAGAACAGCTTCGAATAAAAGCCCTTACTAGTTTTCAAAACAAGAACAAATATATCTCAAAGAGTCAAAACATTAAGAGAAATTAACAACACCAAAACAAACCCTAAGGAAGATGCCGAAAGCATGTTGAAAGTTGTGGACAGTTTTTTACTCTCTTCCTCCCCCCAAATGGAAAAATGTAAGAAAGGTACAAAAACTAAATCAAATGTTCCCTGTCCATGATATTTACTGAAGCATGTCTAAAAGAAAGTTTGCTGTCCAAATGTACATTAACACAGACACACCGACCTAATATATATATATATATATATATATATATATATATATATATATATATATATATATATATATATATATATATATATATGAGAAAGGCTACTCTGAGATTACATGGCAAGCTACACTATTTCACTACTTTCATTTCTACCGAAATTTTTCACTGCATATAGACAATCTTTCTTCAGTGAGAATAAATCATCTGTGTACATTGTAGCAGTTCTATTAAAAACATAATTTTTGGTCCCTCCTACTTCGAATTCACCAAGGCAATCTCTCATTCAAACATGTATACCTGTATGCATTTCGCAAATACACCTGCTCAAATGCACATGGATATTCACGTGCCTTTTTGCGAGATATAAATTACATGAATAATTCTACTCGCAGTATATTGCATAAAACATGCAAGTGTTATCGAAAATGAGAAAGAAGGTTGCGATAATCTTGTACAAATATTCAGAAATGCAGATGTTGCGAAGCAGAATTAAAAAAACTACACAATTCACCAGAATTATATGTGCGGTTAAGATCTTCAGAGGTGCTTTAAATCTAGTATATATAATTAATAACAAACAATTGGAAATACAATACAAACTAATAATGAAATGATATTTCAATAATCAGTTACTCTAGTGAAAAACATATATGGGGGTCTTCTACAGTGATTTGATTTCCGATCGTTGACAACGTATGCTTTCGTTGGATATATAACTTATATATCTGAGCATACAACATATAAACAACTAGCCGAAATAGCTAATGTTTACTGGGTGTACATGGCTGCAATTGTATAACTGCACTCCCTGTATATCCGCACACCTGTCTAGAAAAATCTACCTGCTTCCTCGCTTGCACGAATCATACGTTGGTATAAAAAGCTACTCTCCTAACTCATATTTTATACGGTATGTCCTTCGCAAGTGCTTGATTGTTCTTAATAAAGGCATTCCACCGATATAATCTTCTTCAATAGACGTTAGTCGAGGTTAAATTTTTTCAATGTTTTAAATATTTAGTAAATTTCTAATGGTGGTAATATCTTTTAAATATTTTGGCATTATTCCCAAATCTAATAACCAAACAAAAACAGGGATTAAGCTTCAGAGCTTGATTCTACTGAAAGTGCAAACGTATTAATGCCCCCTCCTTATCTAATTTACTGTAAATTTGGCGTTAATAAGAGGTTTTTCATGAATTTTCCCTTATAACTCTTCCATAATCCTTCTCAATCTTTCCATCAATGCAAATTTAGGATGGAATCATTATAAGAAACTATTGGCTAAATCGCATAAGCCGATTTTGGACTTAGTTTTTCACAGATTTCGTCCACTTAACTGAAATAATCTAAACCAAATATTCATGCAAGACCATTTGTATGCTATATATAATTTACATGGCAAATTTCGAAAGCTTCGGATAAAAAAAACAGTTATAGTCGAAAAACGGGCTTTTTGAACGGATTTTCGTCATACTCGTGAAAGTGATCAGGATTAAATCCACACTATCATATTGTTTGCATGATGTCAAATCTTTTGCGACATGTTTGAAAAAAATTCGATAAAAAATTAGGAAGTTATTTAAGACTTTATTTAATGTAGCACAAAAACTCCTTTTTTCAAATTTTGCCATTTTTTGGATGAAGCTAATGTCGCGGGAAAACTATCAAACACTCTACATAAACCTCGTAACATGAGCTATGAATTGCATTAAGTGAAAAGAATATCAGTTCATCTCATAAAAAATTTGTTTGCTTGCAACTTTGCCTTGGTTTTTGAAAAATTCGTGTAACCAACTTCATTTTTATCGATTATCCTGCCAAACCCTGGAGAATGAAAAGTTGGACTATGTTGATAAACTTTCAACATGTGTGAAAAATTTAATCGAAATCGATAAAGAAATATATATATATATATATATATATATATATATATATATATTGAAGATTTATTTCCCTAGGAAAACGGGCCCATACGCTTGCAAGCTGCACCTCTTGGCTGCTGAAGATAGATTTAATCTCAATCCTAGCCGACGGGCCCGCGCTAAAATGAAACTATTCGTTTTGCCTGCTATAACCTGACTGACTCTAGGAATGACCACTTTCGTAACTCTAAGGATTTACATCAATAAGCGATCGTCACGTGACCTCATATCAACCGAAGGAAGATAATTGCCTTTTTTATAACTACAGCTGCATACATGCTGTATTTTGGTTAGTGGATATATAAAGTTGTGACCACCTGACTGTTGCGGTGAAAATAAACATTTTCCGGATCCCAAACTGACAGTCCATCCCCATACATGTCACAATGCTATTGTAATCTTGAGATGCTCTGTAGCCGAAAGATTCCCTTCCGCTATATTACTACATTACGATAAACAAGGAGGGAGATTATGGTTAACATAAGGCAGAGGCAGATGGAATTTCGGGAACACGGGATATGAAAGGAGTGCCTGGAGAAACAGATACTCACGAGGAAAGCAGCGGATGACATACTTGGCGGGCTTGGGCAGGTGGATGGCGGAGCGAGTTCTGGGGGAGTTGGCAGAAGCACAGAACTTGTTGAGAGCCACAAGATGATAGGTTTAAGTGAAGGGCTCTGATCGCCTACGTCCTTAAAGAACACGGCTCAGAAAAAAAAAAAAAAAAAAAAAAAAAAAAACTAAGATAGCTTTTTTCTCTACGTAACAACATTTTTAAAACTAAAATATATATTTTCTTCTTTTTATCAACAATTGCCAATTGAGATGAAGAATAGACGTTCTGAAATCGTTCTGGATTTTTTAAAAATCCATTTCCAGTTAATATGATCTGGCAAGACAAGATATGTTACAATCTAGCCTTGCGGGTTCGTGTTACAAATGTATGTAGCGGTACAGGAATTTATATTATCGCCATATTGTTAGCTAGGTGGATGAATGCAATGAAAGCTAACAGAATATATTATTAATTCAGATGTATCATCTAAGAGAATTTGAAGATTAACGGAACAATATGATTATATTGCAAACTTATAAATATAGAATATGCTAAAGCACTATACATTCAAAAGGAAAAGGAATCTGTCAGAAAAAACAAAGCAAAAAAAAAACACAGTATCTTAATGAGAATTGAGGAAAATCCCAATCTCGCTGGAAGATTATTCTTTACTTAGTCAACATTGTTTCATTAATGGTAATAAAATTTCGACTAGTGCTATATGACAAAAATCAATAAGATCATAATTGGAGTAATGCTAGAATTCAATAATACCGAAGTGATATTTGAGTGATTAAAAACAATAATTTCTTTGCAGTAATTTAATTATAGTGTTGATCAGTAGATATTTCATGTCTAAAGATGAAACAACTAAGACAACATTAAAATAGCGATTCTGTTAAAACCAAACGGCGACAATGTATTAAGCTTATCTGAAATAAAATATTTTGTGAACTGCCCTACAAAGAATTCCAGTTATACGGAATGCATCTCTCATGACTCGTGATTGAACCAGAAAGCAAGCATATTTCTTTCGAATGAGCGTTTCCGATTACCAAGGATACCAGGGAAATTTTAGCCTTGTGCAACGCGAAACCAAATTTATTTTATAAACTGTCACTGAGATCACATATCGAAGTATAGAATTATTTAAACATTAAGAAGAGAGGATTTAATGTTCCTCTTCGAACTAGGTAAATAGCTAGAATTATGAAGGAAAAAATGTTGGTCAATTTTTGTGATTTAGATGGGATATAAAATCAATAAAATGTAGATGAAAATATACTTTGAACGAGTTAAAATATCACTTGCTCAATTAAAATGTTATAAGAAAACAAAAAAATCACGAGCTGATGTTGTAAATTCCAAATCATATAACTGTAATTCGACTACACAATAGTATTTTTTTTTATAAAAGCAGAAAAAAATTACTTGTGCACAAATATCTTGCCCGATATTGTTCGATTTTTCCGCATTGTGACTCCATATCTACTGAAGTATAACTAATCCACGAAATATGTAATGCATTTATAGGCGTAATATAATCTTTGAACTCTACAGTGTGATTTATACGAATAATGACGCATTAAAAAAAGAATCTATTCACAAATGTAAAATGGCACTCTCTCCAAAATGAGGCGAATAAAAATATGCTCCAGCAATTGCTATTGCTGAAATGCTTTTATGAGATGGTCGATCTTTGTGAACAATATATTTTCGTAACCTGGTGTACCGGACTTGAATATGCGAACCCTTTATAATAGGTCATGAAACTTACGTTAAGGGAAAAATCGATATGGCGAAATTCTTTCTATTTTCTTTTCTGAATTCCGCATTAACTTTTGTACTCATTTGTTTTTGTCATAATACATCAATATATGGCTGCAAGATATGTACTACGTCAACGGAAATACTGATGATACCTCTACGAAAATTAATTATTGAAGTCCTATACATACAAACAGGGCAAGTATTAATACGTTGAAGACATTTTTTCAACAAAACTATATAGAACAAACCACATGTTTAAAATTGTGAAATATTTTTTTCTTCTAAAATAAACTAAACATATGTCTGTGTAAAAATCTACGCCATTCGTTAACAGTAGAGTCCGAATCCAAATATCTACATTTGTTTATATGATATTTGTGATTTCACACTCATTGATAATTTTGGGATGGCAACGAATATTTGTTGTCACTGTAGTAACGCTCGTTGTAGTAGAGATTTTGTCATCGCAGACAAACTGTAGTAACACCGTTGAACAATACTTCGAATATCACTCGCACTAATATTACTTGCGCGATAATACTCACCAGAAATGTAACCAACGTATAGTGATCTGAATAGTGATCCGTATATAGATCAGTATAGAGAACAGTGTAGAGAAGAGAATAGCGATCCATATCGTAATAAAGGATAGAGTAGAAATAGTAATAGAGGATAGCGTAGAAATAGAGGCCGTATAGGCGCCACTTTATATATATACATACATACATACATATATATATATATATATATATATATATATATATATATATATATATATATAATTGTTATGGGACCTTACCCATAATAACATAATGAACTATTCGAAACGTAATAAATACTGCGCCTCAAGAGGAAGCAGAGAGTTCCGTCTGAAGTCGGGCGACCAGCTGACCGCCTGATCGGTTGAATTCTCTGCCTCTGGGCGGGGAGGAACCCAAACGAGGCTACGCCGAAGAGAGGAGTCTCTTTCGGGGAGGTAAACCGACACTGAACCCGTGTATACGGGTTCAATGGGCATATTTTTGGCCGAGCCCACAAGCTCGGAGATCCCACGTTAAACCGGCCTTGTGCCAGATGATGCCCTCGTGGTGGGTGACTAAATACCGTTCTGTCTGAAGTCTGAGTTCAGTCAGAAGTCTGGAGCGAAGTCCGTCAGGTGTCAGTCAGATCGAGCGAGAGAGTCAGTCGAGTCAGAGGCAGTCCAAACAGAGTCGCGTTCAGACAATTACTACTAAACCTGATTGTTCGTACTAACATTTTTCTACCTCTCTGTATATATTGATGTTTGTAATATATCTGTGTTATTCCATATCTGCATTCGAGTTCTTCTTCATTGGTTCTACCTTGGACTATCACCGTGGTACAAGGAACCGCACCATAAAAATAACTATGATCAAAGTCCAATTATACTGTTCGACTGAAATGAAGTTAATCCTGGTTAGGTCTGAGTCGCTCAGAAATGACCAATTAAAAGATAAATGCCAGTAATCTGTTGCTGGTCCTGCCAATGTCCATTATATTAAATCTGCTATTGAGGGATGACATCACTACAGTAAATAATGATACAAAATCAATAGTTATTTTTCCTATTAAAATACAACTGTTCGCCTTTCTTCGACGCATCATTTTTTTGCGTCATATATACTTGCATTTTAAAGAATATGCTAATTATATTACCGTCAGTGTCACATCATACATCAGAAATAAGAACACAATGTGCAGGTGGTGTAATTGATAGTGATTCAGAATAAGATGTCAGCGAACCGAGTTCTAATTACAGGGACCTTGAATACATTCATATCAGCCCAAATATAGCGCTTAACGGTAAGAATCCATTTCTTCACCTAGAAGTGAAATAGTATGACTGCTATCTAGAAAATCATTGTTATTCACACACACACACACACACACACACACACACACACAAACAACAAAAAAAACATGATGCAATATTCACCTGCAAAACATAATGCAAAATATGAAAACGATTCTGCTTGAAATAATCTATAAATAATTTATAGCCCATAAAAACTCAAATCAATTATCTGGACGACACTTCGCAGATATCTCTCCCGAATAAGACACTCTATAGAGGAGAAAATGACGAAAGACTGTGTGTACGCTACCCCGTTCAGCTGCGGAAAGGAATATAAAGGTGAGAAAGGCCGCCCACTTAAGGTGAGGATTCAAGGACACCAGAAAGCTGTAACACGAGGAGGAGTGGAAAAATCAGGCGTGGCTGACGACATATGGAGAGAAAAGGGAGATCACCGCATTCTGTGATATCAAGTTGAGATCATAGAAAAAGAACACTATTAGAAAATTCGTAAACTGAAGAAGTCAGCACATATGCTAGGCCACAAAAATCTCCTGAGCCGACCAAGCATAGAAATGAATACAGTATGGGAACCAGTAATAAGGAGTTTCAGAGAAAAGCGATAATAACAAAGAAAAATTCAATATGAGTTCTGGTAAAAAAAAAAAAATCATGCAATCATAACAGCAAACATTTCAATATGAACACTGTTAAAAATTGGTGCTGGAGACATTAGCTTTATAATACCCAGAAATTTATATATACGTTGATAAAGACGTTGGTTAGATCCAGTGACAGGACCCAAAAGTGTTAGTTCAATAACCGGTTAAGGCAGTGGAGAACTTGCAGAAATGGTTTAGTTCGACATTCCAATAACCTGAAGAAAGCCGAAGTGTACAACGGCCGAAACGTTTTAATAAATATGGCGACAATAGTCAAATCAAATAATCAAATGGAAATGTTCGTTTGTATTTCTACGACCTATTTACGGTTATAAAATAAAGTTAAAATAACCTGAGCATTAGGCTAAACTTAAGCAAAAGAAAAATCACATTTTCAAGAATATCTATATACTATATACAGGTGACATGAAAGTTATTGTGATATTTGATGGCTCAGTGTCCTCGGATTGTCGACCGAAGATTTTTTTAACAGTGGTGTTCACCCTGTACAATGCCCTGGGATAATTGTCGGTAAAATGTTACAGAGTAAGATGCACAGCTTATGCGGATATGTGCAGATGGTAACGGATAAACCTAGACTTGAACAGGTTAAGATTGTAGTGCTCGGGGAAGTAGACCTTTCGGACTATGTCCCCCAATGCAGCAGTTCGTGGTAAGAACTTGAGTGCAACTTACACCTCACCAGTTGGATATGAAAGGAATTAGTTCTTTCGCTACAATGTGCAGGGCATGGAGGATCTTTGTCCTGAAGGTTAGGATTTGTAGAATTAAGGGTGTGGACTAAAAGAGAGCTGTGACCTAGCTCCTTTTCATGGTTACTTTACTAAAGCACGCTATTGTATCATCCAGAGATATGATGTACCTTCAGAAAAGGTTAGATGGCAAGAGTGTCAAGCTTTCCACATTAAGAAAAAAAAACAAAGTTCATATAAATTCCCAGGCTGAATGCATTTTGGTGAACGTATCAGCGCATACCGCCGACTCAGCCAAACAAATTCTGAAGCTGAAGAAATTCACATGATTTCTGTCTTGCTATAATAACCCAATATTATAATCTCTCCCTCTCACCTCCCTCTTTCTCTTCTCTCACGCTCTAATTTCACACTGATATCTGTCATGGACATAGAACGACACCAAGGTCCCCGTATGCGCAACCCTCGTATAACGCATTGAAACATGGACTCTGTGTGCTGAAATGGAATGGAAAATGGCCTCCTGCTATACTTACTGCCTCCGATGCATTTTCAATTTCTTTTTAGAAAGACAAAGCCTGAAACAACATCTACGAGATTATTAGGATTTATTCATGTACTCTGTTAATTTAAAGAAAAAAATGGATAATCTCGTAAAAATCGTGCGATAGAAAAAATGGATGAATCACAAGGGACTCCCTGTACGGAGATATTGTTTGAAGAAAGTATTCAGTAGTAGACCGGGACTATGCTACAAAGAAGAATGTAAATGTCATCTGAGGGTAATAGGGGATTCACTCACAACATAGAAGCAGAAATTAATCTTGTGATCACGGAGATAAAAGGATGATTGACAAGAAATAAAACTTACAAATAACAGGAAATTTATAGTAAGTTGTAAGTTAATTTCATTCAATTTATTTATATCGTTTATGCGTATTGATGTGCGTAATTTTTAGGTTGCAATTATTTTATAGTACATGTGATAAAAGGGAGAATTTAATTTGTAGTATTACAAGCAATAACACAGAGAGAATTTGGACACGTGTTGCCCGTACCAATTTTTTATGGTCAAGAGATTGAATGTAACGTCTTTTGGCCGTATTTCCGTATTTCCGATAGGAAAAGATTTGTTGCATGTTAGGAGTATTTTTATTATTTTTATTTAGTTTAATTTTACAACTGTTTTATATTGTTGTATTATTTTATCTTATTGATAATTTTCAGTATTGCTATTTTATATTATATTATATTTATTTATAATAATAATAATAATAATAATAATAATAATAATAATAATAATAATAATAATAATTTCCCTAGAAGGGACATTTCCTTGAAAAGCCTATTTAAGTTATATGTAACATTTAACAAACAAAGAGTGTTGAAAAGGCAACAAATGAAACTACAATGCCTACAGACAGACGAGAATGAAGCCTCGTCTTCTAAATATGTAGGCATTCGCAAGTTGTTCTCCGAAGTCAAAACGGATGCATCGCCTGAAAAAATAATTCAAAGCTGAATGACATTGATTTCTATGACTAACCTATTTTAAATGTTAATAATTTTTAAAATTAATCTAGAAAACTTGAATCTTACGCTAACAAAGAAAAAAAGAAAATAGCACAATATTAAACTTTAACACGGTTGGTATCACAATTTATTTTTTTATTGCATAATCTGATTTGCGTATATTATTTTGTCCTTTGTTGTGTGACACTATTTGGCTTGCTAAAAAAAAAGAAAGAAGAAAAAAAAAGAAAGGCAAGAATTAAATTTAGGTGATAAGAAGCCATCACGGAAAGGACACTAAGCGGTGTTATTTTTCTGACAAAGAAAAGTGGTAAAATTTTTATTTCCATTGTCGAGAAAGGAAGATACTGGATTTAATCTGATTTATGTTACGGGGCGGGTGAAAATTCAAGGTTGATCAAATAACCTGCGAGACAGAATTCTAAAGAGATAAAAATTAATTAAGCACCCGCTGACCGAAGAACGAAAATGTCCATTGGACCACACAGAGTTACAAAAAACAAAAGACTAAAATCTTAGTTATCTACGGAAAGGTCGTTTGGAAAAGGCATCTGTTTTGGGTCGGAACTGGCTAGGAGAGCGAAGCTATTTTATCGGATCAGTACTTGGCACCAAGAATGCAAATAGATCCAAATGGCCACCCACTTGATGCTGGCGAAAAGCTGATTGACGAATTCCAGGTGATTCGGTTAAGATAAAGAGTCTAGGGTGTGAGGTCTTCTTGAAGAGAAGAAGGAAAAGGAAAAGAAAAAGAACAAAAAGGGGAAGATAAGTTCTTTTTTTCTTTGAGCAGGATTTTTTAAACCGAGGCTAGTCTGGCCACACCCACGCCGCTGAGCACCCATTGGCTGAATGGTGACGTGAGCGTTAGGCGGAGGTAATCTTGTGAAATAGGAGGGGGGCCTGTTGGCACCCATTGAGGGGATAGGTGTGAGATGCCACTGTGAGAGAGAGGGGAACCCGTTGACACCCTCTGAGGGTATGGGTGAGATATCAATATGAGAACAGAAGAAGGTGGAAAGACGGAAGTCTTCCAAAAATGGAAAATAATAAAATTTTCCTGACCGAAAACAAAGATGTGGATTGTGGGTTTAGAATTATCAATGAACCTCAAACCCCGACAAGCCCACCCCGGTTTTGGTCGGCGTCCATATAAGCAGAGTCGCAGCGAGTTAAGTTCAGTTGAGTTCGAGTTCAAGTTCTCAGTTGGGGTTGGAGACAGACAGGCAAGCAGTTGCACCCACCTCGTAGAAGCTGACTAAGATTCGCGCAAATTCCGCACTCAATTTCTAACCAAGAACAATTTGTTTTTTGAAGAACGACTTAGACTCACACCCCCAAAACAAATTTTGCGAATATCACCTGAAGATACACCAAGAACCAGTTTCTTAAAGAACAAACAACTTCAGATGTTAAGACTCGCCTAACAAACACAAAGTGTCACGAATCCATATAGCGGGTTGGGAAGTAGACGCAGTCCTGTATTCTGCAACCATATAAAAAATATTGTTATCCTTTTTTAACACAATTGAACTTTTCGAGTTATTATTTTCTTTTCTTTTACATATACTTGTGCGATATCGCCCTTATTCGAACTCGACTTGCATTACGGCCCGGCGACTGATTGATTTCGTCTGCCTAAGATCAATTCACAACGTGGGTAGGTTAGACTGGAAATCAAAGCAGTTACTTCGGTAACCAGACTTTGGAAGCGAGCTGGGAACGACAAGGCTGATACCGAATCTAACCAGATTCCCATTCGAATCACCAAAAGGTTAGAACGTCACATTTGGTGCCGCGACCAATAGCAAGTCAGTTGGTCGTCACAGGACAGGATACCACGACGGACGCGGCTAGGCAGACGTCACATTTGGTGCAGCGACACCGGGGGGACGTCACATTGTGTGAATGTGTTTGCATGAAGGGATGTGACGTCAGTTTATATATAGTAGCTATAAAATGCATTCATGATATATAATTAGAGAGTATATACTCAAAATAACGAGATATTTATTAACAACACCTTTTTTCAGTTGTGGAAACAGCCTTATTGGTATGTCTCCATTTCTCCTTAAATTTACACTATAAGCAACGCTTGTAAAACATAACGCGGTTATATACTCACTTCATCTTTTCTAAATCTCATTTATTTATCTACTCTTATTAAGTTAGTGTTCATTGTTTTTTGATATCTCGATTGATTTTCTTATTGAATATAATATATAGCCGTGTGTATGAGTGTGAACGTGAGAGAAAGAGAGTGTTTAAGTTCTTAAAGGAAAACAATAATAGAAAGACACAGGGAATAAAGAAATGATTTCATTTTGAAACAGTTTCTTTATAATCCCGTGATATTTGAGCATGTAGTCGATAATATCTATACGGTGAACCATTTTCTTCATTATCGTTGAATTGTCGTAAGTTCTTCGGAAAGATAGTGGCACTGTTTCCTGTCGTCTTCAACGTCGTATCATTAGAGGATAGTCATCTTTTAGATTGGTTGGCACTCAAGACTAGAAAGCTCAGTGTTCCAAAATTTTGAAGACATAATACATTGGAGGCTGGCATAGGAGAAATGGATTTTTGCATTTCCTCAAGAGATTTAATTAGAGAAGGCTCAAAATTGAAATCGGATCTTTTTCATTTTCTGCCTCGATAAACCTTCTCGGTTTTTGAAAGAATTACGTTAAAATGTAAAACATTCCGTATCAACATTAAAAGCAAATCATAAAGTATAAATCAAGGCAACAATATCAGAATTAGATTTATCTCCAGTCTAACATTTAACATTGGATTATTATAGTGCTATTTCGAGACAGGTTAAAAGAATCCTTGTCATATAAGAATACTGGAAGGAAAACTGGAATTCGAATCGGAGAAACGAGTTCGAATTCCAACCGAATCCATTACCCTTGAGAAATTTATAAATCCCACAGATATGATTAAATAGCAAGACAGACCGGATTCTAGAGCCTTGGATGGCAACTGGTCTACCGCAGAAAAAGGTGGCAACCTAATGAGGGTAAAAAAAAACATCTGCCTCGTCAATTATGTATCGCCTAAGCGTGTATCACGTATGGTGCATAACTGATTGAGTATTATAACAGAGTTTTTATCAAGTACGCGTATAGCAATCTGAAATGCATATATATCAACTTAAATATAGATTTACTTTGCCGTATTATAATAATAATTATTATTATTATTATTATTATCATTATTATTATTATTATTATTATTTCCTTGATTCTTGGTGTGTACACATTTCTTTCAGGGTCCCGCTCAGAGACCTAAGTTTAGAAAAAGCATCATGATATTTTCCACAGACAGCAAAAAACGAAAAAAAAAATGACACAGATAAAGTCCTTCGTAAGGTGTGTACTGTACTCGTGAGAACAACGTTTTGCATTTATTTAAGGCATGGACTTCCAGGAATCCCTTCAATGAGTCTAGTAGAATTTTTTCCTACCAGTCCGAGGGCTCCAAATACAACAGGAAATTTGGAGGTTACCATGTGCCACATTTTTGAAATTTCGATTTCAAGGTCATCGTATTTTGATAGCTTATTGAAAATCTTCAAAGATACATTGCAGTCTTCAGGGACTGCCATATCAATAAGGAGGCACTTTTTTTTTGTATGCTGTCATTAATAACAATGTCTGGGAGGTAACTTTTATTGTTCTGCCGGTTATTTTATTATTATTGTTATTATTATTATTATCAATAATAATAATAATATTTATGTATTAATTATTTCAATCATTTCAGCCGAAGCAAGGCGTTAATAACACGACGACGCAGCAAGTTTACAGGGAGTGGAAAAGAAAGTGATGACTATAAAAGCAGCATTATTATTTATTTGATGATCGGCATGTTTAATTATTATGATCAATTTTCTGTTGCCACAGCGGTAAAAGTTTTGTAGCTGGCATATTAAATGATTTTAATTATTGTTTCTCTTGCCATCAGACGTTATTTGAAGTTACCTAACAGTCCTCTCCACTGGTTAATCCATACTTTACTCCTTCTCTTTGCTAATGTGAGTAATTACTGTCCCTGGCCTGTTCCAAACATTCTCTTCTGTTATGGTTCTTATCATGATTCCCAATCCCCTGTTTTGTATTTTATCTCATTTTAATCATGACTTTTTTTCACAATCGTAATTTATCTTCTCCTTCCTTCATCTTATTAAGTGTACTTCTTGATTTTGTCTTTTGACAGAATATAGCGACCAGCCTTAATTTTTGTGTGGTGTGGACGGTTCCTACTTGATTTAATTTGAATATTTTGTTGTTTTTTTTTCTTTTGCTCTCATTTCATGATACATAATTGTTGTATTTTTTGTCAAAAATAAGAAAATTAATAAGAAAATTGTAAATATCCATAAATATTCATCACGGGGTTTTAGTAGATTTCTCTCTGAGTATATCGTATTTTTTAGGTTTGGATGAAGAGTGGTGTGTTCTTATAGTAAATGAGTAAATTCTAACGAAGGAATGGGTCGCGAATCAAATTAGCTAGGTTGGGGACAGTCAAGATGGCAATCTAACCACCTTTTCTTTCGGTCTTGTGCCAGCTTTATGCATAAAAGTAATAAAATATTTTTCATACTGGCGATAATCTGTTGAAATTTCAGTTGTAGTAATAATAGAATTAATAACGAAAAAATTATGTTGTTTACAACTCTCGATCTATTCAGATTGCCAGTCGTCCTTTCGGTCGGGATGAAAGTGTAGTATATGATTTTGCCCTATTTTAAAATGGAGAGGGCACCAGATCCCTGAAATTTCAACCCTACGGAAGTACCTTTCTAACTGCACTAAGACAGGTTTAACTTAAAATATTTACATTATATACATGCAGACTAATATCCTCAACTTTGTTGTTATTATCACAATATTCCGAACGTTATGCTACCCGGCCTTCTTTAAGAAAGAAAGAGAATCGACATTAGGGTCTTAACAGCAGCCAACGCAGTAGAAAAGAGAAGCCCCGATGAATGTTGTCAAACATGAAAGACACCAGCAGCATTCACCAGCGGTCGAGTTGGGTTTAAGAATTCAATATCGACGCCAGCGTTAACATGGTTGCAGGGTCTGGACAATATTTGTCCATGGCACGTATGGATATACATGCTTATGGGCACTACACGTTTAAAATGGCCTTGTGTGACATGCTGCCTTAGGTTGGAGGTGACACATGTAAATTATCACTTCTAGGTATTACAGAGGGGATCAATATGTCATATATGTTTTTATAATTATTTTATAATTACAGAAGAGACCAGGTCACAGGGATTTGCGCTTCCTTGCGTAAGAATAAACGTTGCGAACGGAATTTGAACAAGTCTCGCCGAATATTATTTTCGGTTCTCTAAAATCTATATTACTCGCAGGTCCGTATTTGATGAATTTTCTTATAAAATGCCCTCTTCTGTGACCATTGTGATATTATATTGCAGAGATTATCAATCAATTTTAGATTCCATGTCTGGTCGAATAAGTGATGTTTTGCAAGCGAAAAGAAATTAAATTGATACTCCAAATGATTTAACTCAACAGGTTTTAAAATTTTGCTCCTCATTTTCACACTTCGCTCTAATTATTTTCATAGCATAATATCAACATATTTTATTCATTCAATAATATTACGAATTACTATTTGAGGGACGGCAATATATTCTTCGACAGACATTTGTTTTCAACGATGGTGTTATTAACAACTTAAAACGTGCAGAAAATGTTTACACTTCAAGAGCAGTCATCGATTTTTACGTATGTAGGAATGAGAAAAATGAAGAAGAAAAGAGGTTATATATAAAATAGACAAAACAATCTCTTATTTTAACTGACTTGAAGGTAAACAAAATCAAAGAATTAAGAATTGTGCATGAACTCTGGATAGAAATGGTGTCGGCGACCACTGTCCTGCGATGTATCCTCATTGACATACGTGTTTTGCAATGCGTCGCGTTCAAATTAAACAGTCCATTGTACCGAATTCCACTCATGGCCATATTCCTTCTCGTCCCATTTCCAAACATATTATAGTCGCAACACGAAAATCAAAACATATTTATCACCTGGATGAAAGTGAAAATAATTCATGCAATGAAAGTTAAAATAATTATGATATTGGCTTATAAAAGGCTACTGCAAATATGTCTACATAAGATCATGGTACTTAATCATTATATTGAATTTCAGTAATGTTCTTTTCGTACATTATAAGGCATAAGTATATTTCCGAAAATTAAAAAATATCAGTGAATTTGAAATTTCATATAAGCATTCGGTTTCATTTTTACGCAACTTCGAATTGGTGAAGAATGTAAACAAGGTGTTGAATATTTTGTGTAAAAATGTCAAAAATGGCATTACAAAAAAATAACATTATTCTGTCATTTTTCTCGGTTGAGATGCTTCTTAAAAGATATGAGAGCCTTTTTATTTATTTCTTTCTAAAAGTGAATCTCGCAAGAAAAATTATCCTGGTTTTTCTTTTAGGCAAGTTGGCAAAAACATATTAAAATAAGCCGAGAGCAACGGAAGACACGCACACTAACAAACACATAAGCACACACACACATATATATATGCATATGTGCATGTGTATGCGTAACTGTGTGTGTGTGTATATATATATATATATATATATATATATATATATATATATATATATATATGCGCACACAACGAAGATAGAGCAACGGAACATATTACGTTAATAATAATAATAATAATAATAATAATAATAATATTAATAATAATAATAATAATAGTAATAATAATAATGCCAATAGATTGATACAGTATTTTTCTTATGAAACAATATGACAAAATATCAAATTACTTAATGGAATGCAAACATCAGAAGTTGTCCCAAATTTTTTTCGGTAACAGACACGTGAACCAATTTTGAAACACCATCTTTAGGATGGACACATTGACAGAGAATCTTTCAACATTCATACTTAAATATATATGTGTTTGTGAGTAGATGCGAGTCTGCACACACACACACATATATATATATATATATATATACATTAAGAAATGGACAAAGCCCGACAATTTATTTATTAAAGACATTTATATGTTTAACGTTCTTTTTATAGATACAGGTATTTAAGTAAATGCTCTGTTTATAATAAACAATAAACGGCCTGCATGTCCGAGAAATTTTCATAGAAAATATTCGTCATTTGACAGGATTCGAACCTGCATCCTATACGGAACCGTCATTTAACATGACGTGCCTAAACGCTCGGCCACAAAGGATCGTTCGGTTGGCAAGATCGAATTTACTGCTTATAAACTTCAATCTTCCATGAATCTCGTACATTCATAACTGCTTATGGCGTATCAAATGTAAACAAATAAAGTCATACTTTAAGAAATGGACAAAGTCCCACAATTTATTTATTAAAGACATTTTTATGTTTAACGTTCTTTTTATAGATACAAGTATTTAAGTAAATGTTCTGTTTATAATAAACAGTATTAAATAACATTTACCGGCCTGAATGTCCGAGAAATTTTCATAGAAAATATTCGTCCTTTGACAGGATTCGAACCTGTACGGAACCGTCATTTACCTTGACGTGCCTAACCGCTCGGCCACAAAGGATCGTATATATATATATCAAACATTATTTTAGGGGACATTTTTTATTTAAAATAAAGGTCCCATTTTTATTTATTAAACAGTGTCCATTACGTCTATCTACGCATTCCAGAACTCTTAGTAAAGGAGCTTTGTTTTCCGGCAGGCATGAAACCTGCGTTTCATTTTGTTTCAGAAAATTACCATTTACCGCTCGGCTGACGACGTAAGCAGGGTTGAATCTTCCCATTCTAAACAATACACATACTATTTTGTCAGATTATTTTTCTCGAGAAATTCTAATACAAATTGCCACGATACGATAATAATATCTGAAATATTAAAAAAGTTGGCTTAAAAATAAATTCATTATTCCCTTTATATATATATATATATATATATATATATATATATATATATTGCATAAAGAGAGATTTAAATTTACCTCATCAGAATAACTATTTCTAACAACAAATCTTGTGTTGGCATTTTCAACTAAATTCAAAAATTTAACTTAGCTGAAATAGCTATACTTATGGGGCATATTTGTATTTCTGGTTTATGTAATTTCTATGGTCTTTTATAATAAAAACATTGAGCTCTTTTTTGGATCAGTTTTATTATTTTATATTATTATGATTCACTTGGATGATATGCTAACGGATATATAAATGCAAACGGATATATATATATATATATATATATATATATGCGTGTGTGTGTGTATGTGTATATAATATAATAGGTGGCCTGACGATTTCGACTAGCATAAAAGAGTCTGTCGCCTTTAAGTTTTGACTTCAATGTTCAATTTTATAGTAACACACGTTTTATCTCTGATATTGAGCACTTTATCCCATAAATATAGCTCACCTTAAGAGTATATTTCTTCATATATGTATATGTGTGTGTATGTATTTGGATCAAATGTGTTGATGAGAGTGATAACGAATACATCACAATTTCTTCTATATTTTTGATTTCTATTTTTACACCTGATCTCAACTGATTTATGCTTCTCCAGACTTCTAATAAGTATAACGTATGTAGTGATTCTGTATACTATATCGAGAGTTCGTTTGTGTGTGCATGTCTGTTTGGTTGTTAGTCTGTGCGAGAACACAACGCCAGAAATATCGAGCGATGATATTCCTGTTCATTCATACATCTGTGTATGTCCACTCTCTCTACCCACTTCTCTCTCTCTCTCTCTCTCTCTCTCTCTGTGCGTTTTTGTGTTTCTATGAGTGACATGCGTCAGACAATTAGATGTTTACATATTTCCAATTAGTTGCATTGAAAGGCAAGAAAGAGTAGTTCATACTTCATATTTTTGTAGTTAGGCTAGGTCTTAATATATTATTAACGAAAACAAAATCACACTTCATGGAAATAGTCGTCGTTGTCGTCATTAAAAACCGTCATTTCAACCAACGAAGTCCGGTGCATTCCATAGGGGATGGGTTATCAGAATTGGATAAATCTTGCAGATGATTTTAAAAGTGGAAATGGTTGCTTTATATATTTTCCTTTATACAAAGCGAACGAATTTCATGATGGCGACTATCTGACCACCGTATTTATACATGAGACTTGTTTGAACCGATTGATGTATTAGAGAAAAATAGAAATGCTCCATCAAGCGTAATGTTCCATCTGGGCGGGTTCCATCAAGTGTATTGTTTCTGTACCAGATTAACAATGGTTGGTACAATTATAATTACTCCAGATTTAATATACCTTATCGGCAATGTGCAAGCGCTCCCGTTTAACATTCTTGTCGACAGTACGATCTCTTTCTGTTGACCGACATTCATTGTATTTTAATAAAATATAATGTGGTGTATTCATGAAACCTTCCAATGAAAATATGTAAGACGTCGATCAGAGGTATTGAAGAACTTCTTAGATATTATTGGTGTTCTTGACCTGTTTATTATGGAGCTCTATGAATATTTTTAAGAGTATTTAGGGTAGGATACAATGACTTTATTGTACATGTCCAAACGTGGAACAATATTATAATTATGCATAAACAGCCAGAAATTCATATCCTTTCTAGTTTTATACCCGCACATGCGACTGACTCAGTGGTTATCTAGAAATGAATGGTATGTCAGTATAATATTGAATAAATCTGCTTTAAAATTGTTATCGTTATATTACACCGTAAAAGAATGTAACAAATAGTTATATGTAATATTAATGTTATTAGTATTATTATTATTGTTGTTGTAATCCTTGTTGTTTTTATGATTTTCCCTTTGCTTAGTGCAATCCATGCTTCAACCAGAGATTGCTTAGTGCTTACAAGTCACAACCAGTGATTCTAGACACAAAAATATACAACGTAAGATACCATACAATCAGTCAGAAGAAAAGTAATTCTGGGCAATGTATTGAGTTAAATATCATCATTATTATTATGACTGATTTATTATAACTACATCACTGAGAGAAGAGCGCGATTTCAGGGAAGAAAAACAAATGAAACAGCAAAGCGTTTAATAATGTTTAACAAAAATTTCGCCGCTAAATTTGTCTCATTCAAGTTATGTTTATAAAGGTATATAAATATAAACATATTAAATATTCAAAACTTTGTAGAAATATTGTTTCCTGTTTATTAATATTATTTTTATGCATACACAATATTTTATACGCATTTTAATATACTGTCTACTCTGGTGAATAATATTTAATTGGATTGTCACTAATGTTAAAATTAAAATAGTAAATTAGATAGAAGTTAGTAGTTGGGTAAATGCTACTACACTTTGTAGATATATACACATGGAAAGACTCGCTAACGTCGATATATATATATATATATATATATATATATATATATATTAATAAAATGAAAGAACAGTATGATATATAATCTGGTGTTCTCATTGATATTTTTATTTTTACAAAACAGTTACCAATGTAAGTATACGGAGCATAAATATTATAAATATTATTTAAAATATGGTTTCTTCACTACACAGGAAATCCTGTGTAGTGAAGAAACCATATTTTAAATCAGTTAATATATATATATATATATATATATATATATATATATATATATATATATATATATATATATATATATATATAGTTAATATATATATATATATATAATATATATCAGTTAATATATATATATATATATATATATATATATATACTCTACGAAAAATCAACAAGATCAGTTCTATTTTTTGGAAGTCATAACATAATTTGCCTATTAGAATGCACACTATGCCAGAAATAATATATGGGGAAAAGTGAATGCCCCTTTTGACTACAGAATAAATAATTATCGTAATAGGATCAAGTCGGCTCTCCACGAAAGATTATTACTTGTAGAACAATTCCACCTAGGAAAGCATGATTTTAAAAGCCAGGCAAAATTCATTATAATTGAAAAAATAGAAAAAGAGAAGATTGCCGTAAAAATAATAGAGAAAAAAGAAGGCAAATGAATATTGTGGCTGAAACATTTCATCTAGACGGGTTTAAACACAACATAGATAGAATTAATATATAACCCCATAAATCAAGCCTCATCCAAATTTCTCACCCACACAAGACAGACATCGTTGCAGAGGTATTGAGATCTTACACCTATGCACAACAATAATATCACAGACACTCACAATGAACTAAAACATGACATACACTTACCGCACACATCCCTTTCCAATCAATCAATAAAAATGACAAAATAACCAAGGAAGGAATTCTTCGTAAGGATTCTGTCATCCTCTATCTTAAAAACGTTTGACCAACTCAAGGAAAGAACAAAACTAACGATAAAAATCAAATGGAAACTATAGATAAAGTTCACTTTTTTCAGAAACAGTCCTTACCAACTGTAGTTTGCTGCTAGTGACAAGCATGGAAATTGTTTTCTGCTGACGATTACCATACTGGCCGAATCTTGTCGCGGAACTAAATTTAAATAATAAAACAGAACACATTTTATATACAATTCATCGTATATTTTAGAACATAAACAAACACACACAAACGCACACACACACACATACATACATACATACATACCCACACACACACACACACACACACACACACACACACACACATATATATATATATATATATCCCACGTATGTGTGTGTGTGTGTGTGTGTGTGTGTGTGATTTTGGATCAAATACAGATTGGATTCCAACAGAATGACAAGTAACAAATAGGAAACATCTATCATTCTAACATTTTTCAATTTAGCTAAATATTTGCCAGAGAATGAGTTATGAAAAAAGAAAGAAAGAAATCTGGTGCTCTTGCTACATGTTTAGAGGTTTTTGATAAAATACAAGAAAAAAAAAAGTGCAATTTCATTAGTCTTGACCTAGTATCTCGACTTCAGTCAATTTCTCACCGCCCTAACCTGGCTTCATTTTGCCTTTTCTATACATACTTTCATTGTAATTATTCTGGTGAATTTTCCTCGTTGCTATCTCAAATTTAGAAAATGAAGCGTAGTTATAGTTTGGCAAGAAAGTTTCATCATTTTAAAATATAAAAAGCTTAGATGTAAGCTTAAGTTCTATGCTAACTCACATCTAAATTGTGGAATTGCTTTCCGGCTACTTCCTTTCCAATGAAATTTTATCATCAAAGCTTAAAATGCAGTGTCATTCGTTATCTTCTGTATTCTTAATTTCTCTGCTTTTATTGTCGTCGTTCCTTAATGATTTTTTTTTCAGGCATCCCTCGTTTAATTCGAATTCGCATAATGCACTTTGGATTAGTGCTCTACAACATTTATATACCAAAACACGATTAATGCATACATCAAAATGAATATGTTCTAGTGCCTACGCTCTTCATACCGGGGTCCTCGACAAAATCCAGAAACGGATATGCATTGTTATAGGTCCTGATCTGGCATCTCGTCTACAGTCACTTTCTCAAAGGCGCGCTATGATATCTCTCTGTCTTTTCAACAAGTATGTTCATGGCAACTGCACTGACGAGTATCCTAACTACATGAATTTAGGTGTGCTATTAGTTTGGCATCTCGGTCCTACCCTTTCACTGTCGAAATTGTTAAATGTAAAGGCTTATTCTACTCTAACAACTTCTTCTCTCGCACTTCCCGACGGTGGAAATTCCTTCCACCTACTTGCATCCCTGATAGCACTAATATTCAAATATAATGTCAATCGACATCTTCTGATTTCTTTGTCCTGATCCCCGTCCTTCTCTATATCCTTTCCTTAAGCCCCACTCTGTACTCTTGCTCACACTTTCTGTAACCCCTTGAGTGCCAGTGGCATTCACACCCTTCTTGGGACGAAATGCTTAAAAAATGTCTTTAGTTTAACCATAATAATTGAAGATTTATTTTTTATAGTTACTTATATACACATTACCCTTACTTATCGATGGATTTCTGTATTATTTCCGTCTGAATAATTCCGTTTATATTAATAGAATTATTGACTTGACTTAAAATATAAAAATAATGCTACACTACAAGAATATCACGCTAGTAAAATAGAAACCTAAAAACTCTTTGACAAGAAAAGGAAACCTAAAATGGTTTCATTGAAAATGCCATGAATAATTGGCCGTAAGTATATTTAATCGTTTATTTAACTAATTATTAACATGAAGCAAGTGGTAAAACGTTTAAGTATGTCGAAATGACTTTCTTAGTTTTTGAAAAGCTTACTTTCTCTTTCTTTCTCTCTCTCACACACACACATTGACACACGTACACACAAAATAGTAAAAACATACACACAGAAAAAGAGTACAAATTCCCAACAATCACAATGCTAATTTATTGGCCTGAATGAAAAGAAGGGTATTTAAATGAGCGCCAAGAAAACAGCTTCGTCTATTCACATTAATCAATCCCGATTCACACTGAAAAAGCGGGGTGAAATGTTAATTACTAGACTGAATGCGAGGCAATGAATAGAAATTTCTACTGCTATTGTTGTGGAGTTTAATTTGTCGGGCTCCTATGGCTGCTGTTGATGATGATTTTTCTTCTTTTTTTGCAGGTTGCTATTCATTCGTGTTTTAAATGTTTTAATTAGAAGCAAAATTAAGTTTCCACCTTGTTTAATTAATCAAACAACACATTAAAATAAAACAGTTTTTAACACGGTGAAAGCCTTGTCGCAAGAGATCTCGAAAAAAACACATTTAAAATATTGTTCACCTTGAAAAATATCAATGTATTCCTAATACTTTCTGTTAACTTAAATCATCTTCAGTTAAAATGGAATATAAAACTGTATGTTCTTTATTTTCAGATGGAGAGATGTATGAAATTTCGGGTGAGGATTTTGGAAGTTTTCATTTAAATAAATAAATTGATCACTATATATTTTAATAACCTTATGCATATACAAGACCAAAGAGCCATTCAATGTAGAGAGTTACTGAATTAGGCTTTTGTATGAGCGCGAGAGGAAGAGGGATGAATTCCAGCCTATGAAGATATATATAAAAAAACGGTTTAACCTAGACTTGAAGAGTTATAGTTTAATGTGTCCATGAAAAAATACAATCGAGAATGTGTGCCACAAGTTAAGGTTTCTTGGAAGAGACTGTCCGTGTGAAACAGATTTCTGACTCTTGGAATAAGAATGGAATTGAAATGATTAATCTTACTTTACCGGAGGGGGCATCTTACCTGTAAATATTTGAACAGGTAGAAATATGAATTGTTGATTATTTGTAGGATATTTGGCGTAGAAATACCGATAGACTAGTAAACGTAAAAAGACGTCTGCTGTTTGTATTCTGGGAAATAATTAATCACTCAAAATGGCCACGTAGGCAATTTTTAAAAAAAATCTGTTAAGACTGGAAAGTTAGGACTGGGCTGCACCAGAATAGTTATGGCCACAATAATCCGTTTGTGATATGATCTGCCTCTTGTAGAATCTCAGTATATTACGAGTGATCAGTAATATATAAGAACAAGGAACCGACCAATTTTGCAACGTAACAAATTTCGCATATTTATTCTCATCAAATGTCTTCAAAAATTAATTGACAGCTTCACATTGTCAAAATGGTTTTATTGAAGTTCGCTTAGTAATGAAATCATTTTAATATTTTATGTTACGTGTTTAAAGCTAGAATTTTTATCATGGGTATATTTTTGTAGCTGTAGATAAACAGAAATACATCCTCACTAATTCTGATAACGAGCGTCCTTGTCACCAAACAAATGCTGTTAATTTTAATCACAAGAATTACATACCAATAAAGAATAGCATCATTTAAAATGATTCGATTTCCTGTGTTCATACAGACACACACGCGCACACACACACACGCGCGCGCACACACGACTACATACTCACACATACATATATTAGATAGAGAACAAATAGGAAATCTAATTAGGTTTTAATTTCCATAAATCTAATAGGTTTTTCTTTTTATTAAAAATTCTTCATAATAAAATTGAATCAATTTCGATTGATAAAGGTAACATCTTTTTATATTATTGTAATATACTGCCGGAATCCGATACATATTTGACCTAAATATTTTTGTTGCAATTTCACACACATAGACACACACACACACATATATTATCTATCTAAATATATATATGTAAGTATATCTATCTATCTATCTATCTATCTATTTATCTATCTATATCTATATCTATATCTATATATATATATATATATATATATATATATATATATACACACACACACAAACACACACATGTAAAACTCAAGGGCATGTTACATGTAAATGCCCTTCAGTTTTAGTTTTTTCGCCCCATCTCACTCCCTGCCCCTTTTTCTTTTCTTTTCCTATCCCTCCCTCTTCTTCTGATCTTTAAGATTACATCGTCTATTGTGTGTGTATGTCACAACAAATTGTATCCTTTCCGGTTACATCTTTAATGTATTAGACATCCGAAAACATTCATATTTCTCTCACTTAAACCTCTTCAACTCACCTCTCTAAAACATGTCTGTTAAGTTTTAATCTTCAACCTTCTCTCGTCTGTTACCCCTCTCTTTAGTTCTAACATTCGTCCCACACTCTTATACTTACACTCTCTCTAAATTCTATTTTTATTTCCGGAGTTGTTTTTTTCAGATTTCTTTTTGATTTTGTAGGACTGGTGAATTGGATCTTATTTACGATTCCAATGGAATAAATTATGAGCATGAAATATTAGTGTTTAAGCCTTTTATATATATATATATATATATATATATATATATATATATATATATATATATATATATATATATATATACACACACACACACATATATATATATATATATATATATATATATTTACTCACACACTCACACAAACACATCACGGACTAACCCAAGGATTGTGAGTGAAATAGGGTTGACGTAGATCTTGGTGAACCATCGATGCTCTACGACCACAAGTCATGGCGAACGAAAGTTTGAGTTTGCTGGCTTTGTTCATATTGCTGAACACGCTAGAGAACGCGCTCTCTCCCAGAAACTATAATTATGATCTGCTAAGCATAGTTGAAATATAAACCGCAGGTGCGATCTGTGAGTCTTGAACAAGAAAAGTGTGCCTGAGTGAGCGTCTAAATTAGGGACTGGCTAGCAGCCCTTGTAGCGGGTATCCTCGAATATAAATGGCCAGCTATTATCTATCTATCTATCTATCTATATATATATATATGATAAAATAATATGCTATGATATTATGCTATATTTATGGAGCAAATCGGTCAAAATCAATAGAGGTTATGTAAAAATAAACGTGGAGTGTGAATTAAATACCCGGCGACAACAGATTCTGTGATTCATACAATCAATCTTCAACCAAACATATAAATCATATACGAAATGTAGATTGCGTATAGGCATAAAAAAGACTGTCGACGCTGTGTATTGATTTCATATATATATATATATATATATATATATATATATATATATATATATATATATATAAATGAAAAGTAGATAGATAAATAGAATGATAGATAGATAGATATATAGAATGACCGTTAGATGTAAATGTACTGCCATACGTACACACGAACAGATACAATGCATTATTTTTCGCATCCATTTTTAGTTCTATGCCCGTATAAGATGTTCCTCACGGATGAAATAACAAAATTAGGTTGCGCTCATTTCTCATTATTATTTTAAAAAGATTTGCAATCTAGACACGATGTGACAGTTTTATGAAGAATTTTCCGGACTTAGATAATTTATTATAAATGTCAATTATATAACACACTATATGATTTATTGTGATTTTGCTGTCGACATTTTCGACAAAATATAAAAAATCAATTTGTTTGCATGTCTTAAAAATCTGCATTTCTATTTACAAAGTAATCACTTCAATTACTTTTTCTAAGAAAAAATTTAAACAATGTTTCTTCATTCTCTTTTATTCTATTTACATTTATTCCTATATTTTCTCATCGTTTATTATTGCATGTAGATTATAAATCGTATCTATATATACGTTTTTACATTATAGCACGAAAGTATCAGCAGGCAATTTAATCCAAGGATAAGATGCGCATATTTTTGATTGGATATGCGTGATCTAAGACAATGTGCATGATCACCAGCCAAGGGATGAGACCGAAATGAGATTTGCAGGTCGGGGACACTAAAATCAATCAAGTGTGGAGCTTTAAATATCTGCTAAACGTGTTAACAAGTATGGTAAGTGAGACACTAAGATCTGTAGACGTATTTGGATGGCCAAAAATGCATTCCAAAAACTGTGGAGAGCATGGCGAGACAGGAGGATTGCTCTGGTAACAAAGAAAAGAGTTCTGAGCGGTTATGTGACATCTGTCATCCTTTACAGTAGCGAATCTCGGAGGGTCTCCAGACAGATGAAGAAAAGACTCCCGGGGACAGAGATGTGGTTCTACAGAAGAACGCTAAGTATATCATGGACCGAGCGTATGAGTAACGTTGCGGTCTTAGAGTGGTTGCAATCAAGGAGGAGTCTTATACTAAACATCAGGAAGAGGCAGCTGAAGTGAATTTCTGGTCAACCTAATCTCTTAAGAAATAATGCAGATCAGTTAAGCATTTGGACAATTTTCTTTTTATTTCGTATAAATTCGAACTATTAGGTTGGTGCAAAAATAATGACGTAATAATGTCGTTTTTTAAAAATACGTCAAAAACGACATTATTACGTCATTATTTTT
>OZ010571.1:143018375-143063375 GCA_963932145.1 Acanthosepion lycidas | reverse complement strand
TTCTGTGACTTTAGTAAACACGTCTGTTAAAATGAGATGTCAATGTTATTTTCATCTTTGCGTAATTTAGACGACAATTTTTACGGCACACCCTCTATTTAGATTCACCACCGCATCAGAATCCTGTATTTATAAGAAAACATATCTGTAGTGCCACAAGTATTAGCGAACTGAAACATATATATATATATCTGAGGATCCGCATGTCTGAAAGTAAGTGAGACCTACGTTGGATGAAATCTTTGAAGTCTATCGTAACACAAAGAAATAAAACATCACACCCCTTTTTATTATATCACCAACATTAATAAATTTAATACAGTGTAACCCGGATATAAGAGAGTTGTCGAGACCGGAGAAGTCACTTATATCCGGGTTTCTCTTATATCCAGGTTTGGTCTATTTTGTTTAGGCTTTAATTTGGGACCAGAGAAAATAGATCTTATATCCGGGTTTCTCTTATAACCGGGACTCTTATATCAGGGTTACACTGTACGTACAGTTGTTCTATGATGTCAAAGTAAAACGACAACCAGTGTAATCTAAAGTATTTCACAGATGTAAAAACATTCACCAATCAACATACGAATATTACCAGACGAAAATAAAAGAAGATATCCATTAGACGCATAAAGACACATAGACATTATCAACCAAATAATGCATAGAACAGCTAGAATTCTTTTCTTTTTATGTGCAGTGTCCTTTCAGGCCGTAGGTGATCATGCTACTCAACTTCCCCCTATCACTTGTATCTCTCAAAAAGTTTCGTCATTGGTATCAGGCTGGTGCAAAAATAATGACGTAATAATGTCGTTTTTGACGTTAAAAATACGTCAAAAAACGACATTATTACGTCATTATTTTTGCACCAACCTAATATGTCATGCGTTGTTTTCCCTTGTCTCTCTTTCCCTATATTCGACGTGTGAATATCAGATTCTCTGGACCCCCCTTTCTCATTAAGTGTCCCTCATCCTGATGTTAAGTATAAACTTGTTCCGTGTTTGCATCCCTGCTAAAACCTTATCGTTACATGCTCGGCCCATAATATCCTTAGCATCCTTCAGTAGAACCATATCTCCGTTGCCTCGAGTCTATCTTTGAGGAGACTGTCAAAAATTCCCTGCCGTATAAATTGACGGGAATCAACTTGCAGCTCAGTAATTTTTTCTTTGTTATCAAAGAAATACTCTTGTCTCTAAATACTCTGCTTAGGTTTTGGAATGCGTCTTTGGCCATCCCCATATTTCTGAGGATCTAAGCCCTTACTGACCTCCATCAAAACATTTCCCAGATATTAAATTTCCGCGCCTGATTGATTTTAGTATCCACGACCTGCAAACCACATTTCAGTCTCATCCTTTATCTGATGACCATGAATTCTGTCTTCTCTTAGTTTATGGCTATTCTCTTCTTCTCGCTCTAATTCGCTACATTCTGTAGGAAAATTGTAGTTATTATTTTCCGTGCTCTGACATTTGCGTATCTTATGTTAGTTAGGATTTGAACGCCAATGCTGAATGCCGGTAGAATTTCCAATTCTCTCAGAATATCCTCGCTGTATTGCTTGAATAAGTCCGGAAAGAAGACACATCCTTGTCTTTCGCCGTTTTATATTTTTGCATATTTGCTTAACTCATTGTCTATGTACATGCGTGACATTAGCTGCCAGTATAGATTCTTAATTATTCTGATATTTTTGCCGAATATATCAAAGATTCTCACCAGTTCCAAAAGATCCTTGCGGGGTACATTGCCAAAAGCCTTTGCATAGTTTATTAAACACAGCTACGCTTCCTTCTGGATTTGTATCGCTCTTTCTCATACCATTCTCAGCATGAATATTACGTTCTTTGTTATCATTCGTATTCTGAGGATTTGAGCGCGTAACTTGAATTATAATACACAAACATACAAAAATTACAGCCGCGAAGCTATCTGAGGAAAAATTAGACGTCAGGTCAACTTAACCAATAAAAACTGACAACACAAAAAAGGATTTTCGCCTCTCCTCCATATTTCATCTCTGATTAAGCTTAAATTGTATATATTAGGTTGGTGCAAAAAATAATGTCGTTTTCTCACATAGTAACATATATGAGAAAACGACATTATTTTTGCACAAACCTAATATATATATATATATATATATATATATATATATATATATATATATATATATGCGTGTGTGTGTATGTGTGTTTATGTTTGTGATGATTTTTTAAATGTCTTCATAGCATACCATTTAGGACTCAGATGATAATGTGTCTCCACACGTGTATGTTAGTTATTTATGTGAGGAATTTTCTGAAAGACGTCCGATATTTGGGCAGACCGTATTCCCATTACTATACGAAAAGCTACTTGGTTCGTCCAAACAAATTTCTAACTTAGTCATATGCTAAATATATATGATAAAATATGTCGAATGAAGAAATACAAATATCGATTATTTAGAAATTGTTTTGTTTACGTTCGGAAATGAAACTGAGAAGATATGAACTGGAAATTATTTATGTTCATAAAGCATTATTCGGGTTTGACTGATCAGCAAGCAAATTCGTGGCCAAGTCAGTCTCTCGCATGTCGTGACTAACGGCAGTTTCTCATTGTAAGGCAAACGAATGCTCGAATACTACTGGAGGGCGCCTATACTGCTTGAATAAGTTTTCTTAAATATTCAGCTTGGTAGACAATAATAAATAAATATGCTATTATATATATATATATATATATATATATATATATATATATATATATATATATATACACGGTGCGTCTACTTATATATTGGTAGACACTAAAAATGAAGTTGAATATACATATATATATATATATATATATATATGTTTGTGTGTGTGTGCGTAAATATATATATATATATATATATATATATATATATATTATATATATATATATATGTTTGTGTGTGTGCGTAATATATATATATATATATATATATATATATATATATATATATATATATATATATATATATATATATATATGGTGTATTAAAAAATTTTTGCAGTTTGGCGGGTTCCTCACACACAAAATAAAGAAAAAGTCAATATAAATATATGTCCGCAAATAATTTGTTTAGGAATTATTATGTTTAAAGAAAGTTTAGTGTAGATGGCAATGAATTGCTATAGAGATTAGGTTATATTTCTCATTCTTGTACATTTGTTGCTACTCTCTTCAACCTTTAACGTAAGTACTAGTGGTGAGTTAACTAAAATGTGTTCCGTTTAACAATGACAAGGTAGTCATATCGTGAGCCGGCAGGTAATGGACGCAAGGCGGCACGTCTGTATCAGATTGCGTCTCCAGACCGAAGTCCATAGAGTCATTTAACCCTCGCGTTGCTCTGACACAATTCCTGGCAGAAAAAAACTATGGATCGATGAAGATTGCGATCTGCTCGTACGCCTGGCCACGATGAACCCATGCCATGTTATCATAGACGATCTAAGTTTCAGCACATGTCAATTAAGGCTAAATTGTCTTACATCTCATAGTACCTCATAAAGGGCACTTCAATAGCAGATCCTTTATCTACAACGTGTGTAGAGTCCTTCTCGCCCTCTTATCACTCAGGGCGGGAGATCTTTTGCCGATGGTCTACGGTACAATCTACCGATCTGGGTTTTTTTTTCACTTCAAAAATTTTGTAGATGAGTCAACATCTGGAAAAGAAAGAATAACAAATTTACACAACCAATATTTGTGGGTGGATTGGGGTCCCCGTGAGACAATACAGGCTAGATTTCAGCATTATTTTGCTATTAATTTTGCTGCTGGAATTGTAGGTGCCTGTCTGGTAGGTCGTAATGTTGCCCCATAACGATCACAGGAACTGTCTGCAGGGACGTTATTTCTAACACCCTTCTAGAACCTAATACAAAAACGCATGTAGTTCATGCATGATGACGCTCCATTTAAGCATAAAGTTCCCGATACACTCACTGACATCTACCATGAAAGTCAGGTATGGGAGTGCCGGTTGCATAGCCTACACTTTCCCCCGAACTCGATCATTTTGATTTTTTATTTGTGGGCCACCTAAAAGCATTGGTTTATGCGGCAAACATTAATAATGCAGACAGGCTGCATCAACGACATTTGACACAATGTGGGAGTAGTTAAATGGTTCCGCCAATCAATGATCTGACGAGGGCATGCCTGTGTAGAAGAAAGTGGAGTATATTTTGAGCATTTGTTATGAGTTGCCGTGTTAAGATACAGCGATGGCCATTTGGACATATTTTTCTTGTTTTTGTGTGAGGAACCCTCCCCCAATTTTTATAAATATATTTTTGATACATACTGTATATATGAATATTGGACTCTACCGTCACTTTTGACGTATGCAGATCAAGTGGATCAGTTCTTGGAACCAAAGTCCAGACTACACGGACATATCATTGGATTATATTGGTGTTGAATACAGAGAACTGTTGCAGAGTATATCATAAGCTCCCCACACGACGCTTCACAGTTAGGGAATACAGAGTCGTCTTCCCCTAGACCTTTGGCCACCCAAGTCTACAGGAAAATTTCTGTCCTGTTATTTACTAATAGCTCGGGGAGAAGAGATGGATTCTTACTTTTCCCAGGGGATTAGCAAGAAAATAAACTCGGCTGGAATGTGAAAACCGCTCACGGATTCCTTAATCCGAGCCGCTCTCCATTACACCACCCAGTGTCAGTGCATCTCTTCCTCTCTTTTTTTCTATCTCTTTCTCATTCTCTCTCTCCACCTATATATATATATATATATATATATATATATATATATATATATATATACACACACAAACACACACACACACACATATATATATATATATATATATATATATATATATATATATATATATATGCAAGCGTCAATGAGAAATGAGAATAGATAAAATGATGAATATTTCGGCAATATCTACATAAGGAAAATATCGGAAGTATTTAACACAAATGCATAGTCTCTTTTTCAAAAACTATATATAATTTATATCTGAATGTTTTCACACTCAAACACACACACACACATATATATATATATGCAATGTTAATCGCTGTTGAAGACCTGCTCAGTCACATTTGTATTTGATCACCACCCACAGAGCCCACCTGTGTTTTTACTGCAACTTTGCTGACCGGACTTTAGCTTAAATCTCTATGATAGTGCACGATATCTAGCGTGGTCAACAGTTGGAACAAGGCCATCACAAGCAAAAGCTTTCTCACGATGGCTTTTCACTTTCTCCTGCACACACATATACACAAACAGAGATTATATATACACACACGCACACACACACACACATATATATATATATATGCATTATTCAAAAATTATAAAATAAATCTGTCACTAAAAAAATAATATCCATTTTGTTTCAAAACTTCTGGTGATTATCAAGAGATCGTGTTCCATCATTTGATAAAACACTAGATATTTTGAATCAAAACGGCTATTTTAGCTGTGATTTTATACAATATTTGTTATAATTTTCGAATAAATTATATGTGCCCTACTCTGTATTGAGCACTCTTGAAAACAGTATTTTTTTTGTTATTGGCATTTATTTTATATTTTATACACTAATCCTATACTTGTATATATATATATATATATATATATATATATATATATATATATATATTGTGAATGTGTGAAAGAATAAAAATAGTAAAAGAAAGAGAAATGTCCAAATTTTGGAAATATCTCAAGCTTCATTCAAAATCATTTATATTTATGCTGGTGTTCCTATTCTTTTTGAAATCTACCCATACATATATTTTCTCGATTACTCCTTCCCATGTAAGCAATTTCACATCTACATACACACCCATGTTATTTATCTATATAGATAACTGTTTCTCTATATTCAGTTCCACGTAAAATTTTATATGCATTTTAGCGTATATAGAAAAAGATATGTTTCATTTGTGTGCAGTATCTATGCCTCAAGATCTAGAATTATACTTCAATATTTTGTACGTCTCCATATATTTATATTTTTTTCATATCAAATTCCTAATTGCCGGAGAGTGATCTTGAATATGTGAATAAATGAGTGTCCTCATAAATATATACATGGTACTTATTTCGTTTGCATTTCCATAAGTTTTTCTTTATCATTTATATCTGAGATTTATAAGTAAAAACTGGAAACATTATAAACCCGAAGACCAGTCACAATCGATATTGTTTCTCAGTGTTTTACCAGCGTCCTCGCCTCGTTTCCAGGTTAAGTTCTTTCCAAACTTATATTTTCTCTCTTATTTTATGATTTTGAGGATAAGATTTTCAGTTAAGAATAAAATATAAGATTGACGTGGGATGATTCTTATCATCTTACCACTCGATAGGCTAAAGGCTTATGGTGATGATATTTTACCTACGTTAAAAGCAATGTGGATCTTTCAGCTGTGTTTAGTGTAGATACTCGAACAGATGACTGAATCACACAGACTTAGTCAGCTGAACGTGCCAATCATTGATATTCACAAATACAAGCTCCTTTATAAATATCGATGGTCGAACATACTTCAACATAAATCCCTATATATGGTTCACCTACTTTGTATTCATAGCAACAGCGTTTAATTTCAACTTTTCATATTTAATAAAGTTTAACATTTATCGATACTGACAGAATTTCATAAACCTTTTAATATTTTTTAAAGCTTGTTGCCTGTGCATAGACGGAATTGAGGGACAAAGAGGAACGCAACTCAATATATATATCACAGATTTGTCTGAAAGAAATAAACGACGTTGGCTTTTTCACTGAAGGGAATTTCTGGTCAACCTAATCTCTTAAGAAATAATGCAGATCAGTTAAGCATTTGGACAATTTTCTTTTTATTTCGTATAAATTCGAAGTATTAGGTTGGTGCAAAAATAATGACGTAATAATATCGTTTTTAAACGTTAGAAATACGTAAAAAAACGACATTATTACGTCATTATTTTTGCACCAACCTAATATATTCACTAAACCATTTATTGTCTAATCCAGGTCTTAACAATAAAGAGGGCGGCTTTTACATTTGATCCAATTTATTGAAATGTGAAGAAATGTTAGACGAAAGTATACGAATTAGCTTATTTCAAAAATAGAATTTTCTTTATTATTATTATTATTATTATTATTATTATTATTATTATTAATACTTGCCCGAGGCCAGCGCAACCGACCGTTGCGTGGGCTGCGGGCAATTTTTGTTCCTTGTCCGGGATGCACCCTCGGGTCTCCACCTTAAAAAAAGACCATCTGACACAAATTGTCTTAGTGGGGAGACAGAGTAAATAACTTGTCTAAGGGTCGTACATTCTACTGAATTCTTCCACGCACTCCTTTGATTTAATTCAGATATCTTGCATTATGAGTTGGTTCCCATCAAGTCACACATTAGGCAGAGAGTAATTTTCGTGGAATATTTATGTTGGCATCGAAGTCCTCTGAGGCGATAGGATACTAGGCATTATTACGAGTTTCTCGAGTTGGGACTAAGTTCAGTAATATGTACACCAATGACATAATATTAACTGGGAAGGTTAAAATTAAGGTCGATGTATTTCAGGGTGTACATGGTCCCAATAAGCCTTCATTGGACAAGTTATCTAGTGTCGGATTATGTGACAGAATACACATGGAATTAATAATCTATATCAAAAAAAATATTCTTACCCTGATATAAATATGTATTTGTATTACAATATCATAGATGTAAATCCGTGGAACGGACATCCAGCGACACGTGGCACTGAAAGAATGACGGTCCTATACGAGATGTTTGAAGCGGAAAACCTCACATTCTTCCTGTCGTTAACTGGTTGCTATTAAATTACGGGATAATAAAGCCGAAAGCATTGTGTTTATTAAGGAATTTTGTCTATTTCTTACATATTATAGTTGCTTATTCATAAATTTGGTTTACACACACAAACATATATATATATATATATATATATATATATATATATATATATATATATATATATATATATTAAGTTATGAAGAACTTGGTAATCCGTATGGGTAATCCCAAGGAGGATGAAATCCTGAGAGCTCAATGTAAATCCAGAGCTAATATTTAAAAGAAAAACAGACCACTTTAAGGTACCATTATAATAATTTATTTCACCAGAGTCCTTTTAAAGCACTGAAAGAATGGCGGTCCTATACGAGATGTTTGAAGCGGAAAACCTCACATTCTTCCTGTCGTTAACTGGTTTCTATTAAATTACGGGATAATAAAGCCGAAAGAATTGTGTTTATTAAGGAATTTTGTCTATTTCTTACATATTATAGTTGCTTATTCATAAATTTGGTTTACACACACAAACATATATATATATATATATATATATATATATATATATATATATATATTAAGTTATGAAGAACTTGGTAATCCGTATGGGTAATCCCAAGGAGGATGAAATCCTGAGAGCTCAATGTAAATCCAGAGCTAATATTTAAAAGAAATACAGACCACTTTAAGGTACCATTATAATAATTTATTTCACCAGAGTACTTTTAAAGTACGCCGAGTGCTATCTGATGATCTGGCGTCCTTTAAAAGGAGTCTGGTGAAATAAATTATTATAATGGTACCTTAAAGAGGCCGCCTGATGATTGATTCTAGCATGAAACAGAATGTCGCCTCTGAGTATTGACTTCAATGTTCACTTTATATTCATATTTACATGCGCTCTATCACTGATATTGAGCACTTTATTCCATAAATATAGCACATCTTCAAACTATATTTCTTCTTCTCGTATATATATATATATATATATATATATATATATATATATATAGAGAGAGAGAGAGAGAGAGAGAGAGAGAGGGAGAGAGAGAGAAAGAGAACTGGGGATTGAAAATGCAGGAAAGCATTCTTCTTTCTTAAATGATTCCTCTCCACAAACACATCGACAGAAGAAAACATTGGCAATTATGAATTGTAAAAAGAATTCAGCAATTAGTACTGCGAATAAATATTAGAATCCGAAAAAAAAAGAGCCACAATTAAATTAAGAAACTTATTAATAAAACATATTAATAAAAACATTAATTATTTTTAATTGTTCTGATTTCTTCGTCAATTAATATGTATTAGTTTGGTGCACAATAGTGTCGTTTTCTCACATATGTTACTATGTGAGAAAACGACATTATTTTTGCACCAACCTAACACCAACATATTCTTCTGATGATATCATGGTTGAAAGGGATCCTTTAAGATAGAAGAATCCTTTCCTGCGTTTTAAATTCTACGTATATGCCATGTGGCGTCAAATTTCTGTTTATATATTCTTTTTGCTTAAAAACACTTTAGGTGAATCATTTTGCATATAGACCAATGCTGTTCTTTTATAAATAATTTAAGCTTATCAAAAGCTTTTTTTTCAATGATGGTTAAGTATATTATTGCGAATGATTTCCTTTGTTAAATTTACCTATAGGAATCCATAACACTGATTTTACCAGTTTCATAGCAACAGACAGTAAAACTTGTCCTGCTTAAAATTCACTGATAGTCTTAATAATGCCATATGTTTACTTTTGTTATAAATCTTTCTATTACACCAGAGATTAGTCGTATTTATTTGCCTTAAGTTTTCCATTTATATTTTATTGAAATCGTATCCAATATATTCGGTATCAGCTTGAATCTCGTTTATCATTTAAAGATGATTATATTAAATTATTCAAGGTTTTATTTAGTTCTCACAAAAAAAAGGAATCATAAATCCACAGAGACACTAATGTCAAGTATTAGATTTTCTTCAATTCAATTTATTTGAAATGAACATTCTTCTATATAAATAAGTCGCAGTGTCTCTCTGTCCATCTGATTTTTATCTCAGCAACCAGAAGTAACAGGTAGTAATCACTGTTGTACACGTGATTAGGTAGTAACTACTGTAGTACACGTGATTAGGTAGTAACTACTGTAGTACACGTGATTAAAAATTAAATAAATAACTCATTTAAATTTAAATTTATTAGGTTGGTGCAAAAATAATGACGTAATAATGTCGTTTTTTGACGTTAAAAATACGTCAACAAACGACATTATTACGTCATTATTTTTGCACCAACCTAATAAATATCGAACAGAGTGAAAGGTTTTTTTTTAAAAAAATCTTTATTAAAGTTTCAACTTTAATTACGCTTTTCGGCGGAAATACAAATGATATTGTCTAATTAAACCATAATCAAATCTTAAAGTACTTTGCTGATATGAATATGCTATGTTTTATTTTCTTTTTCTAGCACGAGTTTTTGCATATATTCAAAATATTACAGTTCTTGTTTCCTAAGGTGTTCTAAAAGTAACTTTATATGAAGGGATCATTAAGAATGGTGATTTAAAAAAAACATACGCGTAAAGGAAATATAGACAAACTATCGGAGATCGCCTGGCATATATGAAGAAAGATTATGCCGAATTAACGTTTCGAATAAAGATAAAATAATTTTATTATATTTAAATTCTTATAACATTTACTTACATAGAGAAAAGCCCAAAGGCCCAAAAGTCTCCTGCAGTAGCTAGCCTAAACTCATGCTTTTAAGCTAGTACAAAATTAATGAAAAAAATCATTTTTGTAAAAGAAATATTTTAAATTAAAAAAAAAATATTTGAAAAAGTTTATTGCCCTGTTAACATCCTATGATTGTTTTTTTTGTTCACATGAATGAATGGCAGACTAATGTTACAACGAATGTTAGGGCAACTCTAGGTGGTGTAATGATTAGCAGGCTTGCCTCGCGAGAACAATTACGGCTGGGTAGCCGAAATAGTTCGATCCTCATAGGGTACTCTTTGGGCCTTGTGCTACGCTTGGAAAATCACTTTGGGCACCCCTGCATGGTGTAATGTTTAACAAGTTTGTCTTGCTAGATCAGTTACTACTGAAAAGTGAGTGCCAACCTCACTGGATAGCCCCATACTTTCGGCCTTGTGCCACATCGCATAGAAAATCTCTACAACGAAATTTGTATTCTTTTATATGCAGAGTAATTTCTGGAAGTGCGTGATCATGCCTCTACACAATTTCCTATATTTTTAAATCTAATAAAGATTTTCTCCTGACTGTGTTCCCGAATTTCTCAACTGTCATCGAGGTTAATCATTGTTTCGCTTTGCCCGTGTTGCCTGCATTATATCCTGTCTGAATATGCTATGGGAACTTACCTATAATAGTAATGGACTATTCTTGACATTATAAATACTGCGCCTCTCAAGAGGTATAGGGATATTTTAAGACGAGGAGAGATAATTGAGAGCATATTCTAAGGACATTGGAATAGTGATACTTGTCGAGACAACATAGTTCACTCTAACCAAATCTGATAGTTATTACTAATACTTCTACATCTCTGTATTATATATCTGTTGTAATATATCTTTGTATTGCATACCTGTGTTCGTTTTATTCTTTCATTGGTGCTAACCTTGGACAATCACCGTGGTACAAGGAACTTGGATCATAACAGAATATCATATCATCCAACAGAATTTCCTCATTATATGACGGAGTTACTTCAACACTCGCTTTCCTATTCTAAGTCGAAATATTCATTTAACCCAAATTTACTTAAAATATAATTGTTCATGCATCATGTCCATGATATTCTTCGTACCCACAGTAGAAGCAATTCTCTATTACCTCGATTCATTGTCCTTTGGTAGAAAATTGTCCTGCATTTTTTTCCATGTAAGAGGATTTATATTACATACATTTGCAACACTTTCCTCACTGCTTTTGACGAAACCTTCCTATTTTTTGGCTATTGAAATGCATTTAAGCAATGCTCTTTAATTTCATACATATAAGTTCATCCCTGTCAGATTTGTATTAACTACTTTTTGCTATTTCTGTTTACTCGGCTAAATTCGAAATGGAACAATGAGTAGATTCTTATCATCTGTCATCAGCGCCATTTCTATCTCATAAGTCATTACTTTAATTTCAGTATTGCTTGCAATTGGTGAGAGCGGCTATTGAAGAAAAAAAAGCTAGTCCCGTTGACAATTCCATTTGGGTTATGATTACTTCACACTCGCTTAGCGACGAATGCACCCGTGCAGCAATAAAATATCACATTGCTGGAATCGAGACAAACGACTAAATAATAATTACAATTTAAATTGCTATAATATAAACTCTCAAGAATTCGAATCTTTTTGCCGTAAGGAATTTACATGAACTCCATGTTTTCTGTAGGAAATCTACTTATTGATTTGTAGATTTGTTTTTTTTTTTCTGCCAAAATTAATACAATATCTACTTCAAAATATCTTCTGTTTGTACACATCTATCTATCTATCTATCTATCTATATGTATATTTGTCTTTCTCTCTCACATAGGTAGATAGATAGATAATGTAAAATTTATTTTTAACTATGAATACGAATGAATGTGCCTAAAGTATTTCAATTTCCTGTATTGAAGTTGGAAAGAGACCATATTACATACGTTGTTTAATATTTTAAAATTTGGCTATCATCAGGTTTTTATAGATTATTCGATAAGATTCGATAAAATACGTCACAGAGCATTGTTGGAACCGCAAGGTAACCTTGATATATTTGGTAAGAATATCAGAATAATCCAGAACGTATTCTGGGAAAGACACCGCTTGCATATGGATTTAACATATATACAAAAATAAAAATTGCTGTAAAAAGGTATGTGTCTTCTAATCGTAATTACTAAACCTCTTCAGTGAGACGGTTCTGAGAGAAATAAAAATCAAAGGATGACTCATTATTGGCGGCCACAATATTAGCAACGTAAGATATGCAGATGGCCTTGTACTGACAGCAAACAGAGAAACGAAGCTGCAAAATATCGCACAAAACATAAATATGGAAACTGAGAAGAATTAAATAAGATCAATGGCAGGAATACTAAAATGCAGGGCCGTCAGCAAAATAAGAGCTTAACATTCAAATAGAAAACGGAGTTACCGAAATCAAACAACGAAACCATTTAAATAACAAGATTAAACCAGTACAACAACTTAAATATCATAGAAATGATTTCACAGAAGAAGTAATCAAGACACTGAATGTCGAAATCGCATTAGAATTGCGAAAGCTGTCTTCCAAATGCTAGATAAAGTATTAAGGAATATATTAATTTCGTTAGGAACAAAGTAAAATTTGCTGAATTGTTACGTAGTATAAATCCTACTATACGTCAGTGAATATTACGCAGTCTCTTCACGGCTGTAGAAGAGATATGATACAACAGAAATGTGGTTATTCAGAAGTATTCTGTGTAAGCCATCAACGGAAAATGTGAGAAACTACGACGTTATAGAGAAAATCGAAAAAACAGACACTTATATATAGCAACAGAAAAGATAAGTAGATATTTCTAGAGAATCTAATGAGGAAAAAGGAATCGTAAAATTTGAAACTCAGATGGTATATGACAGACAAGCGAGAAATAGCTAAACAACTTATAACAAACCTAACGAGTTTGTGTAAATGGTTGTCAGAATACAGCTTAGGAGAGAAAACTACATTTCTAAGAGGTAAAAAGAACAGGAAATCTTTTTAGGAAGTTATGATCACCAACTTCCTTAACGCTGTTCATCAATTTGGCCTCTATTCTGCATCTATCAAAGACAAACACACAAATACACACACATATGTGTGTGTATGAGTATGTATGCAAAAATAAGAATGACGATTCCTTTCATCGATTTATTAATAGATATCTAACTGATGACATGAATGAATTTGTCAGCACGAGGAGATTGCAATCTATGGCGTTGTCCTGCTGTTGCATAGCCCAATTCTTCTTAGTTGACGGTGTCGTTTCCATAATAAAAATATTGCTTTCTTTTTTCTTGCTCGTCATCTCTCAGCCGCCTGATCGCTAGTTTTACTCGGTGGTAAAATGAGAACTTCACCAAAAGGGATTTTAAACTTATCCAGTTTAATAAACAAGTCGACGTATACAATGTTAACTAGTCAGTGGGGTTGCTCTATCACACCTGCTGGGGAGAAAGTTCAACATCCGAAAATAGCATGTCTCAATTCTTCGACGTGTAAAACTTAACTCACTGAAATCATTTTCTATCTCTCAAACATACCCATATTCGGCGCAACCAATCAAAATCGACATCCATATTTTGTCTGCCATCTGAACTTAATGTTCAGCCACAGACGGTCTGGGCTAAAATACACAGCCATTAAAAAATAATAGTCTGAAACGATTATTTAACACAGTCTTCTGTTGAAAATTCTCAGATCTATCGATTGACATGCTTAGTAAAAAGTTTTAAATCTTATCGACAAAACTGTTAGTAAATTAAATATAATCTGTGTATAGCGCAAAAACCAGAGTTGAGTTCATTCCTTTGCATAAAAAAGTTACATCAGAAATATAGTTGGTTAAGCAGTACTTTATACGTGTGTGTGTGTTTTGTCGAAATTCACGCCGATCAAATATAAAATTGTTGTACACAAAAAGCTACACATATGTGTGGACACAATTGTTGATTATGATGTTTGCTTTTTCTAATGCATGGCAGTGAATTTTTCAGATGCTGAGACAATGAACGAAATAGAAGCAAGACTATTTCTCTTTGCTTATGCATTAAATTCATTCATGTTAATTGATTTAACATTTCAAACCTTGGGTATCCCCTTACCGTCGATGTCAATCTCTCCATGAATATATATATTTTTTTTAATTTTGTTTTAAATTTCAAATAGTTTATGGAAAAATATACTAGAACAATATTCCAATTGTCATAAAGAATAATAATTCTAAATTGATCCCTTCTACATTCTTACTATGAATATATATATATATATATATATATATATATATATATATATATATATATATGCGCAAGTGTGTTTGGGTGTGTAGAAATATAGGATTGGTATAGACGGAATAAAATTGCAATAGCCAATAACATTATTATTAAATGATTGCTCAATACAGAGTAGAGTAAAAAGTATTTATTCAAAAATTATAATATAATCATGTTATAACATCACTTCAAAAATTAGATGTATTGTTTCAACACTACTGGTGTCTTGTCAAGTGATTGTGTTGTTAAAACAAACTGAATATTCTTGTAGCCATGTTAAATTATATATTTTTTAATAAATTCTCTCGCTCTCTCAATCTCTCTCTCTCCCTCTCTCTCTCTCTCTATATATATATATATATATATATATATATATATATATATATATATATATATATATATATATGTGTGTGTGTGTGTGTGTGTGTGTATTGATAATGAAGTGCTTAATCCCATATAGTGGGAAAAGTTATTCGATTTCTCCGAGGCTTTTATTATATGATCAACCGGTATCGGTATAAAGGGACGTGCTTTTTCAAGTGTTTACTTATCCTACATTCTATATTCTTATGATGATCCTCACTTGGATAACTTGTGATATTTGTTTTGACTAAAACCTCAATACATTTTATTCAGTAAAAGCTTGCCAATTCTGCTGCTTAGGCGAGCACATAGGACATTAAACACACCCCAAGGTACTGTATTCGTAGTCGACTTGGCTGCTGATTGGGTTTAAATATTTCCAATGTGTCTGGGGTTCCAACATGATATATCATTTAGAAATAATTTTCGAATCCCTGTCAATATATAAATTTACATACACAAACATGAACACACACTAATGCATGCAGAGAAAGGTATATGTTCAACTTTTGAAAAAACGTATTAATATGAATTTAACACGTTTTAAAACTAAACATTCGTTACTATTAATACCCCTTAATATAATTTTTCCTTTAAATAAATAACTAGTATTTGCTAAAGAAAAAGTACCAATTTTCAATATATATATATATATATATATATATATATATATATATTATTATTATTATTATTATTATTTTATATACTTAAATGTGGACTCACCCGCCCTTTTTGAAGTATGAGAGTTCAGTAGCCCAGTTCTTAGACTAGAATAAATAGGCAACCAGCACATAGGATTTGATAATTATATTAAAAGCTTGTGTTGATTCATCCGCACTCTTCGGAGGAACTGAATATAGAGAACTAGTATACATAATCTGCCACAGAGTCTCCAAACAAACATCTTCAATGACTATGTGATGCCATTCTCCAAGAATGGTTGCCTACAAATGCTATAGGGTCCCATGTCCTGTTATTTCTCCATGTCTGCCGCGATGAAGTGATTCATACATCCCAAGAGTATATTTGGGTACGCGAATATAACAAACTGGAAAAGTGAATATAATGAAGCCAAAAGAAACTGGAAATCTGCTCGCCGATTTAAAATTCCGAGCCATTAATCTTTACACCATCGTCACATCCAAGTTCACAGCACCTTGTATTCCCATGCGGTCACCATCTGTACACGGATCAAGCTCGTTGCTTTTCTTCAGCGAACACACGAGAAGCAGTGTTTCAAGGTGATGTGGCGACAAGCTTTTATTGAGCAGATTAATATAAATATTACATTTCATATTTACTTTCGATCTCTGATCGAAAATGTACTCTGATATAACTTTCCACTTTCTCAGCAGACAAATATTCATTACGTAGAAGTCTATGGTTAAATTTTTGAATTCAGATTAAATTGCACTTGGCAAACTAATTAAAATATGTGTACAAATATGTAATTAAAATTAAATCGGGAATATTTCTTTTAATATATCCGTGTGTCTAATATATAAGTGTTATTTAATTACATCAAACTACTTACACATTTTAATTGTTATTCCTTAATTACTTAACGGAAAACTTTCAAATTATTATTTTTATCGTGCCATGGGACCGGTATTTTCTGGTATCAACATCTAAAGATCCACTTCTGATTTCAATTTTATTATTAAGCGTATATCCGTAACATAGCCAGCTAAACTGAAGTCGATATTAGTAGTTAATATTTAAACATAAGTGATATGACCTTACACTGACTCTAGCATATAAGACTATGCTGCAGTATGGCGCTTATAGTTGTGTGTAATGTACTAGCCTAAGTGCCTTGTTTCTTACAAATCCATTTTTCCTCTTATATGCCAAATTACTTCAGCATATACACAACTGTTGCTTCCTGCAACGACCTTCATTTTGTTTCTCTAATGATTTGCTTAACTTTCACTATTCTTCTTCATTCCTGTTTTATCATTCATTCATAAATGTTCGGTAATTAGATCATTCGCTGGTTTCTTCTGTTTCCCTCCGTCAGTAATTTCTGGGATTGTAAAGATCTGTAGAACGTCTTTTCTCATTAAATCCCCAAGAAGTTTGTCTTTCATTATATTATCGAATTCCTTTTCTTTACGTTGCTCACAGGGCGTATTTATAAGATTCTTAGTAATCGTCGATAGAACCATATCTCTCATTTTCCAAGCCTCTTCTTCATCTCTAAGGATATTTTCCCGCATTCACCACCATATAGAATATTGGCTATTACATTTCATTCTGTTGATAGGGATAAAATGTCGTTCTCGACATTGTAGTTTGAACACAGAGAAAACACTGACGATTCCATTATTAAATAATGAGCTCACGTGATCACTTATATGAGAATTAGCATGACGACTAAGTGATCGCTATTCTCTATACTATCCACTATACTAATTCTCTATACTGGTCATTATACGAATTACTATTCAGTGTTTACTATTTGAACAAATATTATAAGTGCGATTATTACTGAAGGCGTTACTACTACCAGTATCTGTTTTTACAAAGTCTCGTCTACAACGAGAATTTCGGAAGTGATAACGAGTATTCGTTGACCTAACGGAAGCTACAACGTGTGAGCGTCTTACGTCACAAAAGTGGCGAAGAAGATTCGTTCAAGTTACACGAGGATTCGTTAAACTTTGGAGAGGAAAACATAATCATCAGAATGGAAGAGTTAAAATCATCATGGATCACATGTTACAGCATCAAAAGCTACAACAGGAACGACAACTGCAGCAACAACAAAAAATGCAACATGAACTGTAAAGGCAGTTACAATTATAGCAACAAATTTTTCCGAGTTGTTCACCAAAACGATGGAAACAAAATCTTCAGATTCGTTCACTCCTGCTGCTGTCACTAATTCAATCATCGATTTCGTGTACAATCCGGATGAGGGGATAACTTTCCTATCTTTCTAGAAACGACAAGAAGGAATTTTCAAATGGAATTTTTCGCAGTGGGAAAATGACGAAAAAAATCGGTTATTATTGAGGAAACTATCCCCCTGCTGAACATGACAAATATACCGATTATATTTTGCCGAAGAAACCGGGAGAAATAACTTTTGATGAAACTGTCCTAACACTATCAAAATTTTTTTGGTGGTAGCCGGTCATTGTTTCATACACGATGGCAATGTCTTAACTTGGTAAAGTCCGACGTTGATGATTTTGTCACGTACGCCAGAGTCGTGAATCGGGAATGCGAAATGTACAAATTAAATGAACTAACTTTGTTCAGTGTTTAACATCTAAAAAGGACGTAGATTCCTGATTCTTTCTCAATTAGAAATGGATCCAACATTAGCGGAAGAGTGTGAACGTATTGTGAATTTGAAACTCGAGAATCGTAGGAAAGGCACATTGATTCCGTCCAACTACGAAGTCGGACACAATGTACCAAACTTCTTTCAATATTTTAACACTATAAGAAAAACTTAAAACCTATTCAATGCATAATACTTGCCAAGGCTGTGGAAGGAAGCATTTTAAGAGTGAGTGTTTGTTTCAAAAACAAGAAATGCTATCAGTATAGGAAATTAAGAGACAAAGGTGCGTGTTGCTGATGGAAAAATTGGAGAAAATATAGAACGCATGTGAGCAGGAGAAATAAATTCTGTAACGAGTAGAAACCTAAAAGGCAAATTAACAACACTTTGCAAAAGAGGAAATTTGTTTTCGTGCAAATTAATGACGTAATAAAATTGCAATTAAATACAGGATCGGATATCACCATTATAAACGAACAGACTTGGAAGAAAATGGGTAAACCCAGTTAATTAACTTCTGATAAAATTGTTTATGGTGTCTCAGGAAAGACATTAACCTTTTTATGTAAATTCAGCTGTAACGATTCTTTTGTCGAAAACGAAAACAGAAGAGGGGCAGCATTTGTGTTAAAAATACGGCTAATTTGTTTGGTGCAGACTGGATTTAATTGTTTGATCTGTGGGATTTTCAAATTACCTCGTTTCGCAATACCAGTACTAATAGAGCAAATGAAAAATTGAAAATTAAACTGAAAAAAAATGTTATAAGTTTTCTCTGAATGTCTAGGTACATGTCCGAAAGCAAAAGCTAAGTTTCAGTTGAAAGACAATGTAATACCTACGTTTATACCAAAAAGGCGGGTACCCATTGTGGCTTTAGATCCAATCAACAATGAATTGGACATGCCAAAGAAATTAGGAGTAATATCAAGAATAGACTATTCTGAATGGGCATCACCAAAAGTTTACATGAAGAAACTTAATAATTAAATCCGCGTGTGTGCTGATTTTTCGACAGGAATAAATGACATTTTAAAATAGCATAACTACCCGTTACCAGAGCAAATGTTTGCCAAATTGAATGGACGCAAAATTTTCTCAATAGTGGGCCTATCAGACGCACAGTTACAATTACTTCTGGAAGAATACTGTTCAAAAATATTAAATATTAACACATTAACGGTTATATACATTCAACCATCTTCCTTTCGATGTAAAGGTAGCACGAAGCATATACCAAAAGATAATGGATACCATGCTTTCAAGTTTAAATAGTGCTCAATCATATTTGGACGACGTACTTATTAAAACCAAGACCCTAAAACAACATGCTGAAGATCTGAGAAAGTTTTTAATAGAATCAAATAATATGGTTTTAAAATAAGTGAAGAAAAATGTGGATTATTTGGCAACAGACAACCGATATGCCATGGTCTAGAACACATATTGACGTTGAAGGATCGATAAACGGAACTTTCTATCTAGTAGTATTCGATAGTTATACTAAATAGCTAGAAGTACTAAAATGCAGGAGAACGACTACCGCAGTGAATTATAAATTTCTTATATGAAATTTTTTGCGACGTTCGGCATTCCTGACTATCGTGTCAGATTACGGGACATAATTCAAGTCTACTGAATTCAAGTTCTTTTGCAAATCATTATCAATTGAATATATCACTTCATCAGGCTAGATCAATCAGACAAACAGAATGGTTTGTCGACACATTTAAAAGGGCAGTAAGAAAATCGGAGGGAAAGGAGTCAGATGAGGTAATGATTTAATAATTTCTCAGTGTTTACCGAATTACACCAAATACTGTATCCGGAATGTCGCCTGCAGAATTGATGTTCGACAGGATGATAATATCAGATTTCATAAGTTGTTACCTGAACGCAAAGCGAGAACATCAACGAAAAACTACACAAATTCATATTTCAAACATGGAGACAATATTTTTCAGGATGTAACAGCGCGAACGAATTCAGACAATATGGCGTCATTAAAATATGCATCGGTAAAATGGTATATATTTTACATCGACAAAGGTAGGAACAAAAAAGACACCTGAATCATTTAAAATGAAGATTCACTGAGTCAAAAAGTCCCCGAAAAGAAGTAATAATGGAGTTTCTGTACGACACATTAAACGTACTTACGCCAACAGAAATAGTTCAACCAAAGGTTTATGGCAAAAGGAAAAGAATGCCATTAGAATTTATAGCGATCAAACGAAAGCTGAAAAGTATAGACTCCAGTGGAAGTCATCTCAAAAGGGAGGTGTTGTATAGGAATAAAGTGTCGTTGTCGAAAACGTGATCGTAAAGGAAACGTATAAAAAGGAATTAGCGTGACGACTAAGTGATCATTGTTCTCTATACTATCCACTATACTATTTCTCTATACTAACCATTATACGAATTACTATTCAGCGATTACTATTTGAACAAGTATTACTAGAGCGAATATTATTGAAGTCGTTACTACTACCAGTATGTGCGGTTACAATGTCTCTTGTACAACGAGCATTTCGGAAGTGATAACCAGCACTCGTTGACCTAAAGGAAGTTACAACGAATGAACGTATAACAACATAAAACATTCCAACACTCATTTGTCTGAAGAAATTATACAATTTCACTCTTGATTTTAAAACATTATTTATAAACAGTTTTAATCTCAGAAAACTAATATGTTTTGAATAATGTTCTCAAGAACCTTTAGATGGTTAGAGCATATCGCCAACGAAAGCAAAATATTGTGTCTTTCAAACAAAGCAGATAAGTGCCACGACATTTAAATTGCAAAAAATGTAAAACGAACGGATATGCAATGGGAAAGGTCCTGATCTGGCATCTTGTTTCCTTTCTCACAGACGTTCTGCGGCTTCCCTCTCTCTTTTCTAAAAAATATTTTCATCAGCAACCCAACTGCATGAATGCGTGCTGTTAGGTTGGCATCTCGGTCCCAAAATTTCACTCGAAACATTTAAATGGAATCCGCTTCTTCTACTCCAATAGATTCTTCTCTCGCACCTCCTGACAGTAGAACTCCCTTCCTCTTATTTGATTCCCTGATAGCTATAACCATCATATATTAAAATGAAAGGTCAATCGATATCTTCTTGATCATGATGCTCGTCCTTCTCTTTATCCTTTCTTCAAACATCACTCTTTATTCTTACTCTCACTCTCTGTAACGCCTTGCGTGCTAGTGGCACTCCTAGCTTCCTTGGCATGAAATGCCTAAAAATAATATGAAAAAACAGAAATTAAAATAGAAGTTCCAAATTTGGCGATCTCATTAGGTCACTATCCTAAGCCGAGTACGGCTTCAGTTAGATATACCGACTCCTATTTTGTATGTTGTCCTTACCACCTAATTTCTAAACCATGATTTTAAACCAAAGCCTACATGTACAGTTTGACCCCCATCAGACTTAACTTGATATTGATATCGTTGAAATGAAGACATTTGTTTATTATTAAATGTCATTTTTCTTGTATTTAACTTCATTCTTGTTCCTTTTCTTTTTTCTCCTTTTCACATTCTAAGGTATCCTATTCCCGAATGTTATTCTATATTTTTCTTTTTCTTCCTGCATTGTTTAAATTTTCTCTGAATACATGCCTCGGCACGTATATATATATATATATATATATATATATATATATATATAGTCTGAAGTGCTATACCATTTAGCTACAGAGTAAGCGTCTGGTTAGTAAGGTCAAATTACTGCTTTTAAACTACAATTTTTCCATTATTACTTTCAACCGCTCATATCTATTTCAGCGCTTCATTTTTAACATTTGTTTGTTCTATGCACAGCATGCGGCAATGTTTTTTACCCGACGTCAAACACAGCCTATATGCAATGTAACTTTCTATATTACAAGAAGCTATTAAAACAGAACAGTTTATTTCCAGTGTAAATGTTAAAGCATATAACTTTTATTTTATGTTATTTTTTTTAATTTTCTTTGTTTATCCAGAAATAAATCGTAAACATGACTTACAAGAGTTGCCTATTTAAGAGGTCACGATGAATTAACTGATATTATTGTCTTGGGCGGCCGCTGCCTACATCATTTTGTACGAACGCTGGTATCCCCCAAGGCTCATCTTTGGTCCTACGCTGTATTTAATCTTCATTAACGACCTTCGCGATGTAATCAACCCTCAACTTGGCATTTACGCTGAGGATACCACCATTTAATTCTGCCTCGATACTAAGGTTGATCCCTCAGGCAAGGTCGAAATGGCAGCTGCTGTACAAAATAACCCGAAGAACGTCGTTAACTGGGCAAAAAACTGGCGTGTCAATTTTAACCCTTCCAAAACTAAACTGTTCTCCATTAATCAATTAAGACGCCATCTCTGCCTTCTATCAGCATGCCTAATGCTATCTTCCATGAAAGTGACTAATTGCGCCCTCTTGAGCTAATTTTCTCTGGAGATATGTGGCAGACTACATTGATTCCATCGCTAGATCAACTACTAAGAAGGTCGGATTACTGTGTCCGGACAGACAATGTTTCTCTTCGGAATCAATCTTCCATATCTATGAATGTACCATTCGTCTATAATTAGAATATTGCTGTCACATTTTGTCTGGTGCTCCTACTATTTTCCTGAAACTTCTTGATAAGATCCAAAGAAGAATAAGCAATATTATTGGTCATAATCTGGCGGCTTGGCTTCAGTCACATGCCCACTCTCGAAAGGTGGCCTCACTGTTTCTTTTTTATAAAGACTTTCATGGTAATTGTTGGGATGAATTCTTCGCTATTAGACTGGCGATTAGATCTCATTAATTTACAGTTGAGCTGGCTCGATGGAGCGTTAGGTTCTATGCTAACAGTTTCTTTTCTCGCATTTCTCGCTTGTGGAAATTCGTCTTGTTTCCATGCTTTCGAACCAATTCCTCATTACTAATGATACCTTTCCTAATTTCTCTTCACTCTGTAACCTCTTGCGTAATAATTGCTGTACTGCATTGCTTTGGGTGATAACGATTAAAACAAAAATATTTTGCACTGATATGCTATAAAAATTTCCCTGTATATAATATAAAAAAAGAGTTATCTATTAGCAGTAAAAGTTTTACAACCGCTAATAAATGAGTTTATCTTATATCACACTGCCCACAACTTCTTCAGCCTTTTTCCATATTTTTATTACCTCCTTTGTAGCATCCAGTCTTCCTAGTTCGACTGGTCCACGTCGTAGTTTTAGGCAATAGGTGTAGTCAATAGGCGTCTTCAATCGGCGTCTGCGCCATCAGTCTGTATTTATGGCTGACACCAGCTAATCATATTACTGTGAGGGGAAACCCATTTGTATGCATATTCATTACATCACATACAAACATCGATTAGCTTCATATGCGAAAAATGAATAAGGAATACGAATTATTTTCTTTTTTATCCTTTCTTTCAAATGATAGCTGTTTTGTACAGCTGGTAGCGTTCAAATTGAATTAATTCATGTTGTTTTCCTTCCCCTCTACAAAAATGTCTAGATAAACTTTAGAATAAAGCGAGAACGCACAACCACAACGAGAGATTTATGTGATGTAAGCATTTTCCACCTGGTTACTGAATTTATGATCGTCCATCAAAAATATAACATTAGAAATTAATGCGGATTTCATTCGACAAATTATAATGTCTGATAGCAATATTGTCACAAATAATTCCTGAAAAATATTCTCGACAGGAAATTAACACTGTAGATAACTGTAACTAAAATAAAGGCTTCGGATCGAAAAAAATAAGTAAGATGTTTTGAGGAAAAATTAAAAAGCTGGGCTTTTTTCAAATGTTGGTGCAATACTTTCAAAAAACATTGACAAATGGAAAAATGTTTTAAAACGAATCTTATAGAACAGAGTAAAACAAGTCCTTCACATTTGTCTTGTAACTTCGACTTCGGCTTTCTATTAAACAACTTTTATCCCTGTCAAATGTTCCAGTATGGAAAATAGATTCAACAACATGAATATCTTGCATGTCATTTCAATAGTGCGCGAGGGCAAAAAGGATGTAAACACAATGATAGCAGAAGATACGATAGAGATTGAATAAATATATAGATAGTTCAAGTAGCGGAGTACACACACATACACACACACATAGATAGTTCAAGCAGCGAAATACACACACACACTCATATATATATATGTGTGTGTGTGTGTGTGTGTGTTATGGTCCGGTTTCTTGTAGCACGGTGATAGTCCAAGGTAGAACCAATAAAGTTTAACTCGAACAGGTATATAGAATAACACAGATATATTACACACAGGAATATATACAGAGAAGTAGAAAGTGATAGTACGAAAAATCAGGTTTAGTAGTAATTGTCTGAACGCGACTCTGTTTCGGTCTGCCTCTGACGCGACTGACTCGCTCGCTCTGACAGACTCCTGACTCCTGAGGTCCTCACTCCAGACTTCAGACTGAACAGTATTTATTCACTCCCGCCACGAGGGCATCATGTGCACAAGGCTGGTTTAACGTGGGATCTCCGATCCCGTGGGCTAGGCCCAAAATATGCCCTTTGAACCCGTATAAACGTGTTCAGGGTCGGTTTACCTCCCCGAGAGAGACTCCGACTTTCGGCGTAGCCTGCTTCGGGTTCCTCCCCGCCCTAAGGCAGAGAGTTCAACCAATCAGCCTATCAGCCGGTCGCCCGACTTAAGACTGAACTCCCTGCTTCCTCTTGAGGCGCAGTATTTATTACGTATGGAATAGCCCATTATGTTATTATGGGTAAGGGCCCCTTCCGAAAATTTTGCGTAGCATGGGTTATTTAATATTTTTTTTTCTTTGGATCTATTTCCAAAGGTTCAATACATTTTCTTTTTTAGATGATTTTCTTGGTTCTGGCATTATTTGCGGTCTTGTTATATCGAATGTGTCGAAAATCCCTCTTCCTGAGGTGGACCGTTAGCATCTTGTAACGGTCTCTTCCTTATTTGGTTTAAGGGTCTTCTGTGTGAGAATTTTTTTCCTTGAACTATGTACATAGTATTACCAATTATATTCTCAATTATCCCTCCTTCCCAGCAAGAGGTATTATTTTTGTATGCCTTAAAAAAAAAAAAAAATTTCCACTTGGAGGAATTTTCTTTTTGGTGTGTAGGACTGTGTTACTTGTTTTGTTTTACTTGGTAGTAATTTATCGAACGCTGATCTGATTTTCCTAGCAAACATGATATCTGCTTGTGATAATGTTGATAGTGTCGCATTATTTGGCGTTATTCTATATAGCTATAGGAAGTGCTGTAATGCTTTCTCCGTAGACACATCGTACGCTTTTCGTAATGCTCTTTTGAGTGTATCCACGAATCTCTCCGCTTGTCCATTTGATCTTGGATGGTAAGGCGGGAATTTTAAATGTTTTACTTGATAAATTTCGCAAAACACTTGGATATCTGCTTACTTGAATTGTGTTTCGTTATCTGTTACTAAACAGTCCACTACGCCAAACCGAACAAATAGTTCGTGGAGGAAATTTATAGTCGTTTCTGTAGTAGGATATTTGCACCGAAACACCTCCGGCCATTTACTGTAGCTATCAACTATGATTAAATAGTAGAACCCGTCAATTGGTCCTGCATAATCTGCGTGTATTCTTGACCATGGACGATCAGTTTCAGGCCAAGACTTATGTATGATTGGCGGTGCTTTAGCTGCTAAATTACAACCCTTGCACATTTCCACCATTTGAGAAATATCCTGGTCTATATTCTTCCAATATACATAGCTTCGCATTAGTAACTTTATTCTATTTTTACCCGGGTGTCCTCTGTGGAAATCCTTTAGTATCCGTTTTTGTAACCTTTTGGGGATTACAACCCTTTCGTTCTAAAGTAGCACATTATCGCATAGAGAAAAGCTGTCTGAAATTTTCTCAATTTTTTCTGCTATTTTTGCTTTTGTTTCATTAATAAATTCGTCATTTTTGGCTTCATTTTTTATGTCTTGCAATGTGACTGGGAGGTTTCTGACTGTACAAAATAGTACTGTTCTAAAGCCTTCTTCATTTCTAAGGGCTGCGATTACCGTATCTTCCAATGGCACTGTCTTTGTTGGTATAAGTCTCGACAGACCATCCGCGTGCCCGATTCTTTTCGTTGGTAAATATTCCAATCTGAAATGATAGTTCAGAAGAATCGTCCCCATCCAAGTAGCCTATTTGCCGTGTACACAGGTAGACCTTTTTTTGAACCCAAATTTTTTTATTAACGGTTTGTGATCCCTCTGCAGAGTAAAGTGTCTACCATAGACGTATCTATGGAATCTTGTTACTGCGAAGATAATTGCTAGAGCTTCCTTCTCAATTTGTGAATAGTTTTTCTCCGCCAGTAGTAGGGTTCGAGAATCATGTGCGATAAGTTTTATTGTCCCATCTAGCATTTTATGTAATATACACGCTCCGACACCGTAGGCGCTCGCATCACTTATTACAATAATCTCTAGTTTAGGATCATAGTGTGCCAAAAATAAATCCGATGTTAATATCTTGATTATTTTTTCAAATGTTTCCTGGCATTTCCACTGCCAAACTTTTTGTTTCTTTAGCAGTCCGTTCAATGGTGCGCGAAGTTTATGCATTTGAGGTATGAATTCCTGGTAGTATTCACTAATCCAAGAAAACTTTGTAGTTCTGTTATGTTCTTAGGAACTGGCATCTGTTTTTTATTGCTGCAGACCTTTCATGTTCAACGCTTTCGCTATTAATCAATATGTCATCCAGATATGCTATTGTGTATTCTAGTCCTGACAGCATCGTATCCATTGTCTGCTGGAAAATAGCTGGTGCTACTTTAATTACAAATGGTAGTCTTTGGTATCTGTACAATCCCTTGTGTGTGTTTATGCCTACTAGTTTTGAACTTTCTTCATCGATTGGAATTTGCAGGTAGGCCTCACTTAGAACAATTTTGGAAAAATATTTTCCGCTATTTAATTTATTGAATATTTCTTCAGGACTAGGTAGTAGATAGTGGTAGTCCTGTATTGCTGCGTTCAAACCTGTAGAAAAATCATCACAAACTCGAATTTCTCCTGATTTCTTTTTAACGTAGACCGTCGGTGCCGCCCATTTGCTGTACTCTACTATTTTCAATATGCCCGTATTTTCGAGTCTAGATAATTCTTGGTCAATCTTTTCTATTGACGCAAACGGTACACTCCTTTTTTTTCTTGAAAATTGGTTGAACGTTATCCTTTATTTTGATATTAGCTGCCATTTTCTTGCATATTCCGAGAACTGCCATAAATACTTCGGGGAAACTCGTTTTAAGTTTTCCTTTTAATTTTTCTGTCTCGGTTGATAAGCTTTTTACATTCTGGCAGTATGTGCTAAAAGGTAGATCCCACAATTCGAATTTTTGCATCCAGTCTGTCCAGAATAGATTTTCGGTATTTCTTAAGACGTACATTTTTAGTTTTTTCGTCATTCCGTTAAATGTTACGTTTGTGATTATTTCACCCTCCAATTTCTCCCCGTAACTGATCTCGCCATTTTATCCGTATTTAACATGACAGGTTTGTTCAGTTTTCTTCATGTTTGTAGATTTATGATAGTTAAGTCTGTGCCAGAATCCAGCTGTAACCTAACTTTTCTGTTTTGCATTTCAACTTGTACATATTTTCTTATATTAGTCTCATCTATTTGGTCGGTCCTCGTAATTCTTATTCTGCTTTCTTTTCTATACCAACAGTGAGAACTTTTGTGACTAATTTTTTTACATGATAGACAACTTTTAGGACGATATGTACAGTCTTTAACCCAATGCCAAGAACCACAACGATAGCATGGACTTGGTGGTAGTTTCTGTTTTTGTTGATTATAATTAGAAAATTTTGTTTTACCTGTTCTTGAGGCGGGGAAATCAGTTCGGTTTGTTTGTGAAGAGGGAAAATTTGCTTTTTTTGTGAGGAGGGAAATGTGCTTGTCTTCGTACTTTGCGTATGTACGCTATGCCAGCTTGTTCTATGTCTTTAGAGTATTTTTTTTTACGCTGACGTATCTCTGGCAGTCTTCCGCTAGTTTTTGAAGTGTCAGTTCTTGTTCATGTTCCAATTTAATAAGTATTCTACGTCTCATTTCTGTGTCTTTGGTTGAAACCAGACCTTGGACGCAATTTAAGCATTTGAAGTTGTCAGCGCTGAGTTCCGATAATTTGAAGTCGTCACAATATTTATTAACAATGGCTGCGAAAGTTAAGTAATCTTCGCTATCCTTTTTTGTAAGATTCATCCATTTATGAAATAGTGAAGTATTTTGGCTGAAGAGTTCCGTTAGCAATTTTATAGATTCTTTGAACGTTAACTTGCTTGTTTTTTTCTGGGAAGGATATAATCAACGAATTTGGTATCATTCCAGATGTTTTTGTTCGTACCTTTGTTGTTCAAACTGGATCTTGATAACTTCCATAATGGTTGACTTAAGATCTTCCATGTTAACGCATTTTTTGTTTAGCCTGGTATTCTGTAGCCTGGGCTCGCAAAAAACTTTCCTTTGTTATCGGTGAAATATGATATCAAGAAAAGAAAATTTTTCTTTTTTTTTTTTTTTTTTTTAGAATTTAATCGTCGTCCACTGTTACGTAAGACGGATAGCAAAAAATAAAATTGTCCTCCGAGTATGGCAGTTTATTTTTCTTTAAGGGTTTTCCAGATCGACACTTGTTACGTGTAACGTATAGCAAAAAAATAAGTCCTCCGTGTATAGAGTTCGTATTTCCTTTTTAGGGGTTTCTTCGTCATCACTTGTTATGTTGACGAGAGATGATTTTGTGGTTTGTTCTTCACGTGAGAGTTCGAATCTTCGTCGCCACTGTTATGCGCGACGGATAAAAAAGGTATGTCGTCCGCGTAGAGAGTTGGTTTCCTCATCGCCACTGTTATGGTCCGGTTCCTTGTACCACGGTGATAGTCCAAGGTAGAACCAATAAAGAAGAACTCGAACACCTATATGGAATAACACAGATTAATTACAGACAGGAATATATAAAGAGAAGTAGAAAGTGTTAGTACGAACAATCAGGTTTAGTAGTAATTTTCTGAACGCGACTCTGTTTCCGTCTGCCTGACTCTACTGATTGCCTCCCTCGCTCTGACTGACAGACTCCTAACGGACCTCACTCCAGACTTCAGATCGAACGATATTTATTTATACATAACGTATAAAATGTGGCACAAGGCCTAAAAGGGGGATGGGGAATGACGGTCTTCTTCTGTCTTAAATCTAAACTTAGCTAGTCCCAGACACGGACCCAAACAAACTAACAATATTCCAATCACCAAAACAACACATTCACTCCTACCTTTCTTACTACGTCCACCATAATGCCTCAAATTCTCTATGAAGTCCTAACTAGTCCCCTTATGTACAAAAATTGTCTGTGGGGGGAGGGTCAATAAAACAACAACTTTTAAAAGAACCCCAAATGAGTATATACAATATGACTTAAGTATTTACAATGAAAAAATAAACAAAACTGTGTTAGTAATAAAACCCCCCACAAACCATAAATGTGGCAGCAAAATCAGTTAACTAGACGAAATCAATGCGGGGCTAATAAGAAAAAACATTCATTCCTCCAAGCATTCACACAGACACACACACATTCATACACAACAACAAATACGAAAAAGCACACACACGAAACGAAAGTCGCCCCGCATCCACCAGAGAACTGAAGTCACTGACCACCTAACGAGGGAGAGGATGGGGAATTAAAACAAAAGGAAAATAGGGACAGAAATAAAAGGGACCAATGCGCATGCATACCCTAGCTAAGTTTACTAGAAAAAAGGGAAAACTAAAGATTCAAAAATCGAAAACCTAGTCTAAGCTAATATCTGGGTGGGTTGCCTATGTTCAACCCTGTTAGGACAAATCCTGTACCTAACCGACATCCAAGTGCCACTCTAGGTCAGCCCCTTTCACTCTACACATTCGTGCAAGATTCACCCACCTTTTGCCAAATTCCGATGAGGTGAGCCGCCGCCTTTCCGTCCTAATCTTGACTTTAAGCTGATGCTTAAAGTACAAGATCAGTTGGGAAGAGGTGAACTTCTCGCCCTCATGGAATCCCTTCTGACGCGTCGTCCAAATCACGACTCTCATAATCCCTAGTAAGCAACAGAACACATAGTGTTCAGCCTTCGTCAATTGCGACACCACATTGCTACAAACAGAACTGGCTTCCAGGACAAAGAACTTTCCCTGCAGCATGCGAACCATGAGGCCTTCAACAAACTTGCACAACGGCACTACCGTCTTGCACTGAAAAAAGGCGTGACCAATGGTCTCGACTTCCCCAGTGCAGCGACGACAGTTTGGATATTTCTCCAAACCTGCTGAACAGCGTCTCTTGCCGACCCAGAGGGCCCCACGAATCATCAGCCAGGTGAGTGATGCCTCATCGTTATTGAGACATTTCAACCCAGGCGCCCAAGGCCATATCGAGCGAGCCTCCTGCTTCGTAAGACCGAGCTCGTCGATCAGATCATCTTGAACGGACCCCCTAACTAACAATTGATACAATGCCTTACGAGACAACGCCTGGGCGTCGGAGAGGCCATCCGTCGTCCGTAAGAGGAGCTTCAAAGCACTACGACATTCGCGGTAGAAGGCACACTCGGCACGAGGTCTACGGCCGGCCTCCTCCTCGCACGAGTGCACACTTCTCAGGGATGGGAAATGTTTTCGGACATCTTCTTTCCAAAAGGTGCCCACCTCATCCAATCCGCGACACATTCGGTCTAGAAAGGTAATGCGAAGCATATATTGACGAATCTCAATGCTAGGCATACCCAGACCGCCCTCAGAGGGATGAAGGCAACAGATCTCGCGAGTTACCATAGGGGCCTTGTCTCTCCACAAGAAAGAGAACAAGGTCCGGACTAATAACATTAGTCTGGCATACGGGAGCGGAAGCACAGAAAGTCGGTAAAGGAGGATCGGATATATGTGTGAAACACATACCTCCGCCCTTCCCTTCAGGGAAAGTCTCCTCCGAGACCACAGATTAACCGCGATCTCGGCCTTCCCCTGCACCTCCGACCAATTCATTTCCAACTGGAGATCAGGACCGAACCAGACGCCGAGTATCTTGATCGGCCCATCCGTCCAGAGGAAAGGTCCGGGAAGAGAAACTCCCTTCCACGAACCCAACCGCAAGCCCACAGACTTATCGCGGTTGATCTTGGCCCCTGTCACCATCTCATACCCACTGATCTCTTTGCTGACTTCGTCAATCTCGGCTCTGCTCGACACAAGAACCGAAACGTCGTCAGCATAGGCAGAATACCTGGCTGAGGTGGAAGCCCCAGGCAGGGAAATTCCGCGCAGGACCGGATTCGCCTTCAACTTGCGAAGGAATGGTTCCAACGCAAGAACGTAAAGCAGAGGCGAGAGCGGACAACCTTGACGAATGGAGCGAGACAATACGAAAGGCTTCGATCTTACCCCATTCACTTCCACCAGCGCACCGGGGGTCGCATACAAAAGTCGGATCCAGGAGCGAAAGTCGGCTCTGAAACCGGCCGCCGAAAGGACAGCCTCCAGAAATCGATGGTCAACCCTATCGAAGGCCTTGGACTGATCTAAATTGATCAGCGCGGCATCACTGTCGACTTGTTCTAAGATCAAGCGTACCATATGAAGGTTATCCTGAATAGTCCTGCCCTTCACAGCACAAGTCTGTTCGGGGCCAATCAGACTAGACAGGACAAGCTGCAAACGGTTGGCTAAGATCTTCGCCAAAATCTTTAAGTCAGTGTTTAACATCGTTAAAGGGCGAAAGTTCCCTAACCCATCCCCACCGCCCTTGTCCTTACGCAGCAACTTGATCACACCCCTGGTGAAGCGTTGGGGTAAAGACCCCTGCTTCATCCAGTGGTTGTAAATCAGTTCCAGCAAAGGAACAAAAACGTGCGACAACCTCAAGTACACTTCGTAGGGAAGACCATCTAATCCCGGAGACTTATCCAGGCCAACCTGCTTCAGCGCTTCCCAGATCTCCGACTCTGTAATGGGACCCTCGCACCTAGCCGCTTCAGCTGCCGAAAGGCAGGGAAAGTCAGCTAAATAGGCGTCGAACTGAGCAGAGCTCAGACCGGGCTCCCTGGTGAAAAGATCCTGAAAGTAGTCCCGAAACACCTCACATATGCCCGCGTTTGTAGTCACGGTCCGCTTATCCGGCAACGTGACGCATGCGATATGTCGCTTAGACGCGCTTCTATTTTCCTCTGCACGCAGTTCAGCGGCCATATTCGTTGCCTCAGAAGACATTCTTTTTAACCTAGCCCTAACTACCAGAGCTTGATCCTTCTTGATAAGCAAGGAGGACAACTCTGCCTTAGCTAAAGCTATGTCCCCACTAACACGGGATTTCACTGCCCGATCGACTTTATCTTCTAAAGCAGTTTGCGCCGCTAATCTATCTAGATTGAGTCGACGACTAAAATCGGCAGCAAACGTACGAATTTGAGATTTTAATTTGCCCCACCAGGCATTTCCCACAACCGCACCCGTCAATTCCCTTTGTATCATTAGTAAAAGCTGGTCCCGGAAACCCTGATCACCAAAAAGGGAACAGTTCAATTTCCAGTAACCAGCCAATCTAACCTTAGGCTTATCTAAGTTTACACGGACCCGGACAAGCCTATGATCCGTATAAACTATATAATGGAAACTTGGACACCCTAAGAGCCCTACGTCGACTCTCCTAACTAAGACCCGGTCCAGGTAGCTCGCAAGCGTCCCCGGAGCCGAGTTGCCACTAGTTGTCCAAGTCCATGCTACCTCCCGAGGGTGTTCATTCCGGAACTTATCGACAAGATCAAACTCATCGATAAAGTCCCGAAATGGTTTCACATCCGGGTTGTTAGTACCTTGTTTTTGCCCTATACGATCTATATCGGGGTCAAGGACGGCATTCCAATCCCCCGCTAAAACTACCCGACGAGACGTCGTCAAGAACGGCGCGATCTGCCGAAACAAAGCAGGCCGCTCGGAATGGGTATTGGGCGCATAAACCCCAATGAGACGTAGAACCTTATCCTTTATGGTAACATCCAGCACGCAAAGTCTGCCCGCCGGATCCGCGAAGACAAGGGTACAAGCAGCCTTCAAAGACTTTCTCACTAGCCAAGAGACACCCCTCGAACGACCATCAAAACAGGCTGAATAAACGGCGAACCCCCTAGACAGTATGTCCTCACGATCATGAGAAGAAAAACGGGTCTCTTGTATACAACATACATTCACCCCGAGGCGCTGAAGATCACGAGTGAGCCTCGCCCTGCGAGACTCGGACCTCAGGCCCCGGACATTTAAGCTAGCTAACCAGAGTGCCATTGTCAAGCCGATTAGGGTTGTCCTTCAGGATAGAACATGGCTGGGGTGAGGACACCGACAGCTCGTCCCATAGAACCGGACGCCATCTCATTTTCGACGGTATCATCTTGAGACAAGCCGCCGATGTCCGAGGGGTAGGTGAGTTTGAGAGCCCTATAAAGGGATGGGTGAACAAAAACTGGGACCCTCCCTTTGAGTTTTTGATCACATTCATTCATTTCAGGGTCTAGAAGATAGGCAGCTGGGGGCACCATTTTGAGTGACGACTGGGCCTCCTCTATCATGCCCCAAATCTCCCGCGTACCCGGGCCAGTTCTAACTACTGTGAGGATTCTTTGAGCGGAAGGGAATTTTTCGGGCCTCTCCACATCCTCACCGTTAATCTGCTTAAAATTCCACAAAATTTTCAGCTCCTTTGGGTTTCGTGTCTGCCCGAAAACCCTTTCCGCCTGGTCCCGGGATACGCGGCAGACGTCTTCCCCAGAGAGATAAGGTGGTTTGAGCTTCTTTTTTTTTTTGTCGGTGATGGATTGAGTATCGGGACTTCTTAAACGTTTTTTTTGAGGAGAATGTATAGGTGTTGAAATGGGCGTGACATTGGGTGTAGTGGATGGTGTCCACCCAGTAGGCGTCCTCACCGGCGATGGTTTAGATGAATGACGAGATTTAGCCGGTGAGTTTGATGCAGATTTAGGCGGAGGAGGTTTTATGAATGTCTTTTTAGATGCAGAAGGGGAAGACGGGGCAGAGGATAGGGAGCCCGGTGCCCCCAGCGATTTTTGCTTTTTAGCCCGCGTCTCATCTAATTTGTCCTTCAACTTTTTAAGGTCTAATATTTTCTTCCAGCCGGGTTCATTATCCTTTTGCGCCTTTGTTGCATTTTTTTCGTAAGACGCCGAGGCGTCGCCCTCGGAGCTGGTAGAGGGAATGGGGCTGTAGGTGACTTTGTCCCCGGTGTCATGTTGGGACTGAAGAACCGCTGTTTGGGTCTTCCCCTTGCCCCTAACTACGAGGCGCCATTCCCCCTCCTCCTTTTCCTTATCCACACTTGTGGCAGGCGTCGGTTTCGGGGGTAATGAGGGTCTGGGCCCAACCGGGGGATTTTCCTCACCGGTCCGCCTCGCAGCTAGGCCCACTACAGGCGCCGCGGATTTTAGCTTCTCGGCCAAGGGGGGATTTTGGTCGCCAGCGACCGGAACTCCAGGGGCCTTCTTTCCTGGGCAGGAGGAGGAAAGGTGACCAGTCTCTCCACACCTCCAGCAAGTTGGTCTTCTACCGGTCACTATGACCGGCATTTTCCGGTCGCCATACTCCAAACAGTTGGGGACGGACTTGAAGGCCTTCTGGTCAAGCATTATATCAAAAGTCCATCCCCCGTTCAAATTGTCGGAGAGAGCCCCTAAAATTTGGCCGAACTGCATAAAAAATGCAGCCAGGAGCTCTCCCGAAATTTGAGGAGGAACTTCGAAGACGGCTACTCTGGTCCGCCTGCGGCCTTCATATTCGGTTCTGATTATAAAATCTTTGGTTATTAATTCTTTTTTGGCCATGGCCAGGCAATCTTCTGGGGTGGGTAGCAGAATGTCCCACATGAAGAACCCTGTACCCTTTATTACTCTTTGGGGTTTTATCCCCAGGGACAAAAGTGATTTAATCACAGTGTCTTTTGTGGAGCGACAAATCTTTCTTGTTTTCTTATCCACCACAAAAACGGTCACCATTCTTTTTGCGAACACATCTATTTCCTGGACAATATCGACGAACCCATCTTTATTAACAAGATGGGCGTACCCCTTCGCCTTATCCAAGAAATCCGTCATGTTCAAGATACAACTTGGGGGGGACTTCCAACATGAGGGCAATTCCTCTGCGGTCTTACTTTGTGCCTCCTTTGGCACATCTACATTTTTGCTAGTATCTCCTTTTTTGGAGACACTAGCACCTTTTTTCAAATTTGGGCTAGCATTAGCCTGCTTTTTGGTATTTTTATCCGGCGGGTCTGCTTTAGCCGCAGAACCGAAAATGTCTTTCTTTACATTAGACCGACTGGCTTCGTCGGCCATGGTGGATTAGAGTGGAGACTTCCACGTGCGGGTCCAAATTTTTGGGGAAAGGAGTTGGGAGATGGTAGAAAAAAAAAAAAAAAAAAAAAAAGAGAAATTAAACAAATAAAGAAAAAGCCTGGATGAACCAGAAAAAAAAATAGCAAAGACAAAAACAGTAAAAAACAAACTAGCACAAACAGAAAGAAATAAACAGGTGAAATTAAAAAAATAAAGATGGCGCTCAAAGGCTGCCGAAAAATAAAAAACAAAAACAGAAAACTCCTTTCTTTTTTTCCAAAAATTCAAATTATATGTTCAAGAAGAAAAAGAAAAAAAAATCTGGTTTGTAACAAGAAAAAAAAAAAAAAAAAAAAAAGGAAGTTTGATTTTAATTTATTTTCTTTAGCGGCTTCCGCTAAAGAAAATAAATTAAAATCAAATGAAAAACAAACTAGTCAAACCAAAAAGAAAGAAAGAATGCGACCGAAGTCGCTAATAAAAAGGAAAGTGGGTATAAAAAATAAACACGAAATAAAAAATAAAGCTTTCTTTTTCTTTCTTTTTTCTTAAAAAGTACTTATTTTTTAAAAATAAAAAATAAAAAAATAAAAAATTATGTGGGCCGAAGCCCCCAAAAATAAAAAAACAAACAAAAGAAATGGAAGAATAAAAAACTTAAAAAATAACTTAACAAAATGTCCTGGTTGTATCAAAGAATATCTTCAATCCGAAAAAGTTTGCCAAGTAAATCCGCGTGGTCAAAAAAAATCAGGTTTGTCGCACTGTAACGCAAGAATAACAATTAGACGAGTCCAAAAAACACCGGTCACAAAAAGACTTCAGATCGAACTCTCTGCTTCCTCTTGAGGTGCAGTATTTATTAAGTATGGAATAGTCCATTATGTTATTATGGGTAAGGTACAAGAACAATATGTATAATCATTTATTCGAAAATTGAAACTTAAACATTTTATATAATCACTACAAAAAGACATTTTGTTTCAACACATGTGGTGTCTTCTCAAATGATGGCGTTGGATGTCATTCAATTTTTGTAGCGACTGATAACATTTTTATGTTATAATTTTCTATTATGTGATTATAATAACTCTACTCTATATTGAGCACTATTTTACGAATAGTATTTTTTGGTTATTGGACTTTATTCCGTATGCACCAATCCTATACTTGTGTGTGTGTGTGTGTGTGCCTATATATATATATATATATATATATATATATATATATATATATATATATATATATATAGCCTGATGTGCTATACCATTTAGCTACAGAGGAAGCGTCTTGTTAGTCAAGTCAAATTACTGCTTTTAAACTACAAATTTTCCATGATTTATTTCAACTGCTCATATCTATTTCAGCGCTTCATTTTTAACATTTATTTGTTCTATTCACTGCATGCGGCAATGTTTTTACACGGCGTCAATCACAGTCTATATGCAATGTAACTTTCTATTAGGTTGGTGCAAAAATAATGACGTAATAATGTCGTTTTTTGACGTAACGTCAAAAATCGACATTATTACGTCATTATTTTTGCACCAACCTAATATTACGCTAGTATAAAAATAATGTCGTTTTCTCACATAGTAACATATGTGAGAAAACGACACTATTTTTGCACCAACCTGATATATTACAAGAAGCTATTATACAGAACCGTTTATTTCCAGTGTAAATGTTAAAGCACATAACGTTTAAAATGTTGTAGTAAGTTTATGGATATCTTATATTGTCTGTATTTTTATTTGGGGAATGTATAATCATTCCCATATTTCTCATATAAAGGAAGAATCTAGCTACAAACAAAATACTTCTATATAATAATAATTATATTTTATAATAGCACGGGATGTTAAGATTATTTACTAAAGTTAATTGTTTTAAGTGAATTTAAAATAGCATTAATCGGATTAACACATAATAAAAAAAAATTGAGCAGATTTAGAAAGGACAAAATTTGAATGTTTCATTGACTGCATTCGAATATCGTCGCAAAAAATATCTTGTGTTAATTTGCAAAACCCATTTTAGCGAACAGTTTTACAAGGTTGAAATTATTGATTTCAATCGAGCACACAAGCTTGAACTTGTAGCGGTAGCAGATTCGAAATCTTTTGTTTGTCAATAATGTTTAAATCATCTAAGAAAGGAAAATAAATTGATCTGCGTCAAATTAATTATAGAGATAGCGATCGATGTTTCATTTTTTATGGTAAACATTTAAATAGTTTCAGGCGTTCTATAATTCATTGGGAAATTATTCAAAGATTTCAATAAAGATTTAATAAAATTACTTTTTGTGTATGATGGAGAATTAAACGCACGGGCGTGCATGGGCGTGTACAGGCACACACGCACGCATATATATATATATATATATATATATGTATGTATGTATGTATGTATGTATGTATGTATGTATGCATGTACTAGCTGACCACTTGTATTTGTTTATTAGGGCGGCTAGCCAAACCCTATTGGCACATTTTTGTTTGATCAACACCGACAGAGCTAAGCTGTGATTTTTACTGCAACTTTGCTGTTAGAGTTACTGGGGGAGAGCTTGTTATCTAGCGTAAACAAAAATGTGAACGATGCCATCACACTCAAAAGCGCACATACGTCGACGGTCCCCAAGCATTCCGTCCACCCAATTTCACTCACAAGACTTGGGTCAACCCGTAGTATGATTTTCAGGGACTTTCCAATGTTTTCGGATGCTGGGATCAGCTCCAGCAGATCGCTAATATCAGGAAGTCCACTTCCTGAAAAATCAACAGTGGTGAGATTCGAAGCCTGTTCTCATGGTCAAAATGCGATCCTTCTAACCACTCGCCGATATATTAGGTTGGTGCAGAAATAGTGACGTAATAATGTCGTTTTTCACGTTCAGAATACGTCAAAAAACGACATTATTACGTCATTATTTTTGCACCAACCTAATATATATTTATGTGTGTGCGTGTATATATATATATAATTATTTATTTAAAAATATGATTCCAACTCGCTACATAAGAGGTCTCATGTTTCAAAACAAGAGCCGAAAACTTCAAAATAATATTTGAATTAACTTGAGTTAAAGTAGGCTCTGTTCCATCTTCAAGCGAAATTTTTTTGGGAATGAATTATTTACGAGTTTTAATAGCATAGTCAGAATTGAAATCAAAAATTTCCATGGTAACATCAAGGGCGGATGTTCAGAATAGACAGGGGTGGGGTGTTAATAATTTGTATCAGTATAGAGTTACTTTCATAGATGCCGGGTCAGGGTAAGGTGGGGGTGGCTAAATTTACGACGGAGGAAGTTTTCGCATAGTCAGGCTTGAGCGTCTATGGAGATTTATTTATTTTTATTTTATTCTTTTATTATATCTCTTTATGAAAGGGATTTGTGTATATAAAAAGGCAGTAACGTTTGTTATTTGACGACTTCATAAAGGGTCATCATTTTTGGTAGGGTATTAAAACTATGTATATGGGCTATGGATTTTAAAATTTATTTTATTGTACGCGTGTTTTTAGCTAGTTATTCAGAGCGTAAGTTCGGTTGTGTCGGCAGAAAACCGTTAATTCTTGCCTGTTGTTTAATAGGTTTTTATTGTTTAGAAGCTTAATAATGTGTAGTTTCTCATGGAGACACACAGGGCATGGGTCATCCTAAGTTTTGCAAGTTCTAGTCCTGTTAATGATTTTCCATTTTACTTTAAGTGTCCTATTTTTTTCTTTCAGGTGCCAAAATATTTAGATAGAGAGGTCTGATGTCTTAAGTTTATGTTGTTGAAGGAGTATTTATGCTGCCTCCATCTGGTTTTAAAGGCATTTTTCGTGGACCCAATGTATATCATATTATTGTTAGTGTTCTCCGTGGATGATATAGTGCATTGGTATACCAGAGATTTGATGCAGCACTTATTTTCTAATGGGTAGTCTACCGGGTTTCTAGAATCGCATAATCTTTCCCTATTATTATCTGATTTAAGTGTAGAGTTATTAAAACTATTCAGGTAAGGGGGTTTGTTCAGGATGTTATTATTGTGTCTTCTTATTATACCTTCCAGATTTCCAGTGAAGCTGTAACTCAATTTTAGCGTGTTCTTATTGAATATATTACTAAGTCTACTTTTGGTGGAGAAGTGTTTATGGATTAGAGCTAAGAACTTCTGTCCTAGTTTAATACTAACCATTTGGTTGAAAGGAGGTGTATACCAAATGATTTTTCTTTTCCTGTTTTTTTTTTCTTTTGGTTATTGCAATTGTCCCTATATTTAATGTTAGCATTTTTATAACCACTACTTTTTAGGGCAGTGTTATAGAAGTCGTTATGTTGGTGGAATATTTCTTTGTTAGCGGCGTTACTGCTAATTCTATTTTCTATTGATGAGGGTATATGTTTAATTGTAGATGGAGGGTGGTTTGACTTCGGGTGTATATATAAGGGGTTAGCATTTGGTTTTCTATAAGGTTGGTACGTGTTGCTCGGTAAGTCTAGGGTTACGTCGAGGAAGTTTACCTTTTTCAATTTAGAAGAGACTTTTATCTTTAAGTTTAGATTTTTAAATTCACTAAACATAATTTTTCGGATCTTCTGCCAGCAAAATAAAAGAAAAGATCGTTCCTCAAGGGGCTTGATGTTTGCCTGGTACACAGGCAGAACCTTCAGATTGAGCTTACGTTTCAGATGAAGGCCCACTTGAGGCCTTTAAATGCACTTTCGTGGATACCCGGTCAGCAGAGGATCTCAGAATTTCCTGAACCCTTCATTGTGAATACACTCATTAAAAATAATGGGGCAGAATATCAGTTTGGAATCCCTTGGCGAGGGAAGGGTTGCCTTCCCAAATCTCCGGATGGCAAAAATAGTGTCTCCGCCGTTAAAGAAAATGTCCAAAATGTGTGGAGGGAAGGTCCCAATTCTTCTCCATCCCTCCCTATACAAGGCATTAAAATTCATATTCCCAACGGTCGTTGGCAGTATTTTGCCAGACGGATGAATTACATCCGATTTAGCTACTGGTAGTCGGAGACAATCTGTCGGGGCCTTGGCACCCGTAGATTTCCGTCCAGTCCGCATTTAAAGGGGGTTAAATTATCTACCAAGCTATCCAGTTTAAATATAAATGGCCTGAGAAATCAGAGTAAGTCTGTTCGTTTGCCGCGTGATCTCTTGCCGGTGAGCGTACATGTTGCTGCGATCCATGATACACACTGTGATTTTGATGCTCGTGTGTTTTCAAGCGACTCTGTTTTCTATAAATCATACGAGGGCCAGCAAGACAGCGTTGTTTCATTTCTGTTTAAACCTACTCTGGGTGCGAAGTTGGATATTGTCCATGTCGATACGGGAGAGGGCAATTGATATTGCCGTGAACAGTCATTCTTTTTCGATCGTTGTGATGTATGTGCCCAACGATCAGGAGAAGGGTGTCGCCTTTTTCTGACGGTTGGGACCGTTCCTGGTGAATTCGTAGCGCTTAGTCTTAATAGGGAACTGGGATTCTGGCCTGGACCACAAATTAGACAGTAGACGGGGAGTTAGCGGGGGGTCGGGCGATCATAGCTTGGTCGATCTGATCGGTGATTTTGGTCTCGTCGATAGACAGCAAGTCGATCACCCAAACGGGGAAAAGTGGATGTCGGCTAGTAAGTAGACGTGTACTAGGGTAGCCAGTTACTTGGATATAATGTGATAGTGAGAAGGGTCGATCTAGATCTGCTAGATTGTCCCACATTCCATTGGTTAAACTATTCATGTCATATACTTATGTGTCCACATAGCATTAGAAGCCAGGCTTAGAATGTTTGGACACTGGAAGTTCAATCTGTCTTTACTGGACAGGCGAAACTTCCGTCAACAGCTGACGAGATTATTGCAGCGGGAACTGAAGACGTGGTTATTCTGAATTAGTTGTGAGAGTGGCTTAATCATAGAAGCGAATATTTCAAAGGACTCGCCCTAGATAAGGCTAAGAAGGTGTAGACTCTCAGGGCGGATTCTGGGGGTATTTTCTAGAGATCGGTGTAACAAGGAAGGCTCCGGAGCGTGCGGCTAGCGAGTGCTACCAGGATGAAATAGTTTGGTATAGGATAAAGATGTCTAACGAAGCAGCGAACATGGGCACAGATTTGCGCAAATAACAGATCCGTCGAGGTTCTGATCGATACATTTTGGAGGTCGATATCTGGAAGGGCGAACTCAGGGAAGGAGCAGTGCTATATGCGATGTGTTTCCGCGGCATTTTGTGAGCCGGTTTTCCAAGGAGTGAAATCACAGAGGGGTAAGTCTATTTTGCTTTGAACAGGGTCAGCTGTGCCAAGTCCCCAGGACTTGATGGTAAGACCTGCGAACTGTAATTGAGTCTGTCGCACATTTTTGTGCTGATTTTGAGAGTCGTGTTAAACATCTGGCTCTCCAATTCCCATTTGGCCTTGTACCAAATTATTTAAATTAAACAATAAATATATGTTTAATAGAATATAACGAGAGTACATATGTATATATTTAAATTTAAAAAAAAATATATTATAAAGGCAATTTATGATATAACTTAATCATATTTATCTATGTACCCAGTGGTTATCAAAAATTTTATCTCATTGCAATTTTTGTATTTCAGGTATCCAGTTGATGAATGAGGTGGTTTTAATAGAACCCCTAATATTTCCAGGCAGGTGGAGTTGAAGGTATGAGTTAATTCCCTGGCCGCCTCGTTCACCAGCTACCACTCTCCTTGATTTTTTTATATGTAGTTATGTTAAAGGGAACGTTTATCGAACATCAATTAAATCTAAGGCAAAAGATGAAATTTCACTATTGAACGTGTTATGCTACAGCAAGTATGGCATGAAATTGAGTACTGTCTTGATGTGCTTATCTTGAGGTGTATTAAATTAGTTTTTTTTTTAAAAACAAACTTTAATATCTACTCATTATTTTGCAGTAAATCCCACATATTTGTCTGTTCACAATTTACAAGGCTCAAAACATTAAATTAAAACAGGGCTCAATATAAAAGTAGACAATGGATATTTATTACTCACTGTTACATTAGAACATGTAAGTAATTACTACAAAATTGTACATTTTGTTTCGACGTTTAAATAAAACTTCACTTCAGGTAATTAGCATCATTGTAATTACCTGAAAACGCGTTTTATTTAAACGTCGAAACAAAATGTACAATTTTGTAGTAATTACTTATATGTTATAATGTTACAGTGTAATTTACACACAGACACACACACACACACATATACACACACACACACACACATATATATATATATATATATATATATTGTTGTATTTGTGCTAGTATATAATCACCAATAATATAAGAGAACAATTGTATGAATATCGATAAATATAAGTATGAATATGCTTGTGTATGTATGGCTGTATATTTAATCATTTCTTCTCTCTCTCTCTCTCTCTCTCTCTCTCTCTCTATCTATCTATCTATCTATATATATATATATTTTTATATATATATATACATGTGTGTGTGTATGCGTGGGTGTGTGCGCATCTGAGTTTCTTTATAAAACTCTTTTTATGATTTATGATTTTCAGAAACTACTTATCTTTATTGATGTTCAGTAATGTGCATTTACGTGAAACGAATACAAACTTTTCAATACTTGTCTTGTCTGTTACCGTTCAACTACATAAACCATCTGCTTCTTTACGCTCCAATATGCACAAATATTTACAAACATACATGCAATCAAGCGTGATGCAAGATGTACTAGAATTAAATATAGAATAATTATCTTTGTTGTCTGCAGTACTTTGATTAAACATTATCCCACATAGATTTGCTTTGTGTTTACTGACTTACAATATCGCCTTTCAAATATATTTTGCTCGGCCTTTCTCAGATATATTTCCCATCCGGTCTGTAGAATAGAATAAGAATTGAGTTTATTTTTTATACTTCTTGCTATTTTAATTCTTCGCAACATTATTTTTGTCGGGTAACCCCCAAGGATGCTTCAGTTAATTTTTCATATTATTATTTTTAATGTGAGGCTGAAAGAGAAAAGAGATGTGCTTTATGTAGCCACCGAAGCGACATCTATACCGCCATAATGTTGTTTTTTTTTAAAAAAAAAAACGTATTGAACGCAAGCATACATACGAAAATAAAATAAACATTATGAACGTCAGGCTGTATTAAAAGAAACATATTTCATTAAGAACAAGGCCCTTCAGAAATGTACAACTTATTGGCCGACGGGAGAATAGATTTTGTATTTTTACCCTAAATATTAGGCCAGAGAAAATAGAGAGTTTTTCCTTTGTTGATAAGATGTATTTATAAAAGTGCTCCTAAGATACTAATGTTACTATATATCTCCTCTACAGCTAATCGTCTATTATGTGAGCTAAACTCACTACATTATGGTCTTTTCAGAATTTCACAAACGAAATGAAAAAAAGTAGGTACTATAAAAATATACATTTTCAGGCCAGTTGATGCATTGTTCGATTTTACTTTTGTTTAGCGAGCAGAACATTCACTTAGAGTTTTAGATAAGGCTATGGAGATTTAGATTAGAGTTTTAGATAATTCAATGGAGAGGTTTTATGGCTTATTCTTAATATTCATTAATTAACAGAACATTCAGTTATTTTATTAGGACCATTCTAGCAGCTGAACTTTCTTTTACCAACTGAAAATTACAATTCTTGAGAGAATCCTTTATGTACATAAAACGCTTTTTCTGTCGCGGAGATGACATTACTTTGGAGATCTTTGAAATCAGCATGTCAAAAAAAGAAGGTGAGACGGAAACTGATATAAATCATCTGTGGCATTGATATCTCACCCCTCCTACAGCCAATCGATTGTGTCGGAGACTAAACTCACTTCGTATGTATGAAGTTAATTTGGCCTCGCACAATGTCGTGCTAGACAATCTTTCTTGGCTGAATATATATTACACATTTATACGTCTACCATTCGACCATGCACTAAATATTGCTGTTTCATTTGGTTTAGTGCTACTAC